>JTDE01000087.1:66827-107186 GCA_014338405.1 Paragonimus skrjabini miyazakii
GTTTTTCAGTTGGATAAATATCAGTACACATTATATGATTGAGACTAGATATGAAAAGTCGTTTGCCCCAATAGTAATTATTCACAAAAACTAACCATCCCCTGGATCGTGTCTCTTCAGTTATTGCCAGGTTGAACATTAACAGCGATAAATCTAACCGTCCATCTCAAGCGACATTAGTCTGTTACATCGCGATTTTCCGAAGCACTATCACTTCGATTTTAAACAACATCATGTCCACTTGACGAGTGTGAAGTAGAGCACAGCTAGCTGCGAAGTGTTAATATAGCGGCAAGCAATGAAATGATGTTAGTGTCATTGTTCATTTCGTAAGTCAATTAATGTCAACATACCGTTTGACTCGAAAATAATCAAAAATAAATTCCCCTATTGGAAGCAAATCGGTCCCCGATGTACCATGCCAGTGCATGGAAGATACGACGAGTAGAAATTGAAAACGTAGCAATACATTGGTTAGTTGCCATCTGATGTGTGCTTAATTGTGCGGTGAGTAGCAGTGGAAGACAACGCAACACTGAGAACAGCCATCGGAAGACTTCTGATCGTCCTTAGTTGTAAGGGTGCGCCAAACCTAATTCATGACTGTGATCATTAAACGCCATACTAAAGCGGCAATTCAGTAGACCGATTTACCTCGTATAGTCTTCTTTCAACATGGTCAGGATTTTATGCAGTCTAAATCAGTATCGGTTGCACAACGTGAAACGACCTACTGTAGAAAGAAAGAAAGACTCGAAGCAGAGTATGTAATACGACTTGACTGAACAGGACGTTAAACTATGGTGTTTGTACGTCTGAATCAGGTGTGCCGATCACTACATGGCATCAATGTAAGCCCTACTACCTCATCTATTCTATGAGTTTCAATCTTAATCCGTATGTTGATTCACTAGATTGGCTGGCTCTTGCTAGGTGAGATATATTTACTCTCCTGTCGTGATCTTTTGCTTAATAGACATAACGAAGTCCGCCAGCCCACGTGTGGTGATACTGGCTGTTTGTAGTTGGAGCATATCGATTAGAATAATTATTTTCTTTTTAAATGAGCTTCACAAATTGTTGTCAAATTTTCGTACTTAACGATTCGGTCATAGTAGCCACTAAGTAGTTGAAATGACTACTGATTCACTCATTTCACGTAAGCAAATGCAATTGAGACATTTTTTTCACTGGAGCTGTGCAGAGCTGTAGAATGTACGGTCTCACATGATGAATGTAATAGTTTTGTTAAGGAACTACGATTCTGACCCACTGTGGGATTAGAGGCTACCGATTTTAAATCTTAGAGTCTTAGGTTTCGGAATCTGAATCCTAACTCAACCGTTAGGGTATGTAAGAATTCTGCTACTTATTATATTCCAGACGAATACTAGATCGACGAGTAATTCATGTCACTAATTAGTACTACTACCCGAAGCTGACATAAAGAGACGTATGAGTTGAATTTTGGCGGAGGGTAAATAGTTCCTCATTCAAACACTCCATTGGACGTCAACAAATTGACATTCTGTCATGAACGCAGATTTTTCCGACATTTCGATCCCATCCAACTTAGTGTGCTGCCTTTTGTTAACAGCCACTAACCTTAAATCATTCTGAATGCTTTATAAGGACAAGTCACGAAACAACATAAACATGCAATATAAGTGATTTCGCAGAACTGTTGAATATTTTGATATTTTTTTAAGGTTAACTCAAATATCGTACACAGCTTTACACACTGTTATGTCTGACTAACCACGTTTGTTTTGGTGTTATTTAAAGTGTTAACTAGATTTAATAAGAACTGTAAATCAGAGGACGAAGTAAGAGAATATTTTGTGCACACACCACCTCCAAGCATGTAGCATCCAAGGGGTGAAATCGAACGAACAAAGACTGGACTCAAGTTCTAAATCACATGATTGAAAGCATTCAAAATCTGTGATGCTGAAATTGCATGATTTACGCTGAGACTAGTCACGCAATTTGCAAGTTGTGTTTGGTGGTTTTTCTGTATTAACGTGACGTGTTTATCTGGTTACAAGTTAACTATTGAATGGTCGTGTCCCACGAGAACACTTTGAGTTATGTCATCTTGTTTTTTCTGACTTGTGTTAGTGGATATCCGTAAGCTGTTTGGGTAAAATTGCTAGGATCGGACACAAAAATATCACAGATATAATCAGTGGGGGACAACAAGAACCTGTATATGCACTTGCTATAAGCTACCTAAGAGAAGTTGGCCGTTCTTTAATGATATGTCGGCAGGTTAATCGATTTTGAGGGATATCCTGTATCCGCTTAGGCACACTTTTGCTTCGTGTCTGTCCTATAACCAAAAAGGGCGGGTGCGCAGAAGTATTTAATTCCATACTATTTATTCTTGTCAACGAGAAAATGGCTTAATCTGCACCAGTTTTTTACTGCAAGAAAACCTGTGGTACAGATCGATTCGAACAAAATCGTTGAATTTACAAGCGGATGAGGAATGTAAATCAGTACAAACAAACCAGGTGGTTGTTTGGTTATGCAAGATGAGGAACTAGGTTACTGTGGACTTCGAAACAACTGATGTCACCAGTGGTATTTTTTACTGAAAATGTTTCTCCTCTGATACAAGAGCTTGGTCAGAACTGTCGTACCAGTTAAAAATCTGGTAATATTTGCAAATGTTTCATCTGGTCAAACCAAGCTGTCTTTTCAGGATTAAAAGGTTATCATGGGACAGATTACCAGTTGACAGCAGGTTCCGAACTTATGAAATCTCTAACAGTTTGATGCACACTCCACGTTGTGAGGGTTTTAACATATGTTGCTGTGTACTGTTCTTTCTAAGCCAACTGTTATTAATCAGTTCGATTCCGCGTTCATTGTCATCAAACAGTTTCACAGTGCGTCTAATCGTACGTCACTGTTGATCAAGCAGTTGCAGACATGTTTTCACTATCATCTTCTGCCTGTAAAGTGCAATGGTCCCCCAGTTCTAAAGGTTTCTGTACTCTGATTTGTTTATTACGTCACCCAGACCAATGCACAGGGTGGTAATTTACTCTGAATTTTTTCGCTAGATACTTCGGTGATCATTTCATATAGTGTTTTGATCTTACTGAATGCTATTCTGATCTTTAAAAAACGTCAGGTAACCAACCTCCGTTGCACTCTTTTCTAATCGTTTGAATGGATCAAAATGTTATTGGTTTTAAAGGAAAATATAACGGTATAATTTTATTAACAGTTTCAACTGTCTACACCAAGTGGCACTGGGGATCTGTAGCGTTCTCAGAGCAAAGCACCCGTTCAAACGTAATTGGTGTCAGTGGTGAAACTATCGTTTCATGGTTCAGTTACTTTCCGAGGCATTAACCGAGTCTCCAACTAAAAAGAGTCCATTGATAAATGGATTGAGAATAACACAACGTTATGAGCAAGTTTTAATACTCTACGTTTCAACCACCTCGAGTGGCCTTCCTCAGGAGTGTTGTAATCGAAATCACACTAACAAAGGAACAGAGGTCACGTGGGATTTGTCGTGGTTAGGTCAATCTGCGCTGCCACTGAATTGGTTGGTCGAATCGTTTGCCTATTAGGTGAGGGTAAGACTGATGTAGATAAGGTTCGTCCGTGTCTGGTGTTGTTTATCCATCCACGCCACACTGCGGACAGGGGTTTGCTATCATTGCGATTAACACAAGCGCGTTGTGTGTGAGAGCTTTAGCGCAGCAGCGCTCCGCATGGGAAGGCAGACCTCTGTGAATCACTCGTGCTTGATCAAAACCTACATTGTGATCCTCTGACAGTGCGTGTAGTGCGATGGCCGAATCCTTTTCTAGCTTCTGAAGTTGATATTCGTTCTTAGAAGGAAGCCTCGTGTGCCTCTTGTGTTCGGTAAAACGTACTTTCAGCCGTCTGCTTGTCTCTCCTATGTAGTTAGCATTGCAATCACCGCATTTAATTTCGTAAACACAGTCTGTCTGGTCACCTATAGAAACTGGTTCCTTCGGATGCATCACCAGTCGTTCTAAGGTATTATCTAACCGAAATACGGTTCGTACATCGTACTCAGACAGAATGGAACGAATTTTTTCAGATGTTTGTTCACGATACGGTATTTGCACAGTAGACTTGAAAGTTCTGATTGTTTTGGTCTCCTCCTTAGTTGACATGCGCATAATTGTGTTCTGAACAAACGCTTTTGGAGATTGATTGGCGGCTAGCATTTCTTTAATTCGAGAAATTTCTGTTGTTTTGGCGATTTCAGTAGTGCAAATCTTAGTAGCTCTATTGAAGAGTGATTTGATGACTGTTCTCTTCATGCCGACTGGATGCGACGAGTTGAAGTTGAGATATCGACCAGAATGTGTTGGTTTTTGGTACACGGAAACCTGAAATCTCTGGTGCTCATCAACTTTCACGAGGCAGTCTAGAAAACTAAGTGAACGTTCATCGGTTTCAGTTTCCAACGTGAATACAATGCCATTGCTTTTTGAGTTGAGAAACTGTAGGAATTGGTCGCGAGCGCTCCGTTTCATGATTACGAATGTGTCGTCCACATATCGCCACCAAATTCGTGGAGGACGGATAAATTCACTCATTACTTGTGTTTCCAGGTATCCGAGGAAAAGATTGGCTACTGCAGGTGCAACAGGGGAACCCATCGCTACACCATCGGTTTGCTTGTACACTTTTTTGTTGAATGTGAACAAGGTTGAGTACAGGAAAAGTTCAAGACCCGATACAATTTCGGAAGGCGACAAATTAGTACGTGCATCCAGAGAGTCGTCATTTTCTAATAACTCTTTAACAACATCAATGCTAAGTTTTACTGGCACACTGGTGTAAAGAGAGATAACATCAAAACTAAGAAACGTTTCACCATTACATGATGTCACATGTTCGAGTTTGTCAACAAAATCAAAAGAATTTTTAACGTTGCTTACCAACTTGTTTTGCAACGGTTTGATAATGCGACTGATGAACTTAGCCAGCTTGTAAGTTGGACTGGTGGTGTAGTCAACAATAGGTCTTATGGGTATTCCTGTTTTATGCACTTTTGGAAGGCCATAGAAACACGAAGGACGATTACTCTTCGGATTGTGCATGAACCGGGTAGACTGCCAAAGTTTTTCTTTGATGCCTCGGGGGAACTTGCTGGTTTGTGCTTTGACTTTATTAAGTAGAGCGTTGGTCTTTTGCTCATCGATCTCTTCATATGGTCCAGTAGCTAAGTGCTCTGACACTTTCTTTTGGTAATCTTCTTGATTAAGGATCACTGTTATGTTACCTTTATTGGCCTTGGTAACGTGAATCGAACGATCCTTTTTGATTAAACCAAGAGCGTTCTGTTCTGCAGTGGTTAAGTTTGATACAGCTGGTTGTTGTCGTTGTAAAACGCTTGCAACTCTAAATCGTGCTTCATCTGCAACATCTGTAGGCAGTTTGCTTAGTGCGGGTTCAATTTTGGGAATTATGTCCATTGGTTCAAGTTGCTTCTGTTAGATGTTGAAATTGAGTCCTTTTTTAAGCAGACTTCTCTCATCTATACTGAGTGGTCGTGATGAGAGATTCGTGATCACGTTTTCTGAGAGACGTTGCGTGACTGATAGTGGGGCGGAAGAAAAGTGATTTAATCTTCCGAAAAGCTTGTCAAACTTTCTTTTATGATGTTCACTTGCTTTCGCGAAAAACTTTTCTTCACGCTGATTAATCAGTTCCATGACAGAGGTCCGAATCTCGTGGGGTAATACATGATGGATGAACCCATCTAAATTGTCACAGCGAAAACGTATACATTCCAGGTGGTAGGTAGTAGAGTGTACTCGTTGCCTTAAAAATATACGTGAGGCTGTCATTGCTGCACATTTTGAACGGACGCTGTTATCCGGCGGTTTGATTAGCAGAGAAGGTGGAAGTACTTTTGCGGAAATACAACGAACATTGAACACACGGTGAATGACCCAGTCCATTACACCCAATTGATCTAAAACTGCTCACACATCTTGTGATGGATGGCCAAATCGGAGGCGTAATCATCCAAAACCCAGTGGAATTTCTCGACGCGGTGGCGGGATATGGCCAAGGCCCAAAGAAAGTGAACTGCGGATAAAACGGGCGACGGGACAAGCCAATGCTCAATGAAATCGGACCAGCGGGCGAGAAACAGCCAGCATGAAGCCCGCGACAGAAAATGTCAGCCACACGCACACATCCAGGCAGAAATGCACACGACTTGCAAGTGGAAACCGCCACTGCGTATGGATTGGAAGTCAGGATCATAAATGCACGTGTGTGCGCGGCGTGGGAACGTGCGAGTTGAGCAACAAAGGACATGTTGTGGTGTATGTCATTTTGCTACAATCTTCCTCATTCTCTACTGAAACCTGAGAACTGTTTGACGTTGAGGAAAATTCAAACATTGTATGAATGTCTTGGTCACAATGAATTTAAGAGAAACTTATGGAATACCTCGTTATTTGGGATCTAAATGCCTTTTTAGTTCGAATGGTTCAAATTGTTTGTTTACTTCCACAAGTACCCCCACAACCCGCAAACGATCGCTGTTCCGTTCATACCACAAGGTTTACTTCTCAACAACTACTTCAGAATACGTCTAAAATTTGTAGAATATCCTTTTCACTAAAAGATGGTAGGGTGCTATCAGTGAAATCATGCTTCGGTATACTTCCATTACACGTCAAACGGTTTTGGATACATGTTGACTGAAACGCTTGAAGGCCATTCAGAGAGGTTTTGTAACTATTTATGCCAACTCATGTCGGCGTCACAGTGAAACTGAGAGATTTTACTGACTAACTTTTAACATCACCACCGTGATGAAAACAGCATTTGACGTATAAACAGGATGAAACCAGTGAATACAAAGAATGAAAGAGATATGCTCTATGAATTCAGAAAACGACTTGGGCAGTGATAACTCAGATTTTTCTCATATACAGTTTACATCAAGTGTGCACCAGTCAACGTGCAGACAAAAGCTTACAGATTGGAACAAGACCGATGGGGATTTTTCAGGTTACCTTTTATGATCAAACCTTAGATTACGACAATGCATAATAGACATTGCTAGGTATTTTCCGCAGTAGCCATTCCATCTGCAGGTTACATTGTGTATAGTGCTCTTGAAAACTGCCATAAATTTCTGATGGTTTCTTCAAGCATTTAGTCACTCAGTCACACTGTCCTTAGCTCATCTAAATAATCGCGTCACCACATCAAGCTAACGCTCACTTCAAATGAGACCAACTTTTAGGTAGATTGTTTTAATGCCAATACCACATGTTTATATTAACTGGGCGTGCTCAAGTTAGATAATATTTCGTACTTATTTATTATTGAATTTGGCACATCTCTGATTAGTTGAGCTACTTTTCCCACAGGACTTTCTTGCTTTAAAACGCGTACCATACCTTGGTGGCTATCTTTTAAAGTTTTGAACACTTCAGATGTACAAATGAACGCACAACATATGATTAGATTAACTGTTTTAATGGATTGTCCACCAGGCAACTAACAAGCACAATTGCAGCAATGAATATTTAGTAACTCTCACGCAACTTAGTGATTACCACACTCGACAAAGGTAGAGTAAAAACTTGATTGATTATCAAGCAATTGAGCCTACTGAGCTATTTATTCGACTGCACAGGAAACTGGTACCACAAGTACAGGCGTTAGCTGTGTGATAACTGTAATCGAAAAACCAGTTTATTTCAACCACTGTGTTGACAGGACGAATATGTGGGTTCAATAAGTTCACATATTTGTTTCAAATACCAACGGACTAAACTAAACTGTCCATTGCTTAATGGAAACATCATTGTGATGGCACAATCCGCTGAGTAAATATCGTATTTTTACTTTGTCAATTTTCATTCACTGAAGCACGCTGATTTTCAGCCCTGTCTTGTCTCTCAGACGCTGGGACGTTTATTGAGAAGTTCGTCAACAACCAGGTGCTGTCGGTCTTGGTCCAAGTTGACCAAAGCACTGGGGTGATGGAGTCGAGCGAGTTCGCGCGAAATGTGCGCACATTCCTGTGCTGGCTAGCTTGGCTGTGGCTATGGCGATCTGTTGGGGCCGTTCGCTAACCGGACCGGGTTAGGATACCTGTATTTGGTTATACTGTTTGAGTAAGTTTTTCAGTTGAAGTTCCCGTGACATGGTTTAAACTCCAGATAGTCTATCCCGATGTACACTTGTGACACGGTCGGTTTACGTAGACGTTTGTTTTCCAGGTTGCTTCCAGTTTGAAAGTAAATATATTCTCGGTTGAATAGTAAGGTCTCTCTTCTTGGGTTATGGATATTATTGTGTTGCGTACTGCGTACTCGCAGTTCCTATATCGCATATTCGTACGCTGGCCACTTCCTATTTTCTTGACTACGTGGATCACAACTTACTGATCACAAGAATAGCTATTTCCTTTTGGTTTATTTCTGCACTATGTCTACTGACCTTGATCTCAAGCACTCGGTTTTTCTGAGCTAGGGGGTTCCGTTTCCACCGAACAGTCGTTCGTAGAACACCTGATCGGAAATGTCTCCGAGTTCTTGTATAAACCGAAACTGGTATCTTTTTCAAGATCCGGTATAAGCTATACAAAACAATGCAAACCGTTGAAGAGGTCTCCGAAAATGATGAGACGAATTTTCCTTCACTTCTGTCGAAACTGATCCCAGCTGAACATGTCCACTACAGCAACTACATTTTGCATGCTTAGCGGCGGACACTGAATGCGACGGACGTGGTGTAAAATTTGCTAGTGCCCTTCAAGGATATTTCCTCTCCGTTCAGCTCACGGTTTCAGTGGCTCCAACAACTAAGACGAAGTGCAGACTACTTTGTAGCCCTTGCTCTTTCCGTCAATTGTGAGTACGTACGGTTCGCGCTTGGCTCTGTCACAGAGGACCAGGTCCAAAACCGTGTCTTTATTTGTGGCCTACAATCACCAGGTTACTCACACCTCCATAACAGGCTGTTGGCCAAAATCGACGAGAACACAACTTTGAGTTAGGACAGATCGTAGACAAATGCAGAAGTTCGGTCAGCCTCGAGCCCGAGTCAGTCAAAATTTGATACCTAGAAGAAGTGTTTCCCCCTGATCATGTCACTCATTGATTATGACCAAAACCCCTCAGGCGGACCCCTCAACACAGTACCGCCAATACCAAGAAACTTCTATATATCTCACTGCTGTGGTGAGTGGTGTTGCTTCTCCCGACAGCACAGATGTCAGCAGTACCACACGTTCAGACACAAAGAAAGCCAATGCCAATCACAAGCGACAGAGAGAATCAAGCCAGCCCTTGTCTGCAAGTTCAAGGAAACCAACAGGGTCCCATTCGGCCGGCAGATCCAACGGTTTGCTAGCCACTTTCCAAGTCAGGTTCATCAACTGTCGGAAGATTGTCAGTGGTCTTCCCGTTCGCCTTCGATTGAACATGGCCTCTGGCATGGCGATTACTTCCAAGAAGCTTTGAAAATCCTTTTGCATTCTTTCTGTGTACCCACCATACAAGATGGGGACAGGTGCATTTGGTGGCTTAGTATAATCGATTGGACGACTGTACTGTCAAGAGTCCCTCTGTGGCGTCAACACTGAAGGGAGGTGATACATTCACAACTCTAATACGGGCCTCCTTGAACATGGCTGGCTCAGATTGCTTGTCCTCCCTGGAGTCACCAATCCGGCCCATCTGCCATCGGGTGTGGTCTTCTGCCCTATCCATACAGCTCTCTGACCGCATTATTCAGCAGTTCCCTTCGTATTCCAGAACAGCGTTGGTAAAACCAGGCGACTAACCGGTCTTCCGTCGCAAGCGACCTGGTCCCTACGCATATCCACAGCCCGTACGCGAGATACCCAGAACTCTGAAGTAATCTGGTTTCATGGTGACAGTATCTTGCTCCACATGAGCAGTCCCCATCGTCGTGGCGAAGAAATTCAGTAAACCCTGAATTCTGAACGGATCTCAATGTTGCACTTGAAACAAATACGTATTTTGTCGAATTGATTTAGGCATTATTCCAGACGAAGGTAGTGCTGAAATCCCGTGGACTACTCACGATCACCACTCACTGAGGCCTTTCGAAGTATGTCAGACTTCCGTTTGGTGTCAAATCCACACACGCCATTTCCCAGCAGGTAGTCGACATACTGGTTACTTACTTCTCTGTCTAGACGAAATTGCCATAATGGATTGGACAACCATTGAACTCCAGGACCGAACGGTCACGTTTTTGCAACACGCGTTGCTTGCGACTACCGGCGGACAAACATCAAATGTTCTTTTAATCCATCAGGTGTCTGAGTTTTATTTTTATTGTCGTAGGTCATCATCCAGATCCTGCGAACATTCTTATCATTCAACAGCTGTTTGTGTTTAACAGTATCTTCATACTTCAGTTCTTCTTTGGACTCACCAGTTATTACAATGTTTTTCCAAAACGACACGAGTTCTGGTTCCTGTTCAGGCATCCGATACAGAAGGACCGTCTGTGATGTTGTTCTGTCGATTGCGACACACGTTTTAGCAGGCTGAAGACGATGCTCAGCTCCAACTCACTGCTGGCGCAATACAACTGAACGCTTCTGACTATGGTTGCCCCGAATCCCTCAAACTACGGCGGTGTAACGATCATCTCAAACATCCTCCCAGATGGTTCTGTAAAGGTCATTGCTCATGTCTCGTGTACGCTTATTTCAGTGGAGAATAATTACTGGCAGGTTGATTAAAACTCACTGGTAATCACCTTCTTGTTAAAGAAATTTGACAAAATCTCATATATCCGTCATTTTTTTCTGGACAACCAACCATATCCTGTTGCCATCCATCTTCGGACCAAGGGGGAATTGCCGTGTATGTCGTTAATATGTTGAAACGGTGAACGACAATCCTGTTGGGTTATGATCTCATCATCCATTACCACCCCATAGAACATTTCGGTCAGGCGGATGGCCTGTGCTGTCTCATCAGCAGCCACAACCTAGCACAGGAGGATACCGCCCCTGCTACTCTAGTCATTGAGGATGATGTGCAACACTAGCTTTTAAAAGGTATTCCGAAAATCCCGTTAACCATTTCCAATATCATGCGTGCCTATGCATTGGATCCAATTCTCAACCAGGTCAAGTGCTACAGGTGTATATTTTTTCAAAAGGAAAAATTTAGGAGAGTTTATTTTTCGCAAAATGGGTTGTTTTTCGGAATTTATTTGAGAAATATATTTTTCGAATTTCACTGTTAGGTTTATGCGACCCAACGTAATGAAACACAGCTCTGGTACAAGATCCTCCTTCGTCTCCCAGTTGGTCCATCCCGCTTTTACCGTATCAGTTAAAGTGTGATTTTGCAAGGCTCATCGGGGTCCATACTTGTGCAGAAGCTGGTCGGCTGTGGTATATTCACTTTAGAAGTACATATGTTTCCGGCTGAAGGTTAACGTCTTCTGTGTTCCTCTGCGGTTTTCAAGTATTGTAACTTTGCGTACTTCGTGGTTGCGAATGATATGTCGTATATTCGTGCGAAAGCCATTTCTAGTTTTTCGCTGATCACGTGAGTTTTGAAATTTGTTGAAATCAAGTACTGAATGCAAGAGGATAAAATGCTGTATTGTTCTCAAGGAATCTGTTGACATATTCCGGGTATATTTATACTAATGCTACACGTTTAGTTTGCACCGTTTAGATGTTAAAATATTCTGTAATTTTGGACAGCTAAGATATCGCGTCCTGTTAAATCCACGAACGCTTAGTGGGAGTAAAATAGAACCAGGCTCTTTCAAGATTAGTAATAACTAAATGGACTGCTAAATTTAAATGAAGCCAATAGTGACTTGAGAGCAAACCGTAGAGATCGACAAGTAAAGGGAGATCAAAGAGCGGAGGCACGGGTAATATTTGAAGGTAAAGTTAGTACTACCCTGCAGCAAGTGCTTGATGAGACAACTATCTACATCAATTTTTGTCCAGATGTTGACATCACTGTAGGAGGGGAATGAGTGGACTAGCTTTGTAAATTACTGTGATTCTGCAAGAAGGTTACAGCCGAATGTTTCACGGATTTCAACAGAGAAGGATGTACTGTTTCACCACTAAAACCCAGAAACCAAGTGGAGGCCAATGCAATAGAGACGTTGCGATCCTTTGTCATCAACAGCTGATATTATCCATCAATACCCACTAATTTATTCAGATTTGTGGCTAGCCGTTTATACCATGCATGAAGCATACTCACTGGTTTATACTACGTTCTGAAAGCAGATAAGCTGCGAGAATTAATCAGGGAAGTTGTCTGAAAGTCTACGGGTGGTGTTCCACTTTTGTGCGGCAACACGTTTTGAGTTGCACAACCTGCCTTTCAGGAATGAAACTCAGATCAGCTTAACCAGCGACGCATATTACCAGGTTGCGATCAACCTCATCATCCCACGTGACGCCTACTTGACGTTGTTGGTGTTTAAATAGAATGAACTATCTTGTGTTTATTGCATATCATATATACATTATGTGCATACATTAATTGTAACTGAGCTGAACGGTCTCAAGATTTTGTCTGTCCGATATTTTCATTGGCTAACTCTCATAGTTCACAAGAACTACCGTGACCATCACTGTATACCTCACTGCATAACCATAAAAACCACTCCGAACTGAAATTTTCGAAAATACTTTGTGAGGTGACATCATCAGCGCGTAAGTGTTTCAGCGTACATTTTTTTAAGCGTGGTTAGTGATGATGTCACCTCGCTTGGTGGTGAAACGTTTGCAACCTCAATCCCAAGCTCGGCAAACATACCAATATTGAAACAATCAACCCTAGCTGTGAACAACACCACCACTGTTCATAGCTATCAAATATGTGTATTATGTAGTGGCTATTTGTGACTCTGAACCTAACGTCGTTTCCACACGAAACCCTGGGATTTAAAAATTAGTTAGAACAACTATAATCTACGAAGCAAATGCAAAATGATGTGGGATAGCGATGCACAACTAAACGATTATTTTCTGATTTAACGTAGTATCACGTTCTAAGGTGCGCTGAATTTCTTCACCTTTTTGCGGACATAAAAAGCACCATAATTAACAAATAAAACATGACTTCGATGACTGGATACAAGGCTGAACATATGCTGAAGTTATTAGCAATGTGAAACCATTATGGTGGGACATGTTTGTATGTTTGGGGCACCTGCGTAAGCTTGTACACGCGCATCCTCGGGCAAGATGAATTAGCGGATGTGTATTGTGGGCAAAATAAAAAGTTACCGTCGGCACACACGGGGCATTAACGATTCGGCTTAGATTTTGACTTAGTGCTTTTCCTCATTCCCAAGTCAGTCGTGGTTGATATATTGATTGATTTTCATCAAAAAACAAAACAAGCTGGCATCATTTCATGAATCCTTTCTGGTCGCCTGAAAGTTGACACGCCAAAGGAGATACACGTTTGAATTAATCAGGATCGGTTCTGTCTAGCAGTCATGCAGCCAGATTCCATTCTGACATTTAATGCGTGCATGAAAATAAACCTGTTGCTATTAAGCTTTAAGAAGAGTGACTTCTCACCCATGCAATCTTACATGGTGCAAGAAATATTTATAAGCAACCATTTTGCAGATAATGTTGGCTAGAAAGGATATATTGTGTTTTATTTTTGTATCAACGATTCAGGAGTGAATATGCACAGAGAATATATAAAATTGTAGACTAGTTTGCAAACAAATGAGGCTTGACGTGACATTAGGCTTTAACGGTCAATGGCAGATATATGCGGACTAAACTAACGATCTACACTATTCCGAACTCAATTTGTACGATAGATATCATTGTGTCCCATATTTGGAAACAATGATACAACGTTTTTATTCTGGTGTTGTGAAATAGCTATAGGTGGTCGTATTAAAAAGAACGCAAGCCACCATGGTTTGAGCATCTGACTAGAGACTGTGTGCGGGTTTGGACAGTAATGTCAAGAAATAGACGGACATAAATAATAACCCACATATAACCAACCGAAACTATCATTCACTTCATTGTCTGTTTCACGAACGTCGATTGTGATGGATTAATAGAAGGCGTAAATCAATGTTGGTATGAAAGCTAATATAATGGACTGAGATGTTCACGTCAGTTGTGCCAAAATTAAAAAAATGTGAATTTTAAGACGACATTTTCACTAGGATTTTTGAAGGGTTTGTTGATACCCTTAAAACGCAAATGATGAATTAATTAAAGAACCATATTCTGTAACCAATGGTTAGATGATTTGTCTCACATCGGTTAGCTCTGATTTGGAATAATTATCCAAGGCCAACCCTTCATATTCATCATCATGCTCAGATAAAGCAATAAATAAATGGTCCTCACTGATACTTAACTACCATACAACCATGAAGAAAAAGCAGACCTTGGAAAAATATAACAGAAGGAAAGGTGACCGTACTGTCAAAAACAGTTGCGTCTCTATTCCAACATTCAGAATCAGGATGCTCACACGCTGCGAACGAAATACTAAGCCAAAAGTGAAAGTAAGGCATCATCATCTGAGTGTAAGAAGAAAAGTTGCTTGAAATGAGTGGAGAATGTTAAACCTTATAGAGGCAAAATAAACGATGGAGTGACAACACTAGTAGTCTCAAATAAAAACGATCAATTACTGCTTACAGTGAACTAATCGGCAACCAGATGTCTCTTCAGTTTTGGGTGCACACAGTAGAGGGTAGTCATTATCGGGTGCGATAGCCTTTAAAGAGTAAAACGTTTGCGTACCTGAACGAGGAATATAAATAACCGCTTCGTGCAAAATAGTATCCTGCAATCACTTGGTCTTAGTAGCCATCAGAAAAGTGATGCTCAACCGCTTAGACTTTGTTGGGTCTTACTGCACACAACAAAGAATCCGATCCATGTTCTCTGCCTAAGCACTCGAATGGTAGTCCACATACCTACCCACTCCGGTCAACAGAGTAACATGAAGACATGTAAGTTATGTTCCTTTGTAGCATAAGCTTTCATATGACGACGCGGTTCAATGGAGGCATGCCATTGGTTACCGTTTAAGCATCTGCACACGACCACAGTTTTGATTTACAGGTTTGCGTAATACTGCTACGGCCACAGCTATCCACCACTTTGCTCACAGTCGATTAAGAGAAAATCCTTGCGAGAAAATCTATCAGTTCGTTCGATGTATGTGGTGGAAGCTTGCAAGTTTACTGGTCAACCAATAATACTTGTTCGGTTTTAGTCCATACTGCATTGGAGACTTGTAGTTAAGGAAATAATTCCGGTATTCTTGTGCTTTCTCAAGGCGGTCGCATTTAGTCGCCTGATTTCAGTAGTTTGTGAACAGAATCAGTTATATAAGTTCCTTAGTCTTCTGTGAGCCTAGTGACATCGCACATGTACCCTAACCTAGTTTTGTTGACTATGTGTATGACTCACCTACCATACTGATGCACATTTTCACACTTAATAACTGGCAACTAACTGCTACCAGAAGATGCAAGTATATTTTCATATCATGGCTACACCGAAAGTTGTGTCGTTTCCTTAGAGTAGACTTATTTTATTCACGCAAAACAAGGCTTCTGGCTGTTTACTTTAATCGACGATGTAAAATATGTCGGTTGCAGCGCTTGAACTCCAGTTTCATCGTGTGTGAAACTGGCCTCTGAAGCAGAACTTGATTTGACCGAAATGTCGTCTATGAATGGTCATAAACAGCTACACGCCGGCAACACTACTGGTTAACAAAACAAAAAGTAGATAACTTAGTTCCAGTTAACTGGAATTCATAACCAGTCAGATCGGAGTTTCTCCTTCAGGCATTTTTGTCCAACTCCACGTTTTCTGCTAGGCATAAGTAATCACGTATTTTGATTGAGTCTGTTCTAGTCTGTTTGATCCATAGGAAAATGCGCGTGAAATGAAGTGTATTGGTAAAGTTTAGTGTCTTCTATTTGGGAAGAGCATTTGGAGCTCTTCGTAAAAAGGAAGGATACGGTGGGTTGTGAGTGAAAGTCTAATGAAACAGTGGCTTTACTAATGCAGTTTTTTCAGCCCACAAATGGACATGAAGGCTTGCCGTTTAAGAGTTTAATCTCACATGTCTTCACTGATATAATATTATTAAAATGATTAGAAAACCGCCCAAACACTTCGGGATACGGATTCACAAAACAGAGTAATGGTGCAATACTATGTTGACTTAATACAAAATACGGAATTGATCGTTTTCCAAGGAAATGTTTCGTAAGTTTTTGCATATTCCTCTGAAATATTTAAGTCCAATTTTGATCTAATTCGAAACTGCCGATAATTGCTTGCGATCGGAATTAGTTGGATTATTCCTGGCGCGCGGTGTTAAGCTTTCTCGGAGAGATTAAAAAGTTGTGCCAACAACGATAAAGCATGGGAATATATTTTTGTAAACCAAATACAATTTGCATACCAGACACAAAAGCTTTCACGTTAGACTAATTGTATCTTTTCGTTCAGTTTCATAAAAAGCACGATAATTGAATTTCACTCGTGTGCGATCTTGACGCTTTTTATTTATCTTTGAAGTTAACGAGATGATCATTGTTTTCTCATGTGAAGCCAACAGTTGTCTTCGCCACAAGTGGTTGTCGTCTGTTGTTTTGATGTGATGATCCGGATACGTCTGGTATGGGATGAAGTGCTTCAAAGACCTCGTCTAAAAATGACTGTTCGCTGTTCGCTTGACCGAATCATCATAGAAAGTTCAAAGTTGCACCTTCACTGCTTTTGTCCACACATGTTCTTCAATTGACCTACTGAACTTTTCGTGCCTGCATTCTGGCGAACTACTTTTCAATCGCGTTGTATCCAGTAAGTAAAGTGTCCCAACATTAAAAGATTCTTATTTCATATTTCAAGGGATAATGTGAACTAAAAAGCTGCTATACTTAGTCGATTAGCACCCGCCACAGCTGCTGACAGTCACACTCCGACATAGTCAGCGATTCCAACGCTGTCAATAACGTTATTGTCTGTCCCAACAACACATAACGGTTTTCACTGACTGGTATGACACATGGCCATAAACATTTCCCCAAAACTGCACACAATTCTTTACGAATTACTAGGCAAACGGCTGCTCAGTGTTACGCAATAATCAGAATGACACATCATACCTTGAAGGTGCCACATGAATGTTACTCATTTTCTAAGTATGGCTAAGTGTCTTGCCAACAGAAGATAATAGAACGACACTTAACACGCATCCAGAAAATCACAAACGACAAACAGAAATCCGGCTTGCATAAACCAATATTCCAGTAATGAGCTGTAAGGAGCGTAAAAATAATTCATTTCTTTTTTCGCAATAAACTGTTCCATACCTGTCAGTAAGAATTTCCAACTACTTATCAACAATCATAAATACACAAGGCGTTAATTTACAGCCATATGTTGTAACTCGGTTGGTCTGCCAATTCCATAAATGCCTAAGCAAGCAATCTCAAATGGTTTACACCCCACCTCGTGTGGCTTCAACCATGCCATATACTCCTTGATTAAAGTAAGCCAGAACAAAGCTGTCAGGAGTGCTTTTGCCGTTTGTCGAACTTTAGGTAAACAAGGCCTTACCAGGTAATAAACAACGGTCCATTGATTAGATACACTCTGAAAACAATTGGTATTCAAAAAGCGAAAACATCTCACTGGTTTATTTTGGTGTGTAATAGAGGAAAAATTGCATCCTTAATGAACATATCTTTTACAGATTGCATTATAAGTAAATATTTGATTCTCACTCGATTTTCCTTCACAACTACATGCTCCTCCAGAATGAGGCCCATTCATGTAGGATAAACACCTTGTTATCTGGTGAAGATTACGATGGAACTCACGTTTAGTTGCCAAGGTTCATTTGAAAAATAAAAACACAAACCCCATAAAATGATTAAAAAGTGTTTGGAGAAAACTTGATTGTTTTAATCGAGTATTATAATTCATTTTTTTGATTTCTCTCAGCTTTTAACGCAGCATAGTTAACTTTGGAACTAAGCCCAAGTGATAAAATAGGGGAACACACTGAACTATTGATTTACACCAATGAAACTTCTGAGCTTCCAACCAACAGTATCATTTCAGTAAGAATTTTCTGAGTAACATTTTAATCAAAATTCTCTGAAATACAACTGTTCCATTGTCTTGGCTATCCTATATTTCCTTTATACTAGAAAACGTGGTTTCGTAAAGGTAGTTTGATTTGTATAACAGCTGGCGATTGAAAATGTTTGTATTCATCCAACGTTTGGTTTTCAGCAGGTGAAACACCTGGAACTTGAAAATACCAACCCTTCCTCTGTTCAATGCATGCGACACATCTGATAGAAATTTGGTTCATTTTCATGAAACAGACATCAATCAATAAGTGTCTGTGAAACAGAGTATCCAGGTCGATTGTATCAGTCAGCTTCTGCGTTGAAAACTACTATCTACTGAATGGTTTGCACAGCGACATGTTTAAAATTGTACAAAGTTGATATCTGGTTACATACATAACAAGGTATAGTAAAATCCATGGATACATTGTTAATAGAACCCGTCACTGATAAAAATATCGTCCATTTCTTAATAAGTCATTTTTGCCCCAGTTCATTGTATACCTACCAATGTGGATCAACAGTTTACTGTGAGTCACTTCACTATATGAATTGCAGTTTAATAACAGCTTTCCAATACGTGGCTGGGCTAGTTCACAAGAAATACTTATTAGAGTCAACGTATTAAGTTACCAAGATATTTGCTACCATTTATATTTTCACGCTGATAAGTGATTATAAGTTTGTCATCCTCCTCCAGTGAGCTAAGTGATTGCAGATTACTAAATGTTTGTTGGAAATTATTTTGAGTTTTTACGAAGCCTCTTTCCTTGCGCACTCTCCAGCCAGCCAGTTATGCACAGTAAAGGATCCACAATCAAGAACCGACTCTGAAATAGTGATATGTCTCAGTACAATTTTAAAACCTTTTGGTAACTGAAAGTTATACATACATAACTAAGTCCTAGCTGGCATGGATGAGTGAATTCGTGGTCAGCAAGGAACCCAATTTAATTGGGATTTTAATGGGTAGGAATAATTCGAACGAAGTTCAACTTGAGCGGATTCAGATCATACTTTTTAGAAAACCTTTTGTTGTGAGCATATCTGACGAAACCAAGTGAGTTTTCACAGATTTCGACAGCAATAAACCATTTCGCCATGATAAAAGAAACACAGTATCCCTTGATTAAAGCACAGGACGCTATCCATAAACAAAATCGATCCAACCTCATTCTTCGGATAACCAATGCAATACGTGCGATTGAAAACAATAGCAAACATTCGAACACATACACTTAGAAATTACAGAACATGGGAGGCACTTTGGCCTTCAGTTAACGAATTTATTCCACTTACAATTTGTCATCTGACTCGACCAACATTGTGTACATGTTCGATAAAGGTGAAGCAAGCATGTAAATGCAATGATCCTACAGCACTATTTCAAGTCTTATATCGAAGGGATGCACGCAGAAGCCTTTTGCGACCAACAATATTTGGGTGTATTAACTACGTTGCTAGTGTAGAAATCTTCTCTGTCCTGACATGCCTAACCATACCTCCAAAATAAAACAGCATGGACACAAAACAATAACCCTAGATCTCACAGCGGGCAGGCTGCCTCAGTTAATTTAAAAAATGGCCTCAATTGCAGAAAAACGCAAACGGGACGATGACAGCAGTTGAGGAAACCTGACAGACAACCACTGACATTTCCGCCTGTTTTCTTTGGCAAGAAAGAAATTAACACGTGAAATGAATGTGCTCAAATGAAACACGTTAAAGACTAGTTAGTTTGATAGAATATGAGCTAAATCCTACAGGACTACATTAACTATACACCCATTTCTTGTTTGACGCCTTGTTGCGTTCACTCATGTAACTGAGGTAAACCACATGAAAGATTGAATAGTCTCACAAAAACCAAGTTGTACACATTGAAACATGTGTACAGGCCATTTGTCCAACACTGTTCCAAGCACATCGAGTAAGAGTTCACTGGAACCGTGTTATTTCTTTGCGTTCTTTCTGCAAAGCAAACATACTTGTTTCATTTAAGTAATTTGCTGGATTTGTAAAAGTCGAAAGACAAGTTAACGAAAATTCTGTTTTGAAGTACTCATTAGTATTGACATATAGGCTAACGGTATTTTCCATTCAATTGTAGCTTTAGGTCTGAAATAAAGGAATGAGGTCTGAAGTGAATTTAAGTGAGGGACGGATGGTGATTTTTACGTAACAGCAAGAAGGTAATATAAGCTGTACTCAAACATCGGCAAAATAGTTGTGTAGTGAGGTAATTTAATTTGTTCTGGAGGTTATGAGGATTCCATTAGATTGAAAACGCGATAACATAGAAGTTCATCGTTTGGATGCAGTTAACGCAATAGAGAACCAAATGTGATGGAGCTGATCCTCTTATCAAGATCCGTTGAAACTAGAACCAGCATACCTTGACGATCAAATTTTGTCTGGCCATTTAGTGACTCTCCATCCTCTGGCTTGCCAATTCTCGGGCCTTAGCGACCACCAGCGTTGACTAATTAGTC
The DNA here is from genome assembly GCA_014338405.1 of Paragonimus skrjabini miyazakii. Lineage (NCBI taxonomy): Eukaryota > Metazoa > Platyhelminthes > Trematoda > Plagiorchiida > Troglotrematidae > Paragonimus > Paragonimus skrjabini miyazakii. The sequence continues at coordinate 87,479 of JTDE01000087.1, forward strand.
TTGCCGATAAAATCCAGTCACAAACAGCAGGTACATTAATAATGATGGATTGATGCTATTAACGAAACAATCATTTACACTGCTTACAGGATGAAGTGGACACAGGTCCACATTTGTCGACGTTACGAACGCAATTTGTTTCATCCGTATTTACATGTGTGATCTATTACAAACCGGGTCACAAATCATTATTATTACTAAGCTGGTGTGTGGTCACAGCAGAGGGTGTATATTGGCTCAAACCCAAGTCTGGCTCATACAAAAGTATACTGCTCAGAGACATTCTAGGTCGTCAGCATTTTTTTGCATCAGTAAGTTGTGCTTGTTACGCTCAGATGACCTTGCGAGTACATGCCCATCTAAGGATTTGTACGCTTTAACAAACAATTACTGCATTCAATCATTGCTTATTTGATGATCATCAGTGAAATGCTTCCAGGAGGTTGAAGAACATGGGCAATTCTTGTATTGTTGACAAGTTGCTTACAGGTTAGTGCAACGTGGAACTAAGTTCTTGAGAAAAGGTTGAAATGATGAACGCGAGTCAGAATGTAGAATTCTCAGATACCTGCTGCAAGAATCGAGTTATTATTTTGTGTGTTCCTTCACATGGTATTTTGAGCCATTAACAAATGTGATAGGAATTAGGCTGGCTGGAAACAAAGGAGTGAACCATAGAAATTAGTTGAAAATAACAAGTCCAAGAAAAGATGTCTAAATATTTTAACTATCAATCCCATAACCCTCAAATGTACAATTATTTTGAGTGAATTGAATGCGTATCTCACCCAAAATTTTGTATTTCACATCGGGGATAATTTGCATTGTCCGTTTTCACGGGCTGCGTTAGATGAGATTTTTGAGTAACACAAGTATTCTTGACAAAGTAATCTAACATTGAGCTTCTGTTAGAAGTGCCGACAAGTGTTTTGGATGGTATACTTCAAGGTGCGTTACTTGAAGAGCATTTGGTAAAATCTAATCACACAAATGACACAAATACTTTGATTAAAAAATGTAGTAGGGGAAAAATGATCAAGTAACCTAACCTGCAAGAATTTATGTGTATCACCTGCTATGTAGAGTCACTGAATACTAAACTACAACGGTAGCCACCTACGGATCGTGTTTCCATGATGCTGGGACGGACATTAATTGCGCTGGTGGCGGCTATCTTCTAGTCTGCACACACTACGCATATTGTAGTGGAAGGGAACGGTGGTCGGTGCATGAGGTCAGAGCATCCACCTAGAGTTTCATCCACTTTGGAAATCATTCACTGATTCGGTTTGATCGCTCTGGATCCTGATGTTTAATGACACATGTATTTGCTCTGTTCCTTGTTTCACGCGTAATTGAGCAACCTAAGATGTCCTCTTCTTTAATGAGTTCACGTGTAGTCTCACTGGCCCAATAAACGGCGCTTCTAGTTAAACAGTGCTGTAACTGAACAGACATTAGCTTGACTCTAATCATCACTCTGTTTCACAAGGGTTGACGGATACTCGAGTTCTTTAGAAATGGCTTGCCAACAGATACATTTGAACATTGTTAACGAGCAAAATCATTGCCTGATGAGAAAAACTGTGGTATCGAAGAAATGAATAGAACTGCTATGAGAATTTTTTCATGCAAAATTTGAGTCTAATCATGGAATAGTTTAGTACTAACACCTCTAATGAGAGCTCCCTAATCTATTGTGGGTTCAGAAAAATTCTTATGGCAAAAGTCCGTCTGTGACCAGTCTTGTCTATAAACAATTATCTACCATACCAGCTAGCGGAATGGCTTGTTAAACTATATAAATTGATCGCAGAGTATTTTGTAAGTTTAGAACAGTACTGAGTTTCCGCAGCTTAAAGGTTATCTTGATTTCACACATTGGCAAATTTTTCCACGTAGTGTAGAACATTTGTTAAACAAAAATTACTCAGGGAGGCCCAGGTTCCGCAAAAATGTTAGTTCTGTACAACTAAAGTATCTTTCTGCATTTTACACAAGTAATGTAAGACGTTTTTGCGAGCCCTACATTTGTCTTCAACTTGACGGAATTAACACGGATAGTTCAGTGTACCCTATTTAAGCATTTTTTAATTCCATGCGTTGAGGGATACATAATCTGTTCTGTAGGAAACGCACCGGTATTTGAAAGATATATAGATCACGTTTTACTAATCACTAAGGGCATAATCAATGCAACATAATTGCTGGTAGCACGGGAATCCACACAGCCAGAACACCAAACCATTAGTACAAAGTGAACTTGCGCACTAACATCAGTTTCCAGAAAGTCATCGAACGGCAAAAATAATCTCAAGATTGTACGGTCAGTTTGAACAAAGACAATGTTTACGGACCAGTGCACATGTTACAATAGTCTTTTACTAATAATCTACTAAAGGGCGTGGTATGCACCTATTTTTTGGACACAGTATACGCTAATGATACCTTTACCTTGCAAGATAAAGTTAGCTTCCTTTGTTTATTTCCAAGAAAAAACGATAATTCATTTCCATTTATCAACGGAACTGTTGACCATAAACGGGGAAATATTTATTTGAGTAAGTCACTGAAGTAAAATATTTACTTAGAACTGCGGTTTGTGGGCATTTTGTTTGCCAATTAAATGAAACAACATTTAAACGCATACAATAAAAAATACTCATGCTGCTCAACTTTACGTACTACAGGGAAAAGTGCAATTGCTTGTTCTATCGAACACCGGAAGCAAGAATATTTGAGTCAGATAAGCGCACTTTTGTGTCTGCGTGGTTAGTATTGCAGCCAATTGAGTTTGACAGGTTTGGGGGAGCATGCATTGTTCCTACACATCTGATACAGCGGTTTTCAGTTTTCAAAATCACTGAATATTGTCTGAAGAACACAAATAGCCATATTTCTGAAGTAGTATTAATCTAATGTTTATCAGCCTTAATAAATCCAATTTAAGTTCGTGATCAGAAGATATATGTAATTCTTACATGTGACACCTAAACATGAAATTAGCCTACTTCAATAGAATGAGATATTCTGGTGCTAATGTTCGATGTCACACAATCTCGTTTATATCAAGGTGGCAAAAATCCTTGAAAATTCGGAATAGCACAAAAAGGTGTTTATCAAGCAATAGGTAAGCTTTCTACGATTGGCAATGCTGAGATAGATTTGGGCAATGTTTTAATGTTTGGAAGAGCCCAAACATGGAAAGACTTTTTTTGCATTTCCTTGGTTCACCTAGTGGTTTAGTTTAAGCAAATTACCCTGGACACGGCGTTAAGTTAAAAGCATCAGAATATGTTCAGGAAGGAAAGTGGTCGACGTGTCACAATTCGAACCAAACTGTGTTCGTCTCCAAAGTGTGGTTAGCATGTAGAGAACTGACGCGTTTAGATTAAAACTTTCTGGATGAAACATCGGGTGAATCAGTTAAGTGCATACTGGCCTTCAGCTGTGTTCGGACATTCAGCTGGGTATCTTTTATAGAGTACGGCCATTGAGCCTAACTGCTCAATTCGGCACATGTGCGTCCCAGCGGGTTGAATCAGAAGAGAAACTTGTACGAATGATGAATCCTAGACACACCGTGTGTCTTGTTGGGTTCCATCATTACCGCCGCGGAGTTAAGAGACACACCGACAATTTCTGAAACAACTTCGAAAAAGGCATTAATTGCTCTTTCATAGATAAACTGAATGAGCGAAGATAGAAAAGTGTATCCTTATATACACCAAGTGGACTTAAACTGACGTCTGTACATTGTGGCAGGACCAGTTAGGCTACGAAGATCGCTTCGCAGCGTTACAAACCATGTAATGTAGCCTACTGTTTGCCACCATTTTCTAGTCTTCAACATGTATTAGTAAAGAGGAATTAACGTGCTGTGGTGTATCAGGGATGAACAATACGAATAAAAACGAACATAAGGTCACACCATGAGACACACCGCAAGTGGTGAGGGGGTAGACAGGGATCGTACCATTGACATACATTGTGAAGTACCTTTGATAGAGATAAGAAGTGAAACACAAAAACAGTGAAAAATTTAAGCTACTGTGGTTAAGCTTCACGCACGAGGTTTTATAGTTTACCTTATCACATTTTTTGAGAAAGTCAAGGTGTCAAAATTTGTTGACTTCTCTCCGGTAATTTGGTTGACCAAGAACTCTCTGAATTTGAAGGTATTAGTTATGCGCGATACACTAATTTATTCCGCGGAAAAGTACCGTTATGTTTTTCGATAATTTGTGATTATTGATCCTCAGTATCTACGCCAAATGGTAAGCACACGGTTAATTTTGAACAACAAAGAACCCTCAATCCATGTAGTGCCCTCATTGAAAGAACTTTAGGGTAACATGTTAGTTATCCTGCTCATGATTACAAAGTTGAATGCAGTTTGTGACGTTTTTGAATTCTAACATAACCAGGCACGGCATATCAACGGATGGATGTCTGAAGCCATTATGAAAATAGTCGAGTATGATTTCACAAACGAATTAGGCACAAGCGATTGATGTGCGACATTCAGAATGGGCTAAATTCACCGTTATGTGACAGAACTTGCTGCAGAAATACAGGGGAGCCCATGACTGCTCACACTGTTCATTTATCGATTACGGATCATGAGTGCACTAAATGCTGGTACTCGACGTCAAATATCGTTATATTTTCTTGCGCTTATCATAGTCGACCGATTTAAAAGTAACTAGTAAATTTTCCAAAACCTTGGTTGCTACAAGCCGATTACAATTTACACTCCGATTGACTTTTTGGTTGGATCATTTTAAACTAAAACCATAGACTCAGGATTCTCTATATTTACAAGTAATCCGCAGTTTTGTATTCTTGTATATATAAGGTGACCCTAAGAGCTACTGGCCCACATACTGTCTCCTGTAAGTAGCTTTCGAATTGTTGAGTCGTCTCAAGGGGAGTCATAAGAAGATTTTGTTAGCCTTGTTTAATAACTGGACTATCTCAGATTCCGGTAAGATTGTGAGGTAATCTACTGAATACTGGTAAGCAAGCACCGGCTTATAAATTTGTAATTCACTGTACCATATGTATACAGTTAGCCACTTTGACTGGCTCGTTTTCCAAAATTAGAAAAACGACTCTACTCTACCTCTCCAGCCACAGATCCGTACTGAAATCATTGTTCGACTGAGTTGACAAAGTAGGATAATTTTAACCTGTCTATTAAGTTCCACTCAGTTTTGAGAGTCAGGTCATCAGAACAGCCCGACAACCTGGAATCAACGAGTGTTGACCCGTGTTCTAATTATATATTTATGGGGAAATCATAAACTAACTAAATGGCCTCATTCTCCAGTAAATAACGTTTTTTTGGGTAGACATTCATCCTTATATACGGTTCACTGCTGCCATTGAGTTAGTGCTGGTAGTGTGACAACTGCATATTTTCACATCTTGTATGAGCACTTGTTAATAGCTAAAGCTTGCTGATGAGTAGTCGGGGATTTGGTTAATTTTCAAGTTGAACATCACCCACAATTGATCGCAGCTGTCGCATCCCCATAGACTTTCCAGTCGGCCCCTTTCGAAAAGAAGCACTAGACTCGAGTTTCGCTCTCATTAGAGCTCGTCAGTAGTGCATATCATCGCCACCGCCGGGACTTGAACCACGGAAATGTTATTCATGAGGCAACCGTGTTTACCACTGCGCTAAAGCATTCTTTGCAGTAAAACCCCGTCTTCCAGTGTATCTACTTTTGAATTACTGATACGTAGTTTGGTAGATATGATAATTTAGAAGGTATCCATTTACGAAAAATCTGGATTCCGGCCGGATTCGAACCAGCGACAGAAACACCATGCCCAAACGCGGCAAGCGCTCTACCAGCTGAGCTACTAAGCCACGTCGGAAGCTCAGAAATTTCGCATTTGGACCAATGTCAATTCTCATCGGTGCCGTTGGTAGACTCCAGCGTAAACTGATCGAGAAATCCTGCTTGGGCAGTCAATCGGGTATATACTTTTAATAGTTTCGCTGTTAGGTCACAATTTCATGTTGGCAATTATTAATGGATGGACTACAAAAGTGGATCAAGTATACAGTCACAGTGTGTAATTTTCGTGAACTTGAATGTCTCCTTTTTGCGACAGACACACATGTGAAGTTAATTAAACCTCACAGAAGAAAAATAACCAGCTTCTTTTGCGTGTGAAAGATTTGGGAAGAAATATGGAATTTCTTTTTAACATCTGCTAATATGGTGCTAAGTGTCAGGAAAGATCTGTCCACACAATTTCACACAAGTAAATTACAATCAACATGAATCAGTTAGTTATTTGTTATCAGGTTAATTCAACAATGCTAACTGAGCAGTTTTTTGTACTGGGCCACCATTCAACCATAGGTAGGCGTACAGTACACAGTCGTTTTTACAAAGTTTGTCGTAACAAGTTTGAGTTGTCATGCTGAACAATGATTTCATGGTCGTCAGTGCATGACACGAGAAAACCTTTGGAAAAGTATGTTATATATCTTGGGGAAAATGATGAGTGCGCAGGCAGTTGAAAGGGAGAAGAACGAACTATAATAATCCAGTGTATACCGCACAGAGCTGAGATGAAATAGACATGACTATGATGATTTTGCTCATTTGTTTTGTTCTTCTAAATGATACAAAATTACGCGCGGCAAACATTCATTTAAACAATGTATGATTAACTGTTATAGAATATACGAGCAGGTAGTAAATAATGATGATGAAAAATCACTCAATATTCTTTGAAACAAGGAATAAAGGTGTATTATTCCAGAAGTGGATAAAAGCATAGACAACACATTTTGTTTACGAGCACACCATTTCTACTAATTTTAACAAATTTATGAAAATGTTCGCACTATCAACAGGAGACAACTGACGCGATGAAGTGTGACGATAAATCTTCAACAAAAGTAGGCTGATGACCAAGTCACGAGCCACAAACAAGCACTGGACCGAAATCAAGACACTGTATGAAGGAGAATGTGTATATTAAATAATACTGTTGATCCACATTCAAACTCGAATGGTTATATCCGGCATAACGGGAATAAAAACGGGCCCGAGTAACCAGAAGTACAATGCTATCGACTTAAGCAAAATCAAAAAGGTACATGGGAATATTCATCGGCGACCGACAACCACCACTATACCGCTAAACTCTGTTGTGTCCGGAGGAAAACAGCGGGTTAATGAGCGAGATATCAGGTTAAAAGGTACAGATTTGACCATTGGTGGATAAGACAGGCTATGTGACACACTTTTTCCGAAAGTTATCGTTCTATGTCTTTCGCTCAACGTTAACAATGAAACGTTCTATCTCACATGAATAACGAAAGACTTAGGAACCAGTTTTTGACTCAACCTTTATGAAAACTCAGTGTACTCGAATACACAAGGATAGGGTTGTGTTCAATCGGTTTCATTTGAAACGGACGCCAATTCTGAGTACAGGGCTTGAGAATAGAGTTACAAATGATTTGGTCTTCAAAGGCATTACTACCGATGGCGTTGGTTACGACGTATGAACTCGGATAAATGGACGGGCACGTATTCAGCTAGGTGTGACAGAGGAAAAGATTCTTTGTTTATAATAAAGATAGTAGACAGGTCACAATTAATCTGGTCAGTAGTACAATAATTAGTCACAAATTAGAATAACTTGAATTTCTAATGAATCTGATAATGAAATTTTGTTCATATAGCCATACAGGACAGTTTGCTAATGCTAACAAGTGGTTTAAGGAAAATGTTTGGCAAAAATGTGTACAGTGAGGAGAAGGTAGTGGAATCGAGTAGGTCAATATAAACGAAATAACTAAGACCACAAGTGATAAGGGTTTTCCAGACTTTGTTAGCTATCTCTAGCAATACGTAAGAGGTAGGCTAACTGCAATAAATAGCTCGATAGCTTGATCAAACGACAACGTAAGTGTATTCGCTGGACCGTAAGGACCATTCGTAAAACATCTCCATCTTTGACAGCATGCGGTGGTTCTTTCAGACTTTGATTGTGGGAAATCTGGGTGGTGCTGATTTTTTTTAATGAAAATTTTGTGATGTTCTCCAGGATACTCGTAACTAACGTTCTGATGATCTGGTTGGTTCTCTTAGCTGTACAGTTGGAAGCTTGCGAGTAATGCTGGGGTGGCTGGTGAAAGGTCATTATGACTGTTCGGTTTACAGGTTATCCATGCCACTTGAGTGCTTTGTTTTAGTTTTTCGCGTGATATGTGGCCTTGAAGGCAACGGTTAATCCACAATGAATGAGCCTGGATGCATCCTCATCTATATGTGGCAGTGAAATTCGTAAGAAATTTTAGATCACTGCTGCTGATGATGACTACTGTGGTCTTCCTCTGGCTTATTTCAAACGAATGATGCAGGTTGACTATTGCTTACATGTTTGAAAGAAAAAAGTTGCTTCTTCCTCAGTGGTCTCGGTTGAGCAAAAACTGATAATCTTACTGGAAGAGACTAGTGGGATTTGCCCATACTCGGTCAACATATCGCCCACTCAGATTGTGTAGTCAACGCATGGCTTATAAAGCCCAGCTTGGGCTGTTCATTTTTTTAAATGTCATAACCGCTGAGGTTTATCAAGGTGCTTCTGCAGAATACACGAAAATAACCATATTTATGTTGCGTACTATCATCTAGGGACTTAAACGTCTGACGCATCTATTTTAACGTACTCCAGTAAAGTTTCTGACGATTTATTTTGTGCACATGCTTTCCGTTTCCCCGTCGATACATTTGAGTTGTATTACAACTCATCGACAGATTCACTTGTATGATTGTGTATCTTAGCTGAGTTAACGGAGCAAACATTTTTCAAACATATACCCCAGCATTTAGGTTCTGCGCGTGAAACAGTAACAGTCTTTTGGGTACAGCTTACCTCAGATCACTACGTTGAGCTGGGAATCCACTATGGTTCCCATAACAAGTAACACATCTTTTCTGTCTATGGCCCCGTCATAAATGTTGTGGTTCAGTGGACTAGAGCTTGGATCGTAAAACCACTAAATTCACTTTGAATAACACTTAATCTAGCCTCATCTCATCAGTACAAACATAAACAATACATTTTAACTTAAATTTAGGAAAGGATAGTAATCATTATAAAGCACACCTGATGCACCAGATGGTACAGATAACTCTGTGAGCACCTGCTTTACATACTAGATATATATGGATTATAGCGCACACCATCTGTTCGGACGGTCTGGTTTGGCACACAGTTTGGCATATAAACCCCAGACTTGACAAGGCTGATTGTGGCCTATGGACTACATTACTATATCTGTCACTTGCAGTAGACCAGACTGAAGCATGAAAATTACTGGTCACAATTATGGTTGGGATTGGTTTATTAGGTGCTTGATCTGAACAAACGTCTCATTCCTTATTTAAGATTTCTTTATCGTGAACAGTGCTGCTATTACAAGTTTGAGTGTGCTGAATTTGGATAGTTTTGTGAAACAGCCCACTCAGCAGATCAGAAAAAGTGGACGGCTTGAATGATCGTCAGTACATGCCAACTTCTACTTCATTCCGTCTGCTCTCCCAACCTGTCCGGACAACATATTGCGCCTTGCATTATGATCATATCTGGCGTTTGTTTGCTGGTTAAATACTGAGTGGTCTGTACAAAAACTGCTCGAAACACAACCGAGGGTTGATCGTTGGATCACAAGCGTCTCACAGACTCACTAGCTTTATCAAACTTCGCCTATAAACTATGAGTCATCTCCTGTTTGAATACCTTTGCTAATTGATGCAACCTGTTACGGAATTCACATACAACTAGCGCACATTTCATGCAAACGTACACACCAGAAAAACCTTGTCTTGGAGAAATTAGTAATTAAACTTAAACTCATCATTTGCTTTGGTCTGGTTAACTTAAAAAATGTTGAATGAACTCGAGGGGTGGATACTGATTACCGACGTACAAAAACAGCGGTGTAATGTGAACACAAATACTGTTTGTTCATCTAGTGTAGACGGTTACTGGATACGTTCTTAGAAGTTATATAAAGTTCAATTAACAGAAGCAAATTGAGGAATTGTCATGTTGATGTACAGCCTTGAAAGTGATTAGTGGGTTCTCTGTCTGGCATTTTCGGAAAACGGATGTTATATAAAATCATTCACAGAAAACAGGTATTGAACGAAACGTGGTAATGTTTGAAACTAATAAATGCAATCGAGACTTTAGAAGAAAGCATAGCACTTGATAATGGGCCGTAGTAATATCTCTCGGAGTACAATAATCCTCCTGCTAGTTTAGGCAGAACTAAAAAAGCAGTTTGTGACTAATTCGGAGGTGAGTGCGCCACCAGTGAGGTGCATATTAGAATAAGGTATATAAAAAAGATTCTGTGGCGTAAATTATAAAAATAAATTGGAATACGCTTAGTAATAAGGTGAAACTTAAATTACCACATAATCGGCAATTCGAATGAACTACATTGATGCAGGTCGTATACGTAGGATACTACTTTTCACATTCATTCCGTCCAATGCTGAAATGTGTTAACTCGTATACCTACTCAGTTCATGAAAATTCAATCAATTACCGTATTTCGAAGTCGATTTCAGAGCGTTCTGGATATTTGCGTTATGAAGGTAAAATGATTGCCACAGACTTGTTAGTATCAGAAGATTTTAACGGGAGAATGTCCGGTCGAAATGAATTTGCGCATACTTGAGTTGCTTCTTTAGAGCGAGTTTGCTAAAAGCATTCCATGTTATTTAGAACAAGTCATCGATGCTTCAGAAAGTCGTTTCCAACGATACTTTGTTCAGTGTGTGCAGGAAAATGTTCGAACTTTAAACAAATGTTTACATTCAACGATGTACTTTTTTATAAATCGTGTCAAAACAGGGCAGTTCAGACATTTCAAATGCGCTGACAGGCATAAACCAATGTGTTCAGACCAAAATTATATAATCACTTATATATATGAAAATATTTTGTCAAAAGTTATGGAACGGAGCGTGGGAACTTGATGAAATTGGTAACAAAAAGAGGTGCAAAAAGTTACTTCCAAATAATCTTAGTCCCTGAAAAATATCCCTCCGAAATATACTCCTAAATAATTTAAACATTGTGACGTAGCCATTCTTCTTTTCAAATGATTTAACTTCAAATCATTTCTCAAACTTTTCTTAAATTTAACGATTTAAATGTGATGCACTGCTTACCACATTAGTTGCGAAGCAGCTACCAGTTCGCTGTAAACTTCATCAATGGTAAACTGTTTTCAAAAATAACGGACCGGAAGATTCCTTCTAGTCGCAACCGTGATTGGCTCATCAAACCTACAAGTTCCTGATTGGCTGATGTATATATTGGGATTATCAGCTGCAACACATACGCATTGTGAACATTCACATTTAGCTACAAGAGTTGCGCGTGACTGAATGTTTCACACGAGCGAATGGCAAAACATTTTGGACTTTGTGAGTAAAGGTCAGTTGACAACAGTTGCTATACCCTCGTCTGTACGAAAAATGATGCCTAAGAACTCAAATGAGTGCAGTCTGAATACAATTCTTCCGTAGTTCAGTAAAATGTTACACGGATTTGAAGTAGAGCCCCATAAATCCAGATTCGTCTGTTTTGTTCCAATGGGATCAACATCGTTCCTGTTTGAATTAAAGAATACATATGGAAAATGGAGTTCTGTACTTCATACCAGACTATTGTAACAACCTAAATAAAATGGAACCGATGGTATTCAACTTCAGAGACGTTTACAAAATCCAAGGTTGGCACTTGTGTGAGTGACTGAATAAGCTAGTTCGAAATCTAAGGATATGGGTTTTGTAATCAGCTCACTCTGTACAGTTTTTGCAAGATTAACCTTGAACAGGGGTAATTTGGTGACACAAGACTTCTGAGGAAGGACTCCGTGATATACAGCCTAACCATCAGGTATCCGTAAAATGTACGAGAGTTATGTTTGTTGGACATCCTGCATACCCTTGTGTGATTTACTAGTTAGGCTGATTGGTTTTTAAATCCCTAGACAAAATCAGACATGGGTCAAAAAATATGGCCAAGGAAGTTTGACTTTCAAACTGGGACAGTAAAATACCTGTGACGGGTGTAGGTTCGAACAACTTACACATCGAACCAACGATTACAATGGTTGTCTTCTTAATGACAAGAAGATAAATGATATTTTGTTTTTAGATATGCCATTGTGATGTAAATCTGTTTGTTTTACCGCTTATCCAAACCCTGACCTAATAGTTAGCATAAAAACGAAGCAATTTCACATCGCTTTACGATGAAGCATCAGGATTGGGCGAATCGCCTCAATGTTACATTTTGTGTTATTCACCGGTCTCGTTATTCCTTATTGCGGCAATCAAACTGTAGCTGGTTACTGCATGTGTCATCGAGATCGGTCAACAACAGACTCCGATTTTTCATGCTGATGTGTACCTTTGGATTCGGATTCTTTTCTCATGAAGAACAAGCACATATTGTGAACGGTTCGAGGTCCTCATAATTACATTTTCAAATGCAAACATATGATGGATTTGCCAATACGAATGCAGTTGCGATCAACACTTTGAGAGAACAGTACGTAAGTGTGTAAGATTGTAAATCGCGAGCGACTAATGCGTACATAAGCAGCACCATTTCAAATGAATTACTTTGAATTTCATTATCACAAGTCAGACTTAAATTAAAACCCCACTATCTCAGATCACCCAGTTAGGATTAGATATTCCCTGCCGTCAAGAGAAGATGCGTCACAGGGTTAGCAGAACCACTGCCGGTACTTTTCAATCGATCGTTGTCAGTTAGCTTCCTACCGGAAGCCTGAAAATGGCATCCAGTTACATCTGTCCTCAAAAATGGATGCAGATTTGACTCGACAATATTTTGACCAAAGGCGTTGCCTTCAGTAGTTGTCAAAGTAGTGGACGGGTTAATGGATGACTGATTTCCGGGCAACGCAGAAAACCTCACACTTGTCACTGAGGAGCACTGTGTCTTACTAAAGTTATAATCGTGCACCCTGAATACGCTGATTGCTTGTTATGTTTGGGAGAGTGGATTTTCAAACTTATGACAACAGTGATCTCCTCATCTAGGGAACACCCTTACTTTTGGCCTCGATGAGGGTTTGCTCACGTGGCTTGAGGATTATCCAACTGAACGCAGGTTCATCATCAAGGTGGGGGGACAGGTATCGGAGTATCTCCTTATTAACAGCGGCATTCTGAAAGGATTCATCGTTCTCGAATTGTCCAGCATAGTCAGCTTAGCAATAACCCGAAAAAGTGTCCAGTTCTACAGAGCCCGAAAGGTGTGATAACTTTACAAACCATTTGGACTGTCCAAACTAATTGTCCAGAAAAAATAACTTGTCACTCAACACCAACAACCTCAAAATCGTGCGTATTTGCTATCGAAATTGAGCTGAGTACTGCCTAGGTGACAGAAAGTTACTGGTATCAATATAAGACCGAGAACTGGTGCCATTGGTGGTGAGCAATAAGTCAGTCTTGGAAATGTAAATCCACGGCAAAATGTCGCAAATAATCTTCAACCTCTCTCGATCATTTTATGAAACACGCCGCGTTGAACTGTTTCCCACTGTGTTCATCTTTGAAATCCGGCCACACCTGGAAATACTTACCCGCCTTTCTTATAAAAAAGAAAGCACTTATTGAAGGTGTTTAGAGAAGGGTCACTAGGAGAATTATGAGGCTTAAGAAAACCCCTTACACATGGCGATTAAAATTAGGTCACTTCTGAATAAAGTTCAGACATCTCAGGGGAGACCTGATTCTTAGCTGCAAAATACACTTCGTATCATTCACTGACAAACATCCCTCCACTAAACAAGAATGACGTCTATGAAATTGAATTATAGAGCGAACAGATTACTCCACAAACAAGTAACATGTTCTTGCACTTGAGCTCACTGCCTAACTTTATGTTTATGGCTGAAAATCTTGTGAGTTTTGAACTTTTATTCGATCGATATAGACCTGACAGTCACTTGCATTGTAAAATTCTCAACCACAACTCTAGCATAGTTCCAAGACCCTTGAATGTAGATATCCGATGAAGTATTTTCAAAGTGCTTTTCAGTGTTCAATGCAGATAATAGAGAACGTTAACCAGATTCACTGAAGTTCTCTTTATTCAATTCTAGTCCATTGTTCTTCACACCTGTAAACCGTCCAACATGATTTTTACCCGACCAACAAATAGAAAGAACTGTGCCGGAAAACATCTGTATCCCTTCTGTTATAGCCTACGAGCCTACAAACTTCGTTGAAATAATAGACTCGTAAGCATAAACCGAAGATCACTTTCGTTGAATTTTGTTAATTGTGATGTGAATACAAAGTGGGGGTGCATCAAAATATTATCATTCTAGTTTTGGACAGTAAACCGATATCTAACCGACAGAAACCGTAATAAGGGATCAAAAACGAGTAGACAAATTAAGTGGGACTTGAAACGAAATGTCGTGAACTGGTGCCAATGCAAGACGTGGTGGAGCATGTCTCCCTCAGGCAGTGCGTTTCAGAAACGTCCTGAAATTGCAGACCCAGAAACAAAAGTCTTGGTAAGAACCATTTCACTCGAAAAGCAAGTGAAAGGTCTGTCTAAACAGCTTATTCACAAAAAGGCCTCTTAAAGCAATTCGGTTAGCGAACGGCCCGCTTTAGCCCCAGCTAGACTAACTGGCACATGGGTATACTCACTTTTCGTGTCGACTTGTTCAGTTCCATCGTCCTAGTATTTTAAACGCCGCAGTCCACTAGCGATACCATCCGGTTGTTGATAGACCTGTCTGTAGACATTTCAGTGTTCGAAAAGAAACTCGGGAGTGGAAATCAGTATACGTCATTGAGTTCGAAAAGAAATTGTAAAAATGCACTATTTTTCCAATGGATTATCCTATCATGACATTATTTCAATAAAGGGTAGGTGAAAACTATCTGAAAACATGAAAAAAGTAGATCAACGGATTTGTGAAAGACTGATTAAAACGTAGCAGTTTTTTATGGAAAATGAGGCATGGCAGGCTAATTTTAGTTTTATGGCACCACCTGTAGGCCTCGGCGCGAAACCGTATATAGACGTGTTGCCAAAACACCATACAATTTGTGACATTCCTCAATCTTTTGGCCTCGGTACTGAACTGAATCTAGCTCACTTCAATATTTTGTTTCTATTATGACCATAATTTGGTACCTTATTGGAAGAAACTTGCTGTTTTGCCGAGATCGGCATGAATTTATGTAAGTAGTATCTATAACGCACGTAACAAAAACAGGTGAAAACACGAATGACAACGGGGGCGTCGAATGAAGAAAGCCAGTTCGAAAAAATAACGTGATCAGACAAGTAGTGAAATACCACGGGCATAGTCAATAATTAGATTATCCAAGACGTTGAATAAACACAGTAAAAATTGAACTTTGTTGAATTAGAACCGAGGAAGTTCCATAAGTAGAAAGGTAACAAAGGTTTAGTCAGAGTAATCTAAATGACTACACAATTCTATTTACAAACCTTTCCTTTTTTCAACAGGCACTGCGTGTTTACCTAAATTTTATCAACGAATTGTCGCAAGCAACAAATTGTGTTATAGCCAGGGATTTGTAAAACTATAGTTAACGTATGCTTATATCGTCAAACATTAATGGGATGGATATTAGGTATGTTTTTTGAGGCACAATTCGCGTTATAAATTAAGCCAGCTGCACGGTAGGAACTTAGTCATGGCAATGAAAATCGAATGGCTTGCATCTGAACAATCTTCTTTGTCATCCACCCTATCTGCAAAAAGGTGTTTAGATCACTGTTAACTGGTAACTACCCAAATTCCTACATCTGCTAACTTGTTTTTGTCGTAGTGAAATTTCACAGATTGCAAATGATTACCAATGAGTGTCTTTACTCACGGATTATACAAGAACACGTCAGCAGTTCCATCCTCTGTTAACAGTTGACCATCAATTTGACCTATTCCGATGAATCTGAAGTACTCCGATGTGGTTGCAATCCAACATCACGTGAAATTATTATTGCACAATTTTTTGCAAAAATTCATAAGTTTTCTAGATTGGTGTATCAATATTTAAAGTTAAATTGGCTAATTATCTGAAAATATGTGTCCCCGAAACATTTCATCATTTCTCACCACTGTTTACTAGTTATTAGGATGGTTTTGTACCTTGCGACTACTGGCTAATCATTCTTGACCATCTTTTGAAATCTGATAGTAATAATCGTTTACTGTAATTTCTAAACTTTCTATCAACACGTCATTCAGTAAGACCATTTGGAATGACAGGTCACACTGATACACTTATTTTGACCGAGGACTGGTTGGTCGGAGTGCGCTGACAGAAGATAAGGCATCGATACACTTATGAACGATGCAAGTGATAGCGTATCGATAAATAAATATCACTTCACAGGATTATTTCGCAGTATGCGATGAGAAAAGTCGTTAACTGTATTTTGTAAACGTTTGTGCTCTCTGTTGCCTGCGCCGGGGCAAACGCTGAGCTCTACAAATCGTTTGTAGAAGCATCACCCGTGGAGTATGCATTGATTAAGATGACACGGAATGGTTGTAAGACGAAAATTGTAAGGTTAACACAAAACCATCTTGTAGCTTTGAACTCGGATACCAACCGCGTTCAGGCGCATCACATTTATTAAGTCAGTATCAGATATTTAATTACGGAAAGCACGTTTTATCACGTGACAAATATAGAGGATGGTGAGGAATACCATCATAAAATTGCATGTACACCAAAGCAGCTACTCTGGTTTTAGTTTGCGACGTTAAGCCTATGGAACCAATTGACATGTCAAAACTATTCAAGCAACGTTCTAGGCAATACTCACGAGCGTATTTGCAATTACCATGAATGAATACTGATTAACTACTTTTTACACATCGTGCACAAACAGAAACCGATAGAATAAATCACCTACTGGGTTACACTAAACTGCGTTGACTCTCGAGATTCTTTTTGCTCTCATGCACATTAGACAGGCAAGACTATGCTGCAATTATTAGTAAATAAATTACCACGGGTAATTACAGATATGCGGCGTTGCGTTGTCACATCATGACATTCTACTGAGCGTACAAACCTAACTACACACAGAGATAAACATGGGTATGTTTGCTATCTGCGCATTTGTGTTATAGAATTTTATCGTATAATATCATATTATAAATCTTGGTAAAACACTGAGAATTCCCTGAGTGTTTAGGGAAATAAAAGGAGAATGAAAATAACTTTCAAAGGTTAATAAGTTATTTGCAACCGGTGGCTAAACTAGCAAAAGATTCATCCAGGGTTCATCCAATGAGCACAGTTTGGTGAAAGCTGATGTGATGTACGTACGTCCAGTTCCGTGAATAAACATAACCAGTTCAATCAGTACGATGTCTACTAACCGCATGGATTAAAAGTTCTTGTCCAATGTTGTCCAACGTAACTTGGCCACCAAGCCCGTGTGTGATCAACTGATGATAAACATCGTTAATCGACATTCTTAACGACACGGGTGCGGCGTTCATCACTGATTCAACCAATTCTAGCAAACATAGGTGTTGGGTAAAGTATGGCTGCTTTAGAGAACAACGCGATGATTTTTGGAGTCAAGAAAAAATGGTATTTCTGCAAAAATTGTAAAGGCATACAAGTTCACATGATGAAGAAGAACGAAACAAACGTCTGTATGCGGTAGGAAATGTGGAACTCAGAACGACAAATTCTAAAGTTACTTTCTTCCTTCTTGCGTTTGTCAGCACGATACAAATGAGATACCTGATGTCTAACTTCTAGCTTAGGTTTAATTGGCAAGGTTATACGCAGAAAGCATCGCGCTATTTTTGCTGTAGAGCAAAGTCAGGAAAGGGGTAATGGAGACAGGATATGGACAGGTTGATTACCATGGGATAAAAACCTTTGATTAGTCAAAAGTTTTTCACGTAACTAATCGGAACAGAGATGTCAGGAACAGCTTTTTGACAAATTTATTTCCGGAGCTGCATCTCTCCAGTTACATACTATTGTCTGCAGGTTTATATAACAAAGTCCAGTGAACACTGTGAAGGCATACAACATAACCGGTATTCACACACACATATATACACACATCAGTTAGCAGGGCAGGCTGGTACTGATGAACAAGTATTTCTGTGCGCAGAGTGGTGGCGCCTATTCATCAATTGTTACCTCCTCCGCAAACCGGAAAAAAACCTTCGACTTTTGTGGTGCAACATATCCAAAACGCTTTCTCAAGGTTGAGTTGAAATTGACATGTCACCAAGTGTCGGGAAGTCGACGGCGCTGCCTTTTGTAAATTGATCAGTTCTGACCTGTTTGAGACAGCATGATATGCGTGAGCGTTGCACAGACCTAAACTGCAAGACGTTTGTTGACCTTACTGTGTAACTGTCGTTTAGTTTTGCTTACTTATTTGGCGTGGCACTCACGTGAGAGGCGAAAAATGAGGTAAGTTTTGACATTTTGCAGTAAGCATGCTATCACAGGTGCTAATGTGATTCAGATAACGGTGAACAACTTCCTTATTTGGACAACATGGCAGGTGCGTCCCACTGATACTGCAAGACTGGTTTTCAATAGGGGACTAATGTCACCATCTATGTAAAGCAAACGAAGGTAGACGTTCAGTTTATAAATCGTTGAAGTCATCGCAGCAGCCGGTTTTTGCTTTGCTGAATTTCTCAACAAACGCTGGGGGACAGTCATTTTCGTTTAACACCATTCCCAACAACGACATTTCCTTTGCTATTGTTCCCTTCGAACAGATTCGTTATATATAGACATCTCGTATGAATCCGTGAAAAGCTCACGAACCTCACGTTGTTTTACTCACGCTTTGAATTGCATAGTAGAAGGAGGTGAAACATGTTTCGCTAAACAAGCACAAAAAGTTCTGCTGTTACTGGATTACTGTAGCCTTCGTGCAAAAATTCGTTTGGAACACACATAATGTAGCCTTTTTTACCTGCGCGTCCTACGTCAAACTTCCATTCAAAGGTGCAAAAATAAGTTAATATTCGATAAAACTTCATGAAAATACACAATTGCACTACTTTTGTGCAAGTTAAATGCTACACCGACCTCGGCAGAAAAACAAGGAACAATTTGTCCGATTTATTAATTGTTCTACAAAAAGCGCTGTCTGGGATGTATCAGGTTTGAGTCACAGAATTCCCCAGTCCATGCTTTTGTAGATGTAAACTGTGATCAGTTTATTTTAAAATCGATGATACCATTACCGTGAGTCTATTTTTGACTGTACTGTGCCAAGTATTTGAAGGAAATGCATTTTCGCCAATACTCATTTGCCTCAGAGATTGTTGTGCTACCTCGTCAGGGTAATAATTCACGATGTTATTGTGACGACACATGCGCTCAATTAAAATAAAAGGACAATGTGCGGAGTTCCACGATTAACTATGAAAACACTATAAAAACTGCGGAATCTGTCATTATTCTTTTGACATTCTTTGGTGTTACGATAAGCAGTAACTTTAGATGGTGGTTCTACTGCCTATTAATCACGGATCACAGTTCATATAAAATGATCTTGATCACGGATGAACGCACCATCATAAGCTCAGTAAAAAATTATTCAAATTTTTCTC
>JTDE01000087.1:110774-123152 GCA_014338405.1 Paragonimus skrjabini miyazakii
TGGACCTAGTGACTTATCTTAACCCGCTTATTGATTATCAACCCTCTGAATTGTTTGTTATAAAAAAACCGATCCATGTTATTGTAAATTTGGTACTGTTGACTCAATTTGTTGGTTGAGGATACTCTGCAAACGTTACCAGGATTGCAATCCCAGAGCGCCAGCAGTGTGCTTATGCCACACTAATTTTATCGTGAGCGGATACATGCTCACAGTTATTTATCGACATATTGTTACCGGAATATTCGCACGCCTTAAGAGTATTTCTGTTGTGAGCCAAGAACGCGGATAGCGCAAAGGTTATTTATTCAGGAATATAACAAATGGGTTATGCGTCTCAACAAGGCAACAAACCGAGAACGTCACGTTTCCACAGGCGCCAATGCTCAGTTCCTCTACGTTCCTTTACGTACAAAGAACCATTTCATGCGGTGCTGCACTCCGATGTTTCAACCAGTATTTTTCCTGCGGCTACTTCAATGTCAAAATGTATGCTCTGGCCCCACTACTGAATAGCAACGGTGTGAGTAGTATAGTACGATCACTCCTCCTTACTACATTTCGTACGCTTCATGTGCTTTTTGACCACCAGTGACTTCTAGGACTTTATGGCAACGTATGTGAATTCGATTCGAATTGCAATTCGTTAGGAAATTAAGGGATTGCAATGAAAGTCCAAGGCTGATCTGAGAATCTGGTTCTGAATATATTAAGTCGTAAACAATTACGGTAATCGTGGTCAGTCATGAGATACGTGAATGAATAAAGGAAACGGAGGAGTATCAATAAATTTCTAAAAGAAAAGATTAACGGAAATCGCCCGCTGGAGCTACTATCACAAATCTTGCCAAAAACAACCATCACTAATATATGATCACAATTTTCTAGGGTAACTTAGGACGATTCTATGAGGCATTCTGGAGACTTTCAAGATTAATCTTGATCAGAAAGTGTGCTCCTAACTTTTGGCCATACGAAACCTGTCTCCACCACGTCCTATATAAAATCTCGGCTCTAATCGGCGGATACATTGTCCAGTCAAACTGTAGTTCCACCTACACCAGTGACGCCAACAGTATTATCCAATCACGATATCCCATCCTTTGAAATCTGGCGCAGACCCCTCGTTCATGCTTGTGAAACTGTTGAGGAATCTTTGTTGCATACCGACGAATAGTCTAGCAAGGTATAAACAAGTTATTAACATTTGAACATTCAGGGTTTCTACGGATTTCAAACAAGCGACAAGAACCGCATGCCCCCGAGTGGCATATGTTCCAATAGCTGAGCCTAGAAAACACTCAAGGAGCTTAGGAATTTCATGTCAGGATTTCTTTACCAAACTACCTTACTGTGCAAACGATATCCCCAAAATCATTCAGGAGGATGTTGTTATGGCAGTGTGCTCTCGAATAGCTATCACCGACATCCACCAACACAGCTTTTGACCGCTATAACTTTATTACACGGATGTAGGATAGCGATATTTTCATTTATGAAGCCATCCACTTGTGAAAAACTCGAATCTCGGCTGGATTCGAACCAGCAACGGCAGTCTTAGGTTTAAGTTCAAATAATAAAGGATTTGGGGTTACCCAGTTATGTTGGGTTAATAAGAGTTTTCGAAGAGTTGTTTTCGATAGGTTGCTTAATTGAAGGTATTCACGTAAACATAAAGACATTTGTGTAAATTGCAAATTACAGTGTATAATCTGCTACGAACCATAGGCAGTCCGTGTTTGGTTTCTCAAAAACAAACTTACCCTGAATAACACCTGATTTGAGCGATCGTCACTGACTAGTTGCTTCCTGCGCAGTTTTTTGCTTATACCCGTTCACTTCCTTTTCATACCAAAACATTGTTCCTTTAGTGGCACAGATACCTGATTTTATAGGTCAGTATTGTTATGTCTCATTTACAAAACCATAAATCATTGCTAACCCAAAGAGCTGAAAGCGTACGCGTGTGTTAAATCGAATTATGCGTATATATTGCTCACTATATCGGGTTCGAAGCGCACAACATCCCCCCTCCTTACAATTCTATTCTTGGAAAATTGGTGTTGATTTACGATAGTTCGAGTGAACGTATTCATGTTTCACCAAAAACCTTGTTTATATCTGATCTTCTCTCCCAAGAGAGTTCGCGTGCGGTGTTGTTATACACTGAGCCTCTAATTTACCTAGGAAGCATAACGACCTACATTGTATTTTTTGTTAATACACATTGTCGACCAAGTGCGCAACGCATATTTTTGATGGCCAGAAAGTTTCTTGTAACACAGAGGATCCAAAATTAATGTAGTCGTAATGCATGGAGCAGAGTGGCGAATTTGATTTGGTAAGTTGTCAAAAGTTGCACAATCTCTGGATGGTATTAATATTAAACTTATATGTGATATTTAAGGGAGCGCGGAACTTGATGAAGTGTTGAATAGAAACGATAAATAGCTGTGCATTAATAGAAAAACTGCAACACATGTTCACAGGCGTGACAAACGCAAAGACGCCATTTGCGAGTTTCAGTGAACGTTGTTTTGGAATTGACACACAGTTTTCATCCTTGAAATTGAATGAATTTCCAAACTTGTATGTGTTGAAGCGAACGAGGTTTCTGCCTCTGCCGTAAAAGAAAACAGAAAAGAGTTTAAAACATGTTATCCCATGTTGATTTCAATTGTTTTTAATTACCTACAGCACGACAACCATGTTCTGTAAAGTTGTTTGAAATAAACCTGCAGAACAAACAAAGTATCTTTGTAGCCTACGAGGTCTGTTCAGCTTCCTGACCTCATCTTCCCCGTTTCTCCTGAACTAGCGCATTATTTATTGCTGGATGTGACATAACTTAAGTGTTATAACCCGTCCAGCCGTGCGGAATCAGAACACGAGACTCGAGAGCGTACACTGAAATTCTGCCACTCAGTGGGTGACCAAAACGAATGTGACATGTTATCCAAAAGCATGACCAGTCTGACAAACAACCAATCAGAAAGCAGAGACCTATTGATCCAATTTAACCAGACCACAAACGGCTGGCAGGACCAATAAGCAAGCGCTAGGACAAAAGCACATCGACTATCTGCAACAACGGGAACGCGTCCGTAACATTAAGCAACTGCATATCAAAAGTTGGAAAACGATTTGTGAGTCACTAACTTTAATCCAGCTGAAATTCGAGTTTTTGCGTACTTCATATGATTTCAATTCTGTGATTTGTACTCATTCATGGTGGAATTCCATTTGAGTATGAACACATCGCCTAGTCAAAAACAAATCAACTAGACTCACAAATAAAATTCGTCGATGATGACCACTGTGTTACCAGCCGTGTATGTAAAAACACATAGCTTTGTCAGTATTTCTAAAATAACCTGACTGGTAGTGGGCGGAGAAAGAACTTCGCTTATGTTGCTTAATGAGACTAAATCCGTTTCACGATGCTGGGGGGCAAAAACTGGTTCGTTCTAGGGTATCTCAATTATTTACAGGTTTACCACAGCATGAATAAAACATTCAGCTAATTTGGGGGAAAACACATTTTGTAAGATACAGTGGAATAGTGATTACTACGATTGTCAATCTCTAGCACATACTTTAGTTTCCA
Organism: Paragonimus skrjabini miyazakii; assembly: GCA_014338405.1. Lineage (NCBI taxonomy): Eukaryota > Metazoa > Platyhelminthes > Trematoda > Plagiorchiida > Troglotrematidae > Paragonimus > Paragonimus skrjabini miyazakii. Next base: position 114,382 of record JTDE01000087.1, read on the forward strand.
AGTCAAAACTACCGAATCCAATTGTTTGGCCCCGGCTTGTCGGTGAACTTTGCAAACACAAATTTCTAGTGAAGGTCAACTCTCTGGAAGGTCCACCTGAAGAAGAATGCTAGAAGTAAATGCGCATGGTGCTCAGTTCACATCCTCCACCTCTTGACTACAACAGGTTACTCGACAAATTAATTGAATTATGTTATTCCAAAATGGATGAGAAGTCTTGATAGGACATACTCACACGCGCCTTCATTAGCACCTTCTTGCAGCAAGCCCATACATTTGATATAAAGGTTCGCAGGATTCTTGGCCGTAACCTGGTCGAGGGTAATCATTGTCAGGAACGTTACATAGACGTAAAGTACATACCTCATGTAAAGCTACTCACGCCACTCGATGCGTGCAGGGAGACCAAGTTTAGCATCGGACTGTAAACATTATCCGAAACCAAGATATTTTCTGTAAATCTCCTTATACACGTTTGACCTCTTAGTAGTTGGCTGTGAACAGGTCATTGTTATGAATGTGACCATCGCAAGTAGGTCAAGGATACATATCCCTTTCACGGGCAGCACAGTAGGTAAACAGAAAAGGTTGCACGTCTAGAGATCTTGAACCGTCCTTGCAGGGCGCTACCAAGGATCAGATATCTACCGCGTGGGCTCATGGCGATGGGTCGTAAGTGCTTATGATTGCTCCGTTGTGTTATTCTTTTCCGAGCACTAAGCGTTTCAGACTACTAGCCTCTTGGTTCAATAATCATGCGGCTGCTCGGTACCTTGGCGTATTATGACAGCTGTTTGTGAGGTGCGCCAAGAGGAAACATCAAGTAAAGGATCTGCAGCCCATACTGGAAAATAGGAATGTCAATTAAGTTCTTGATGAGGATCGAGGCTACTGACGTTCCTGACAAAATTCCACATTGGTGGTTTCATTCCCTTGCAGTTATCAGACTGTCATTTTAGTAGATGAGAGACATCTAGCAGTCTGATGAACGTCTTCAAGTGTCTATGTCTGGCTAAAACGCAAGATATACCGTATTTATCGTAATGAGATGGGTGTCTTACTGGTCAGTATGATCGCCTCCTAGTCAAGATTTTGTTATTTAAATCCCGGTCAGGGATGAAAATACACTAATAACGGGCTCTACCTCGAGTAAAACTCAAACTTAGTGCTCCTTTAAAAATGGCTAGCTAATGGTCTTTATAGAGGTGGATGCGACGATCAACTGGGATGGGAGATCAGTATGTCTTGTAGTGAACAGGTGGATGACACAAAATAATTTACAGGTTTTTCTGTATGAATTCCATATTGAAAGTGTGATGCAAACTTCCGATTAACTCAGAAACTGTTGAAGTGCTAGTGAAGACCTTGTATGTTCTACAGTAATTGCGTTTAAGCCTGTAAATAATGTAGCCCAATCGTTGACTTCCGTAGCATTAACATAGTCTCAGAAACAAACATCTCACATAAGTGGTTCCTAAGCGTTACCCATGATTACATCGTAATTTTCCTGAAGATAACTTTATAAGACCTTCACTAGTTAGCCTTCTTCCGACATTGTGACTTTTCATCGACTAAGACGTCCTCCTTCTGTTTTGCCTTCATATTTTCTTACTCTTCTTGTGCGCCTACGTGATAATAGACTTCTACAGCTAAGACAACTGGCAAACACTCATGCTCCCAATGTCCGCACTTTCCGACAGGTTGGTCAGCAAACTTCTCTGGCAAGTACACTCCCAAGTTTAGAGATTATTGTGTGCTGTGTTTCGGAGACGCGAATCAATGATTCTAACACCTTTATCCACTTGAGCTCTCACCTAAATAACTTTGTACACAAGCGCTTCTCTCACAGTCTCTGGTTACGCCCACACTGAAACTGATGGCTGAGCTGGAGTAGAATTTCACCGAGCAAAGCAATGTTTGCTCAACTGAATCTAGGTAAACGGTCGTTTAGTCGCTGTCAGATCCAATATGTTGGTTCACGCGTTAGCGCAAGTCAGAAAAGTACTGCGTATACTTTAGATCGGAAAACGCTCCAGCGGACAACAGTTTGAATGCTGTCAGGGATAGGTTCGACGATGCTCTCGTTCACTTTCTGAAACGTACTAAGCACCCTAACACCAACATACTAGCCGGCAATCTTATCGCTCATTTTTTACGCCTTTTTTTCAGACAAGAGGCGGCCGGGTTGTATGTCAAATGTTCGAACATAACTTGCTGACAGTGGTGAAAGACTTCTGCAGCTATGCGCATCTTACAGTCTCAATATTTCGACTACCGCACTTTAACGCAAGAAGAGGCATTATTACATGAAGACCATCCTGTGCTTCTCAGATATGGACTGTTGTATCGCTAGTGAATACGACTTCAAGCTATCCCGACTGATTACAGAAGACTCAGTAACGAGGCACGACAAATTGTATAGTATGTTGTCAAAGCGACATTATATATGAACTCAACACTGTAACTGGCTTCAGTGGTTTAGCTTCAGTAGCTTGGCTTCGGTCTTAACCGACGCCTGTGTTGATGATCCCATGAGAGGTTCCAGGGTTGTTGTTCGGTTCATGCTTATGTCCCGTCGATACACCTGTTTGGCCTTTCGGTGAGCGCCGTGTCGCGCGTCACAACCGAAATCATTTTGTATCGAGCCGTTACTGACATGGACACAACTCGGTCATATAACAGTCACTCACTGATGATGCCACTCTGTTAAAGACTGTCGTGCAGTTTGGAGCCACTAACTAAACTCGGACTATGCTGTTATGCGTTGTCGTTTAGTTCATCTATTTGTTCAATAGGCGTGCTGATAAATGCAAGATAATTGACTAGTATTCAAACGAGGAGAATGCAATGAACGCCCACCAGGACACAATTGTGAAAAATTTGCAAAATTCGACCCAGTTAAGGAAACCCAACGAGCAATGAGAAAAAGTCGCAGCAGCTATAAAAACCTGTTGTGATGAGAGATCATCTGAAGAGGTTGTGCAATTGTGACAGGACTGGATATCTGTCACGTCTACAAACCATATAAACGGGCGTCGCTTCACTCCTCCTGGCTCCGAATATCACGACGATCGCCGAAAACGTAAAGCGAGCTGACCAAAATCTTGCACGTTGACCATGAGCATCACTTGGCCGAGCAGTCGAATGAGATGGAGGGATCCTTTTACCTGTGAATAACAAAAAGCGTTTTTCTCTGATCCGCGGTTGTACTGATCGTCGAGTCGGTGTAAGTGAGACCATGTGCAAAATGGGTGGCTTGCTTATCATCAGCCAATCATGTCGATTTCACAGGTGGACTGAACACTCTGAGGAATGGTTGGGCTGCCTTCAACCGAACTATGTAGACGACGAAACCTGGGTGGTTGGTCATTACGTCCCAAATAGTTCCACGTCGGTAGCAAAACTGACTCTGGACCCTAAGCTTGTGAAGCGTAACACGACTCCTGCAACAGATCGTCCTTCCTTCTCTCTTTTCAAGCATGGCGGGAAAAGTTTGATATCAGAACTAACAAAAATCTTTCAGAGGGTTTGGGAAACTGAAAGGGTATCTCATGATTGGTGGTTATCAACAGTAATTTCCCTTTTAAAAGGAGACACGAAGTCTACGTAATAACAATAAAGGTCCAGGTCTAGTGTTCGTTGCATCCGAATTACTCTCCGGCTTTATATCACCTAGGCTCACCAGACCCAGGTAGAGTCAGATACTTGATGAACAGACAGGATTCAGGTGTGACTGATGGTGCGTTGATCACATCTTTACCTTGCAAAGAATATTGAGGCATCGGCACTCTTATAAGCAACCGATAATCATCGTCCTTCTGAACCTAAAGCCTACCTTCGATTCGGTTGCTCTTAACGTTCTCTGAAACTGTCTTCTTTGAAATGGACTTCCAGAGATCACCGTATGTCCACAATGAAATCAGATTGAAGGTTTATGGATGAATGTGTCGGACTTTCATTACTTTCAGTGGTTCTTATCAGAGATGTCCGATTTTTCCTTTTTTGTTCAATTTTGCCATAAGCGACATTCTGGGAGGTGAGTTTGCTGTGTTTGACCATCGTTGTCTCCAGAAACTACTGCACATCAAATGGATTGATCGCGTGTGCAATACGGACGCTCGCCGAGACATATTTTAGAACGTTCGCGACACACGATCAGTTGGCCAACTAATCATTTTTCTCAGCCTGCGATGATGGAGGCAGGTATTCAGCATACCAGCTAGGCGCTTACCGTACCGTGATTTTTATAGTGAGACCACCAGCATTTGGGTAAACCGCGTGATGGTCAAGCAACAGCATGACCAAGATGTATGAGGTCCATGACCGTCCCGTTTCGTACATTGGATAGGTGCTTTCTGCACGGTTGGCATCCGGTTATCCTCTACAGGTATGTGGAATGTGAATTGAATGTAAGCCTGCCTCGACAGTGATTACCGAATCCCAGGCATGATTATAATCCACATAGACGTTTTTCGTCTCTGCAAGCTAGGTATTTCTTTCAGAAAAATGATATCAACGTGACTTAAAAAAGATTTTATTGTGAGTCAAATGAGTTAAATTTGGAAAGTTGACAGAACTGTGCATCCACTTAGTTTATTTATCGACAATGTCTAAGTTATTAAATGGACGTTTCTGTAATGAACACCACTCCACTAGAAACGCTTCAGCGTTTGTCGTAGGTGTTTTCTGTTAGGTTGAGCACTATACACGTAAACGCTTCAATATTTTCTTCAAATCAAAGTTGTATCATTGATTACTGCAAGTTCAGTAAAATAAGTTGTTATCGCACACTTTTCCCAAACCAACCACTACTGTTGTGTTTAGAGCGTACTTCCGTGTGAGAAAGTGTATTGAACTGAAGTAAGCACGTGGTGGGTTGAAAATTTCGTACTGTATGTTGTGGATGCTGTCAACCTTGTCACACTGAACATCTCTTCGACATGAACTTTAATACGACATGCTGTTTTTTACGGTTACGTACAAACACTGCTGATAAAATTCCTGATCATTTCACTGAGTCAACGATCACAATAAGAACATCTACCTGAGATGTGCTTGAACCTATCACCATTTCAATAGGTCGCGTTGAAGGTAACTCCTGTGAGTCCAAGTAACTATATTAAGCAAAGTCAAACTAAACACCAACATTTTTGCAGGAAAACATGATCAAGAGCGGCAAATCAGTCGAAGCAACATACCGCAATATTCAGTTGTGTTTATGGTTCCCCCTGACTTCGATTATCACGTCGGTACTTATAGGCTAAATATCCTGTTTTAAAACCAGTCAGGTTACGCATTTATTCGCGTGTTCATGTCGAGTATTTACATTAGGGACACTAAACGATGGGTATTTGATAGAGTGGCTGGATTACATCGCTTGTGTTTGTGCGCTGGTGTGAACACATAAATTCAGATTGCACTGCTGCCCCGCCGTCTCGTTTGTAAGGAAACCGACTTCCGGATGGGAAAAGACCAAATAATATGACCTTCTTAGCACTGAAAGAGCCAAGGCTAGTGGTTCAGTCGTACAGTGCTCATATCTACAGTCAGAAGACGGCTGCGCTGAAATGATATCATCCCAGACCTACAACTGATGGGACAACAATTTTCGCAGTCTTTCACGCAACTGATGTTTTGATATAGTCACGTTGGTAAATGACTCATATTTGTAGATAGCTAAAATCGTCATATAGAATGTGTACCCTAAGAAAAATTGGTTTCTTCTTTTCAGTAAATAAATAGTAATCAAACAAATAGACGACTGGGAGTTCATGGGCAAACTATTGGAGTTCACCTAGGCAATAATCATCTCTTAATAATTTTGATGGTAAGCAGGAGAAAAAAATTGACTAATCACAGCCCCATGCGCGAGATGGACAATATATTACGGGCAGGGGCTGTTGACTGATGAGAGTGAGAGGGATTTGAATAGTCATTGATAAAACAGCAAGTGAAGCAGACACAATATGATTGATGAATGCATTTTGAAATTATAACAGCAAACTGGAAACAAAGGTAGTATTTGTAACGTAAAATTAAGGGAGTACCATAAAGAGAAATCAGCTGAAAATATTGGCAATAGTAAACTCACTTGCAATATTTTATCATTGTGGTTTTAGATACTTTCCTGTGTGATTCAAAATATACAATATATATTGATACATTGATATTAAGTGAACACAGGTGCGCAAATAGAATGTTAAGCATTAAAATTTTTGTAAAGTATGATAGGATAAATAATGTTTATTTATTGATCAAAATTCGACGGAAGCGCACCATCTGTTTCGTGACTGTTGTTACTCATCAGGTATACTTATCCGGGGTTAACAGCCACCACAAAATTGGTGGCGTGATTCCGGCAAATTTTAACTACCAAGCAGACGTTATTTTTCCTACCATACTCTGTAAAAATAATTACAGTCCCGTTTATGGCTCGAAGTAGACTGAATTTCTGCACAGTTCCAGTTAGTGCTTATAAAATCAGAACTGATCTACGGATTCCATTGCGTCTGAGATACAAGGCAAAACTAACTCACAAATCAGTTAATGCCTACAAGAGTTTCAAATAGTTTGATTGGTCAAATCATAAAATATTTGTTTTCACCATTATGAATGTTTTCTTTATCTGCAAGACACATCACGAAACTAAAAATCAAGTTGTAACCGGAAAATTGAACTCAGAACATAAATAATTTTTGTTGAGTAGATTTCGAGATTTTATTTTTTCCAAAGCGCAACCGAATTTTCGCCGAAGTCTCTGATACATTGCGTAAAGGCATAAATGGTTAGCACCCTAATTTCCCAGTACATATTCGTGATGTAGAATGAATATTTTATATTAAAAAATGCTTATTTCCATTGTCATCTGTATTACAACTGGAAACTTCGGTTGGGTTCAACTTCACGAATATATACTCTTGACCATTTTTATCTTGAACGTTCCAGACTCAGATTGTTCAGGGTGAAAAGGTTATCTTACATTGTATTGCGTCATTTGCAAACTTCTGTCAATTTCGACATCATTCACCTGCCTTGGATCTTCTCAGAAGCAACTAAAATTGTTGTTCATGTCTATAATCACTTCTCCTCATGTCGTGAAAGTTGATGATCAACTGTATAGATGTTTGGTTGTAGACAACAACGGGAGTGTAGTTGGGTTAATTTTACCTGTAATTGTCTAATCAGACTGATTTGTATCCTACACGCTAGATGTGGAGGACACAATGAGAAAATATATACATGAGAAGGGTTCATTGCCTGACAGGTTATTTTGAGATAATAGTTGCAGCGATTTGTCTCGCCAGAGCAGGATTAATAAAAACGATGATCGTATAGTAAAATGTTACGCGGAACGTGTGAAGGTAAAGTCTTATTTGTTTTTCTAACAATTTAACATGAGTATGACGTGATCTAGACATAGAACAGTAGTCCACTAGAAAATATAATTGTTCACAGTAAGCGTTGAAAGTGCTATGGTTAATTACATTTGCGTTAAAAGTTAGCCTTTGGGAACCTCTGATTTTTTTGTCATCGTGGATTCCGAAATTTATGACCGTTTTACAGTATCACTGCAGTCGTCCCATGGTATATGGTTTAGGTTCGTATACGCCGACCTCAAGAACCCCGAGATAAATTTTCAGGGAAACGAATTCGGCGAGCACCGTTTCGGTCTTACGGTTTTAGTTAGTGTCCATAACAAGTATTATATAAATATCCCCGAACAAAATATTCGCAGTGTGACGGTGCGCCATTCTGCTAAAACAATGGTAGCATCCGCTCAACAAGGGGTACTGTTTAACGATGAAGACGAACTGAATCTGGATCTCTCTGAGGTATGATGTTGCTATATCAATTGATGCGTATCATCACTTCTATTAGTGACTATGTTATAAAACACTAAGACGTGTACTCGCAATACCAACTCTAATCGTGGTCCAGACAGAACGTATAGCGAGCAAAATTTCGAAACCAGCTATCAATCCAAACATGTTTGTGGCATATACATTGCGAGTGTAGTGGTTTCTCTGAGATTTGTTTAATATTTGTCATAGTGTTCGCAGAAGAAAATGTAATTTGTTTTTGCGATTGTCCTCATAATGGCAATTGTATGCCTAACCTGTGATGAACATGTCTCTCTCGTACAATTATTGAATTGATGTTTGGTAGGTCAATATCGTGATTGACCTGCTGAAAGAGAAATACAAAAACGTCGGCGATGGGTACTGAGTGGAGAGTTTACGTACGTAAAAGTGAAACGAGTCATAATTCACGGCCATTTACTTTTCGTGTCTGGCTTGTGTCATCAGGGTTCACTAAGTTGTCTAAGGTTATTTACTAAAAGAAGTTACAAACACTCGCACAGTCGGAATGAATAAACGAGAGCTGTAAGCAGTAGAAGCTGATTAGGACAAACTGGTTAACTGGTGAACAACCGCAGCTAACATTAACCACCGAATAACAGAGTGACAACCACAATCCGTAAGTATTTGAGCGTCTTCCCATTTAAAAATTGGGGTACTACATATAAGATTATGTCTACTGAAATTTTGCGCATTCCTGATAGGAAAATTAATTTTACTTTGTGTACCGTGCAACAGCGTTATTTTGCGAAATTCCTCCTAATTATATAGATGGACACTCAAGGGGATATTTTAAAAAAAGGCTTTTGGTCAACAACCTCATATACGTCGCCTGCACTGCCATTTAGTATGGTGTGTTGAAATAGAGAAGAGAGAGACTGGGGCTCACCATAAATCGCTTAGCCTTAAGTA
>JTDE01000087.1:123252-139919 GCA_014338405.1 Paragonimus skrjabini miyazakii
GATAGCGGAAGTGTCTTCATTAAAATGAAGCTATACCGACCGTACAATTGTTTCGTTGGTGCACAAAAGTACAATGTGCACGTACTCGTATCCGTTCTCTTCGGTACTGTTGAAGCGACTCCCGTCATCCAACCATTCAACAATCTTAACATGGTTAGTCAGGACAGACACTGTATTCTGATGGCGTCGTTCACTAATCATGGGCAGTCCTGTTCTTATGCAGTTAACCAGTTGGGCTGCCATCTTTTTTATCCACACAAGGCCACCGGGTCAATTCAAACTCCATCATAACAAGGGAACTTTCGTGGTGTAAGAACTGAGGGTGGTCATGTGAGCGAACTTCAATAAGCAGCAGTAAAAACACGTGTTCCCTTTTGATGGCAGGGCACTCAGTAGACGCAAGTGATCTGTAGCGAGCCTGAAAAGACGACGTGGTACATGTGCATCGGTAGGGTTCCGTAGTCCATCACAAAATCAGTAGGAACATATTTAATATGGCCTCCTGGTGGCACATGACAACATCTCGATTGGCTTACAGCACACTAACGCGATCCCTCCATGAACAGTTATTTATGTTAGTGAATGACTTTGTTTTTCCTGATTGACCTGAAATACATCTGCATTCGAAAACGGGCTGTACAACGGAAACTGTTTCAATTGCATTGCATAAATCAAACGATGAAAACTCGCATGGGTGGTGATTTGTGGTGAGTCGGCAAATGCCGCTGCTTCCGGATCGAGTGAACATTTAGGATTATTAATGCAACGGACTGATCATTATGTCCTATATTGTACGTGCAAGTTGGATTCCTAATGGACAGTATTGTGCAACCAGAAGGCGTAATTCATTCACGGTTAATAGCTGCGATAGTGCACGGTACTGATCTGTTTTGCTTAACATTACTTATGTTTAAGCAGGTATTCATCTGCCCGCTGCTGCTATTCCAGTTCTCTCTATCACATCTAGCTCCGGGTGTGTGACTCGTCGGCAAATCTGATACTTCAGTCATATTTTAAATTGCACCTGATACAAATTACCTAGTTAAAAATGGCTAAAATGCCCCTTATGGCATCAATGCACATCGAAACTTGCCGAGCTTAACCGATTTAGAGTGGACTTCAGCTCCTCTCACGCCCTAATGGTTGCCTCACATAGCTTGACAACTAACCGGACGTAAACGTGTACAAAAACAAACAACTTATTTCAAGGATGCATCTGCGACTGATAAGTTACTCAGCCACCAGCATGCTTAACTATGGCCTACATAAAAATTTCACTTCACTGCGTTACTTTCAACTTTGATACACACTGTAAGCATGGTAGGTTAAACCTGCATTGATGGAACAGTAACGGGAACAAACGATACTACTGACTTTGATGATTTCCAACATATGCAAGAAATTCCATAGAAAAGCGTCTGTTAACTGTTAGCAGTTTCCCAAATTTCAACGGTTTCCAGTGGCAGAATAATTTACCACAGCTTAGGGCTGTGCAATGTACTACGGATCCGCTGATTTTTGACTGGTGATCAGGATTTACTAATGGAAGTTGGACAGTGGTTTCTCGACCATATGAACATAGTGAGGTACTGTCTGGCGATTAATCTAGCTTGCATTTTAATAGATCAGTAAAATTCTAGCGTTTGGCTACCACGAATCGTAGTAGATGTCTTACGTATGACGGTCTACATAACGCTGGTATATTTGTTATGGTTGGTATTTCAAGTACTTCTTCTCGGTGTCTTTGTTTGAAGAAAGGGTTACCGGTAAGAATGGCAGATTATGTAGCTGTTTATATAAGGCACACTTCGAAATACCTCGGGAATATGTCAACACTCTCGCTCAAAAAACACTGTGTTGATTGAATCCTTATATGGTTTCAGGAGGCTGTGGCAACACGATATTAAACACGCTACGTCTCAACGTGGTACTATCCTCGTTCTTTTGGGTCATGCGCCAGTCGTGCGGCACCAAAAGAGTGACCATCGATGACATCAGATTTTGCATCATGGTGCTTATACTTCTGTATATACTTGAGCTGAACTGTGTACAAAATAAGGCAATGAACCAATAATTGGCTGAAACAAAGCAATGAAAATCAGTTTGACGAAAGGCAAGAATCAGCGACTGTCACATTTCGGGCACATACTGCTCGGTTAAAGCTAACATGGACCACAATTTCGGCACTTATTCGGATGAGCTGAATGAATTCACCGACCATTGATCGTGAGAATTTTAGACATCCTCCAAATTATGCACATATTTTGGATAGTTTGTGTGTTACCCCCTATAGAACAGCAGTGGTAGGTTAACAGTGCTGGACATCGTAAGAACTACCTGGAAATAAACAGAAAAACAAGTATGGAACTTTGCGGAACACAATTATTGGTAGACAGCCAATCTGATAGCTAACAGTTCATGTCTTTGTAGTACTTAAGTCAAATAGGATAATCTTTTAATCACCTATGCATAGTCACATCGTAGACGTGTATTTCTATATTCAGAAAAAGGAATCATATCTGCCAAACCGTTTTGAAAATATTAGGAGAGACCACAGCATCGAGCAATCCTACATCAAAGGTGAGGACATAAGTGTTGTGTACGTTCAACGGGTTTGCAAGGCACGGATTTATATTACGGAATACATGTGATCTTCATTAGTTTCAGTTCTGGTCCGCCGACATACCTGAACAGTCAGGCCACCATCATTCCGAAAATTTAACGATACCAAGCTTAGGAATGGTGTTGAGGCAGAAGGTCGTTCACGTTCCGTCTTGCTGAACAAGTTAATATTCAAAACAATGTTTTTGGACGATGATACATTTCCGATACATTCTTATTCAAATCTGTATAGTTTTACAAGTCGTATTCACTGAATCAACAGCACTTGCATGTCATATGCCATTCCAAATGACAATTGGTACCAAATGAATACCGAGTGGTTAAATCGTGAGAAGTAAGTGAAGCGTTTAACAACTTTAAGCGAGAGAGGTAAAGGTCTCACACTAAGTACAGAAATCGTCCAGGGTTCGAAGTAAAGTAAAGGAGAGTGAAAGGGAGTGAGTTAATGTGTATGGAGCCTTGACTTGCTTTTGTTAGATTGCATTTCGACCGACTCTAGTCTGACCAACCGAACTGAAGCGTCTGCATGAATCTCTTTTGTGTACTCAGTTCCGGTTGCAGTATACGATAATCTAAAACTACTTAAGCTGTGCGCAGCAGATGTAAGCACACATCCGTTGAAAATTTAATATGAATGCGATAAAACACTTTAAATACATGATCCATCACAACTTGTTGACCACCGTCGAATAAATATGTCAGGGGAATGTTGTTCATGTCTATGACCAAGCCTTTGGTAACACAATTTGGGTGATGCTCCTGGTTCCTCATAAACAGCTGCTGTGCTGTATACCTGACGTAACCAGCTCCATAGAAGCAGTTGAAAAGAGACAAACACAAGTCGTGAAATAGACAACGAATCCCAAGGCACGAGGTAATCGTGCGTTGAATTTGAAAGGTAATATTGAGTTGGGCCGCAACAAATATTTTCTCTACTGCAGTTAAATTTTTCAATGAAAAGTTCTTTTGGTGGTGTTTGTTAAATCGCTTTTCTAGAAACATTTTAGGATATCCATCGCCTCTGAAAATGTCTTAGCTGTCATTTCCAAACAGCCCTGCTTGCAAATTCTTTCTCTTCGATATATTGACGTGCAATCCGAATTCCTTGTGTGTTGTAGAGGTACAAAATAGTCAACGTGTATATAGTGATCAGACCACATTTCCTTTCGACAGGCAGTCGGCAACAGAATAAAGAATGATCCACTTTTGCCATGTATTAACGTAAGTCAAGCACACTGCTAGTGTGTGCGTGTGATGTATGGAACCAAGGACGAGAGAAACCGTGGTCCACCCTAACTTACTTAGTTCTGGCTAGTTATGAAAATATGGGGAGAGTAACAGATATTCGAACCATCTCTGTCAAAATAGTCCTTTGCCAGCCGTCCACTGTTCGGCTGGTTTACAGAAGCATCATGGCAATTTTACGATGTTTTTATCGCCTCGCTCCTTCTGGTGGTGACACAGCGACTTCACTGATTCAACACAGCCCCCAATTGTAAATCTTCATTCATTTAATCGAGACAAACCCTGTAACTTGTTTTCATCATTTGTTGTCCCATACAATAGTCGTGTTCATTTCCGGTAAGTCACCCACGTTAATGAGAGCATTTGAGATTAACAGATGATTTAGCAGTTGTTAATATTCGACGGTTTATTGCACTTCAACCAAATTACCGAAATTGATTGAACAGTTAAGCCAACTGATCCAACCACGTCACAATAGTTAAGCGAGAGAAAGCTGGTGTGCAGGTACATATATGTGTGAATACACGAAAAAATAATCCGCGGTGATAGCGTGAGAAAATCCACCAAGCTACTGAGCTGTTAATACTTACAACCTCTGAGACATCTTGAGACAGTTATGTGACCTAATACTTAAGCAGAATATGTTGAGTTTCATTCTCCTTATTAGTGACAGTTCATTGACTACATAGAGAGTTATTTTCAAGAAATCTTGTTGGATAAGGTTCACTCTTCTTTCTTACCCCATTCTTTCACGACTGGTAAAATTACCTCTTAATTCTACCTCCATATTTTAAACTCTGTTTCTGTTTTTTGAATGTCAGCTCTTAGGTTTAACTTCACCACGATAGCTTAACATATGCATAATATTTGCCGCCATATTACTTTGCGTACATCTTACGTTTATACGGGTGACAGGTTTGCGATATGAGATTTCATCAACCTCTATGACGCAGGCTTATCCATGTTACAGCATGCTACCCCAGGTATCCGGGACGCAAGAGTTGTGTCCATTGCCGTCCATTTTTGTTTATTTTTCACCACATTTGTTGTTTTCCGCAAATCTATAATAAGGCTCATCATCCTGTTAACTGTGAAGCAAATTGAGTCGACAGAACTTATACTTCAAGTCACATCTGGTGTGTTGGGGAACTATACAACCTGGGTAATTGACTACAACTTGGACGCTGTTAGAGCTCGGTTCTTCCGAGAGATCTTGAACTTCGGCTCTTGTTCATACCATTCAATCTTATTGTCTACCGCACCATTACCTTATCATGCTCGATAGTTTTCAAACCAATGTTTTCTACCCCATTCGTTTGTGAATACTTATCTGGCCTATTTGAGACTAATGCGGTGATCAACTCGGCTGCCGCATCAGACCGTTTACAAGAATTCAGATTCTGGGTATGAACCAATGATGAGCTCAAACTGGATGAAAATCCAAGCTAAGTAGCCCTCTTTTTGATGCCCGAAAAATTCATCTGAATATCTGAATGTGAATGTCATAGTCATATATCAGCTAAATCCGAAAGTATTTACCAGGTATGTTTAGCGTGTAACCAGTAAATAGATTTCCTAAGTTTACATAACGCTGACCATTGGCAAAATGTCAGCTTGTAGTTTGTTGTCAGAAATAAAAAAAATGTCTTAACTTGTGCAATCTTTATGAGCACGCGGTCGTTCGAGTTACTTAGCCAATACATGAGCATTGGGGAAGTATTAGTTTAGTACAAGTATCGGTTGATGAAAATTGCAAGATTTTCTACTCTTATGAAAGCGTAAGCGGTATGCAGGCAGTCTGAAAGTTTGAAAGAAACGATGAGCTGGTATCCTGCGCGAGGTCTATATCGTGTTGGTCAACATTATCATATCATGAGCTTGTGAACCGCAACTCACCTCTCGATCACACCTTCTACTGATAAACTATAACATGGAGAACCGGTGCAGATGAACATTCTATCATTTAATAAGTGCTATTCGTTTTTAAGTTGCAACAAGAAAACTTTTGGATTATCTAGCGGTATCCTGTAAAATAGTAGGTTCCCATTTTCCTTTCCAAAGCTGAGAGGAACCTAATGTTGCATTTGTTAGTTCACTTCAGTCAGTTCTATAATTTTCAGCGGAGGAATTGATACATTCACAAATTACTAACTCCAGCTAAGATAAATTTCCTTTTCGCCCGACTACTGTAGATGTTGCAACAAATCTGTTTGTGGATACTACAAGTTTGAAAACGGAAAATGGTTTGCTGTTCACATTTTAAAATAGTCATACAATCGACGCGCATTCAATAGACACGGCAAAATCCGGCATGTGCGAAACAAACATAGAGTTAAAAGCTGAGCTGTGCACATTATGTTGTTCCGTCTTTAACGTAATGAAGTAGACAATAAAATTGCGTCCAGTCTGTAACTATTTTCACGTAACACATACTTCGTACACAACCAGCTCATGTTAAACTAGTCATAGTCAGCATTTTCTACGTACCAACACCAGCCGCATACAAGCACGACACTTGTTTTATGGGGTTTAAGACAATTGGAATGGGTTATTTTTTCGGTACTATACCACAATATTCGCGTTTATGCATTTTATATTGTCAGTTGATGAACAGTGGCGCTGGGGTATGTGACTTGCACCTGAGTTTCCGCTTCAGATGTAATTCTCTGCTGTTCAATCTCTGTAAGAATTAAAGACTGGCATATAGCTAATAAGCATAAGTTATATGTGTATACACAAGAAGGGTGGAAATGAGGAGTATATTAAGTTCCGAAAGTGAACACTGGGAAAATTAGACACAGAAGAAAAATATGATTAATACCGTATACAGGAAGTAGTTTGTGGTGTTTTTGACGCCGTTTTCATTTTGCTCGTAAAACAGTTTTAGAGTAGCTGCATAATCTTTAACCATGCGTCACTATGCAACTATGATTGTGATGCAAGTGTTCTGGATCTGAACCAAAACCCACACAAAACTGAATATTAAAATGCGCACCATTTACACCATGGTATTGTTCATTTTCCAGACATTTGTGTTGTGACTCCAGTTCTTTTGCACGATCAGATTTGGTTCCAGGATCAGTGAGACGTTCGCTTTGTCTTAGAAAAATTCAAACGCAAATTTATCATATGAGAAGTAAATGAATTACTATTTCACGAGTATAAGTAGCTAGCGAGGCCAGCATATAAATACCTACCATAGTGAGTCCTGTTCTCACTTGCTGGGCCGTGACGAAACTGCTAACGATGGTGGTGACATTATTCTCTGTGTCGTAAAGAACCTAAGTACTGCGAGTGAAGACATTTCAAAAGATCTGGTCAAATATTTTTAACGGGAAGCGTAGTTTAGGTCACGCAACGAACGTTACGTAAGATATACTGTGCGGAGATATTCCGACTGATTCCATCGATTAAGATACATTGATTAGGCGTGATGAACATGCATTCTACATACATGCATTTTGTACATCTATTAGAATTAATGCACATTCATCAAATACAGACTGTGCATCGTCCTAAATAAGAACAGTCGAAATGTCTCTACAGGGTACATTCTACTTGGCCTTTGTTGTGTTCTAATTCACTCCGCGGACATAATTTAATGAACTGTTGGCAATTATCCCTGAACTGTCAGTTACCGAACTAAAATCCATTCTTCATTAAAAGTTGAGCAGACATCAACACCTGATTACTTGGTGCATGCCGGAGATTGATGACCAAGAACGTGTGTGCTCTGCCAGCGATCCGTTTGGAGAAAATGTTTTACTGGTTGAAAATGTCTAACTGAGGTCAAGATGAACTAATTGATTTCATACATCTACTTACAAAGTTGGATGATTATTCCACTAAAGTCTGCACGTTGCTGGACTACACCATCCCCTAACCAAAAAGATTAAAAATATATACTGTCATTTTTGGTAGTTAACCTACTTGCAAAGAAAGGCTTTAAATCTCATGGAAATCAACGTAAAGGCAATGACAATAGTTGATCTTTCGCACGGTGTATGATTTACTCACGCGATCGCTGTATAACCACTGGTTGATGAAAGTTTACGAGAAAATGTTCATCAAGAAAGATTTGACAAGTTAAGCCTTTAAAAGTGAGAACAACATCATTTTTCGCTGAGGAAATATAAAACAGCGGGAAATTAAACGGCACAGATGTCTACGTAGTCCGAACTCACAAGTACATGTGGCTACGTTATAACATAACTGTGTAAAACAAAATGGAGATCCGGAATGAATTCACAAATTCATTAGACTCTGTGTCCGGATTATGCCTTCAAGTGAAATTGGTTGTCAAAATCATCGTGCAATGTAATTTTGTAGCGTATGTCGCTCGCGAGCTAAAATGCTTCGAAACTATCACCGCGTCCTGGTAAAATTGACTGATATAGAATAAAAAGTAATTATCAAATGTGGTTCATTAAACTAATGTCTCCATCAGATGCAAAAAAGAAGACGAGCTTATGTTCTTTCGTGAAAAATTTATTATGTGATAACTCAGTTACTACTTTGGCAAATTTTAGGTGAAGTGTACTTGCTGTGGTAAAGGCTGAAGCTAAATATCAGCATTAGCCAAATCCCTTCATTGATGCCAGCTCGTGTTTTTGAATTTCGGTACGGTAAATCTCAGGATAGACCACCGTAAACCTGCTGCTTTACAAACAGAATCGAAGTGCGATTTTCATATAGTCCAATATCCATGTACTTTGTGTTATTCCATTTAGGTAACTAAAATTACAAAATGCAGTGAAGATGAATTGTATACAGCGTTATTAAACCAAGCGCATTATTCAAGCCCATGTGCACTAGGACACATCATGTCAGTCAGTCTTGTAGAGCGATGGGGTTGTTTGGCCCACCGAATTACGGGCATCAAATGCTATTGCTTTCTCAGCAACCTCTTGCACTTCTCGGCGCAGTGCCTATGATACGTATAGCCACCATAACACTGCCTGCTTCAACGAATGTAGCCACGAAGTCCAGATCAGGCGAGAACTCCGGTCAAACATTGCCGTCGAACTAACCGATGTCTTCCTTGCCACCAACCTCTGAAGTCGATTGATCATTGTTTCCTTCTTCTTGGTGGACGCGAACGAGTGAACCTTAGATTCATACCTAACCGACAGGCTGGAAGCTAGAGTTTTCTGTCAATGAGTAACCCTGATACAAAATTGGTTACGGCCCTAGGTGGACTGAGTTGTAGTTTACTATATAATTGAAACAATAGCAAGTAATTACCATATATATTAGAATGTGACTTAGCGGACTCGATGGCTCAACCTTTGCGAAGAGGGCCTTGTATGGTTAGAATATTGTTTGGTTATAACGATAGGCTCATAATACCATATTTGGACTCAATGATGCACCGCTGTATATGCGGTGATAAAACGGAATCATTTTTTCTTCTATCAGTTTGCACTGTTCGAGAGACATTCAAGAGTGATCAAAACTGAAAGCAAACTACAACCGGAAGATCACAGAAAACCGAGTAAATCTAGGACAGTTAGTACTGTGCCGGCGATTGAGTCAAGCAATTTTCTAAAAAAAATATTCTAAATGGTTTGCTTTTTAAGCTTAGTGATTTGTTAGCTTATATTTGGTTGTCAGCAGATGTCATGTGAAATTGATGAATGATGTCCATGACTGAAATATTCGCTTATTTAACTGTTTAATTAACGGTGGAATAGAGCGCTTGTATAAATCTGTTTGACAGCCATATGAAATGCAGATGGTATTTTTGCATTCAGTCATTTTGACGAAAAGTCTGTGTTTTGACCAGACTGATCTCGTTTTTGTTAACTAGTGTTCGGTAGAAAATGTCAGTCAGTATAGACTGGGAGCAAGCCACTTGATAATTGGCTATCACAGCATAGGACTGAATCACAGAATACCTACACCTACATAATTCTGATTCCTATGAATAGTTGTAAATCGAAATCCGGATGATTGTGTTCCACGATTCACACCTTAGTAACATTCGGCCATAATTCGCAAGGTGCTTACTTTAGTGAGGTGCACGTATATATAAACGCACAACAGACAGTTATTGAACCCCAGTCGCAACATTAATGCACCAAAGAGAGCTCATAAAATGATGAGTAGGAGTAGATTTTGATTTTCATATAAGTTGAACATCACCCACAATTGATCATAACTGTTGCATTCTCATATACTTTCCAGTCAAGCCCTTTAAAAAAGACGCAATAGACTCATTAGAGCTCGTCAGCAGTGCATATCCTTGCCACGATCGGGAACAGAACACTGGCCACGCCTTCATGAGACAACCATGTTGAACACTTCGCTATTGACCTCAAACTGGGCACGACCGAATCATCACATATGAACGCTCAACCACTTTCACCTGTGAGTATTGCTATCATTGCCCGGTTGTATCCAGAGGAGATGCAATAACTGTCCTGTCAGTTCCAAACGACGAACTCACAACTAAGACTTCGCACCAAGTTGAAACCACAGAAATCACTAACTTGTTGAGCGATATCTTGATTACTGGTGAGTATTCAGGGGCTTTAGTATTTACATGAATTGCCTAAGGAAAGCGTCGTCAAAGTTCTAACTCCAGCCGTGGCAAGAATATGCACTACTGACGAGTTCTAATGAGAGCGAAACTCGAGCCTAGAGCTGTTTTTCGAAAGGGGCTGTCTGGAAAGTCTATGGGAATGCGATAGCTGCAATCAATTGTGGGTGATGTTCAATTCACAAGAATTCATATACTCAATATATTTGGACTGTTGTGGTGAATGTGCTACCAAGGTGAATAGGTTCTGGCAATGATGCGTTCCTTTACGCACAGGAGGGGAAAGTGTTTCTTGATTGTTTTCACCTCTGATATTCAGAGCAAAATTTGTTATTCTTAGGCGGCAGGAGCGGACCTCTTTGATAATATTGACTTGGAAACAGCCAGTTAGCACACTTACAGTCTACTTTTGAATGGCTTTTCAGTGATCCTGACCTACAATAGAATGTGCTTCTCCAAACTGATGAGGCAAATAGTTTTCTGTTGTACCGATGTGCGTGACCAAGCATGCCCACACGAAAAGGTAAGTGCAATGGTTAACCAAACTTTCTGCAATTTCTGGCCAGGATCGAATGGCCAATTTGCAACCACAACTGGCATCGAAGAAGAATTTCATCAAACTTCTTTACACATGAAGCCGCACTTATCTCGAGGCGGAAGTGCGCTCGTCACCTTCTACCATCACTATTATCCTCCACTTCCCTGATCGTTCTCTTTCGGAGAACTGTGCCTCTTATCTCCTACACCGGTTCATCTGCAGTTGCCCTGGGACTTACAGTAGTACAGCGGACCAAAACTGTCGCCAGAGAATGACCGATCACATCTCCAGGTGGCTAGTGCATGCAGTGAGTCAACGCGGTCCGACGTGCCAACATGTGAACAGAAATGCGGCTTTTACGGTCGTGAAACAAGTAATGGCAACCGGTCATATAGTTGACCCTACCAATTCGTTTAGGATTCCATTATACATTCGCAGTTGAATGGTGTTAGCGTTTTCTGAAGCGTTATTAACTCAACATCATATCAGGGTGTTCTGTTGGCAGAAGTTGCTGGCACAGTCACTCTAGTTACGGTGGAAATGAAACCATTTCCCTCACATTGATAAGCATCCATAGAACGCTCGTTTGTTTTTGTGTTTTGTCACGGATGCTTTATGCAGTGTGACTGAACGAACTATTTGTGTTCCGCATTGCTTGTATTCTTGTCCTCTTGAGGAAAGACAGTGGGAGTTGGCAAGCACAACGAATAGAGCCGATACCTACGTGGCGTGTATCAGTTCTTGATGACGAAATTTAACATATCTCCAACATTACTGAGTTTCAGCGGTTATGCGAAGAAAACCTTACATTTCGTAATAGTGTACGTTATTGATTTATGAACTGTTTTACACCACTTCAATGAAGAAGGTCACAGTCCATCACGGTTTGCATTGATTGCAAGCGCAGTGACTCAGAGGGTTGCTTCTAATGTTTCTTGAGGCTCACATTCAAACCGACATCGAAGGACGGGCTTCGTCTTTGTTAAGACGACGTCAAAGTGGACTGTATTTCCCAGCACTAACAGGGTGGGAACACAAGTTATATTTCATTTACATGTAAATTTCCCTGCCACAAACGAGGATTATATAATTCCTAGCCGCGCAGGTAGATGTTCCGACCCGTAACATGAACGGTTGTCGGTTTGATCACCCATTCAGGTTATCTCTAGTCGATACGTCCAGAAAGGAACGAAACCAAACGTGAGGTGATGATCTGTGAATGAACATGGGGATGAACTAGCAAGCATTTGCTACTGTATGGATATTTTGTGTCAACTGTACTTACTTTTAAAAACCGCGGATCATGTAGTCAAATTTAAGGTGGCTTTTATCAGTTCCAATACTTCCGTTACTGTTTCCTTTGCGTGTGATTCTACAGAAAAGTATTCGAAATAGTCCGTTATTATTCAGAAATTTCTGTCACTGAAGATGCTGGTCACATCTTGCCTGTTTATCATGAAGTAAAAGTTTAATGAATCCGGTGTACCTGTTGAAATGTGAACAAACCATTTGCATTATGCTTCATGGTAAATATGGAGTGTCTGTCCAAATTTACTATGACATCCATAAATTTGACTGCCTTGTATTTAGGTTTTTGCTGTTTTATTAACATAATTTGTACGTAACCAAAACCTGGTTGGTACCAACTTTAACAGTGGCTCATTAAGTCTTTGATCCGACTGAACAGTTTAATCTTTACACTTACTTTTTGAACTGTTCAATAACCACTTAGACAATGCAATCATTTTTCGATGAAGTTGCAACCCGGCTCTAGTTGCTCATTTGCTGGTCGATTTTGGCCTCGTTATACCACTATTGTCCCCACTTCGAGGTTAGTGAAACGACAGATATTTTCTAAATTATCTTCATTTCAAAATGTCTAGCTGGTCCTTAAACCAGAAGCTTAGTCTAATCGTGTTACTTAGACTGATCGTGTTTTAAATGTTAAGCCAACAAATGGAATACGTAATTACGATGGTCGTAGCAAAATTTATACCGCCAGATTACGCCGAAACTACGAATCGACAAGAATAACCGTGGTTTAACAAGCTCACCCAAACTGGGATTGAAGTATTACACTAAATTCAACCAGTAATCGGAGGAAGTGTATGTGTGTTTGTGTGTCGTATTCATGTACGTCCAACCTTGTAGGCTTATGAGTTCGTTTTCAATCAGCTGGTGTTTATTATCTGTGGAAAACTTGTAAACAATTTATCCATGAAAACAGTAACTAGCTGTCACAAATGGTCAGATTAACCCACAAAACAATCTACATTTCTACAAATAACAGTTAATTACTGAACTGTTTTCAAAGCTGCGAAAACCGTTTCGCTGTCCAATGCCATTCTTTCCCAAACTGACTGAAAATATGTTAGCTTACCTTAATCAGATTTTCCAGCCATTTTGGAAGCAGTAGTAGGGTGCAGCATGTTGTGTGTTAACCCAGTACAGAGTGAGATTAAATCTTACGTTGTTAAAGAACGGACATTCCGTGCAAGAATCAGTGGAAGAACTTTAGAGTTAAATCAAGACGTTTTACTGTGTCATTCAAGTGAAACACTGAAGTTAAACATTTCCGGAATAAATGGCCTACAGACTGACTGCCAGTAAATAATTTCAAATGCTACACGTCGAATACCACTCACATAAAGTAGAAGCTCGCATAACTGCGATGAAGCTCGTTAGCTTGCCCATTTCGAATGAAACAGTAGTCTTATTTTTGCAGTTTACTAGTCTCATCTTCGTTTCACCGGAAACTCAAATTCGGTCCACATTCTTTCTCCGATGAGCGTGCTAATCAGTGTTTTAGTGAACTCACGTGGAATAGGACCGGGCTAGCGTACCCGAACGTTCAACCAAAGTAGGCGCGTGAATAGAACTTCCATTGTTGAATCTCCACTAACATGTTTACAATAAATGTCACATTAATTCCAATCAATGACTCGATAATCAGAACCTTCCAGTGAAATAGTAAACACTGGTCATGTCTTCAAGGGTATGGGACCAGAAGTCAACTTTCGTTTCGAAGACGGATGTGCACTACGGAACTGCTCTAACAAAATGAACCTTGATTCTAGGTTTCCCTTTTTATCTAGGTCAAACGGAAAACCTTATATGGATAACTAACTCAAAAACATAATCTTTTAATACTAGGTCGGTGAAAAGTGCTATTTAACATGTGGACACATTCAATAGCAACATTTTTATGGATATTCCATGTCAATTACGGGCGTAGCACCGTGATTGAGAAGAATTGGGAAAAAAGGTTTACGGAAGTGGGTCATCTGTGGCCAGTCAATGACAAATTTGGTTAGGAATCACACAAAGTTAACAATCAATGCCTCCAACATTTCGGCAATGTGTACTGTTTGGATATATTACTGGAGGTATTGAAGGGGATGCTTGGTTTTTATTTTTTTCTATTCATCTCTTTTGCTGGTGAATGGTGGGGGATTTGGTAGACAACTCACCAGTAACTGTGTCTCCATTTTGAAACGATCGGGCAACCTGATCATTACTCACAAGCGAAAGTGGATGAGCGTTCACAAATGATAATTCGGTCGTGCCTAACGTGAGGTCAATGGCGCAGTGGTAAACACGGTTGCCTCATGAACAGCATGTCCGTGGTTCAAGTTCTAGCAGTGGCGATGATATGCACTACTGACGAGCTCTAATGAGAGTGAAACTCGAGTCTAGTGCTTCTTTTCGAAGGGGGCCGACTGGAAAGTCTATGAGGATGCGACAGCTGCGATCAATTGTAGGTGATGTTCAACCTGAAATCTCCTTTGCATTAATGGTCTTCATAAATTCTCTTGATTTTTTAGCGTAGTGTTAGTCGGCAATCTTTTATATGGAGTCAGCCTGCGTATTTATATTAGTTGTGCGTACAACCTATAGGATGGATAGTCGAACTATTTTAAGGAGATGGCAAAAGTCAGAAATATTTTAATGACAAGTATCGTGTTCACATCCCATTGGTAAAAAGGAGTGTAGTTCGGTTGATATATACAGTTTGTCCTAGCTAGAGCCATGAATGAACAAACTGATGATTGTAATGGTTCATAATGCCCGACCTCGAATGAACAACCCACGGAGATTTGCCCCGCATTCGGACTTATCCAGTAAAGATACTTAAGCTCAAACCAGTTACCGCGGGATGTTGTACTGAATATAAGCACTATGATTGGTGAAACTAACTCTGTGTGGGGTTTGATCGTGAAGCCTTTATAGATTTTCGTAAATAATGCAGCCAGTCTAGCATAGATAATGAGATTCATCCAAACTGATGAGATGTCACCCTGCTTTACGCTAGTTGCATTGAAGTACCAGTGGATTCACCTACTTCATCGTTCCATGTGACAAAACAATCCAGCTTCTTGACTGCGAGATCAGCTGAAGGTCAAATTGCACAAGCAGTTAGAAGCATAACAAACGAGTTTATTAAACTATATCTACGTTCAGCGGCAACCTAACTAATATTGTTTCACTCGTAATTTTGTTGTTGGTTAAGCAAAACGGTGACTGCTACGAAATGCAGGGGTTTTTTTGCAAACATATAATATCCTTCAAAAAAAATCTGACCAACCGAAGTGATAATCGTTTTCCAAACGCAACTTAGACAGATTCGATGACCTGGTCTACAGTATGATTTAAATTTTCGAAAAGATTAAGAGTTCTTCAGTTCTTAGGAAAAATTTTCAGTGATCCTTGAGTGATGGTCCTCAAGTAAAGTGCTTTCTGTTAACAGTAACGCAGTCTGTCGGTTTTTCGGACAAGTGGTTTAAACTTGTCAGGCGGAAGCTTTAAATTTCGCTTTATTACAAGAAAATTTGCCCAGGCAAGCAGGAAAAGTGGTTCGGCGAAACATAACACAAGTGAAAAGAAAATGTTTTATCAAATAACTTGTTAGCATAATCGTTTATCTTTTTGCGAACCGTAAGAGGAACGAACAACGTGTTAGATAAAAACAGATCGATGTTTAAAATTTTCTTTCAAATTCGGTAAATGATACACGCTTGTTGCATTGCTCCTGGTTTGAAACAAATGGTATCAACTAAATCCTGTGGGTGAATATATAGTCGTACTAGAAGAAAACGCGAAGTACGATCCAATTAGAATCCAATTTTTCAATTATTAAGAATTTGTGCAATAAAATACATATATGCACTGATAATAATTGGAGGTCACTGGGTTTGTATTTGTGTTCAAAAGTCGGGATTAACAAAATGTAGTTACGACGCAGAACAAGCTGTCCAAAGGAGCATTACTTAATAATGCAAGGTTAAAGTAATCTTGTGAAACAGGAAGTAACACGAATATCTTCTACTATGAATTCATTTGATAACATAATTGAGTGAAGGCGATGTCTATCGACGTGTTAAATCAAAAACTCACTAACTCAGTTAGTGTGATTGGTGAAATATGACAATTTTCAGTAAGAAAACGCACACAAACTCCATGGGTCGTCTACCTAAGTAAGCTGTTCCATCATTAGTGATCCTATTGTGAAAGATGAGTGAAACTAGAACAACGAATGCAGTTAGTGTGAAAAATTGTAGATTTCTATTACTGAGGTTTCTTCTTAAGAAAGCTATGCATTGCTTCAAACATGAAGAGATTAGTATTTTTGACTTAGCGTTCTGTGTACTGAGCCACCGTGACGTGGTTTAGAATAATCAGATGGTTGTAACACTAAGAAATGGTTATAAACATGTAGTGCTA
>JTDE01000087.1:145937-164536 GCA_014338405.1 Paragonimus skrjabini miyazakii
AATTATCATATGAGAACGCTCATCCACTTTCGCTTGTGAGTAATGGTCAGGTGGCGCTTGACTAGCTTAAGCCTTATTCGTGAGTGTTTCAGTTCTCATCGTGTAAATCACTCATTTGGACTGACAGGAATTCAGGGGAACATGTTAGTAAGTTTCATTAAACGGTATTGTTTTGGTGTTTATTCGTTGTTCACTGTTGAACGTATGAATAACAGGCTGTCTGTTTTTGTGGACTTTTACTTCCCACTAGAATCTAGCAGAGTGTGCTACCGTTAATTGTTTCAACGATGCGGTTTTTTTGTTTACTAAGAACATTCGGCTTTATTGCGATGAGACTACGCACATGCATATTGCTAATGTAGTAACTGGCAGCCCATCGAACCCAACTGTTAGTGACGTTTTTTAATATAGTGTAAAAAAAATTGTAGCGTTCGACTGATCAGAACACTCTCTACAAAGTGTGCGTCAGCGACTCCAGGTTTTCCTGGCAGCATTTACTTCAGTGAATGATGCTGACCTTTGAACTCTTCCATAAAGTTTATATGACCTTATCAACAGGACAAGGTGTACATTTTTATATCTATATTTAGATCGTTTTTATAGACCTTTTTAAATCTATTGATGAGCCGACTTCAGCAGAGCACAGTACAACGCCGTCCCTATAGAAAGACCATCTGAATTAGTCAGTATTGCAAACCTTCTTCGTTTGCTCCAATGGAATACAAACCGGGTTCGATGGGATAAGTATGTGCCGATGACTTCATTAATAGGAATGAATGGTTTCTAAAAAGTGTTAACAGAAATTGTTCGCAAGCCACAGATTAGCAAAATTCCATTGAGCTACATCCAACGAGTGAAGTTACTTAAATGTGAATTACAGAGGCGATTGCCCTGCAACCGGCGTAGAAAAATATTCACAATCGGTCTTGAAGCTTATCTGCCCAACTGCTGATTCACGTTTGCTGCTCTTTACAACTGATATAGTCTTCCCGGGTTCCTGTCGTGTGATAACAAGCTATTCTGCTTCTCGTATACTTTGCCCGTTCGCCTGCAATTATGGTGGCGCTGACAGTGTTTGCATTGATCGAAGTTTGTGACAGCGGATAGCGCAACACATTCTCGTGATAACATAATAAACAATACCAGCTCAGCAGCTTAGCCGGAACTCCACATCTACTGTCAAGCGCCTAGTGTATGCAGGTCACTTAGATGACCTATTAACATTGTTTTGTGTTTTGATACTGATCGGAACCGAAAGTCGTTCTCATTCACGGAGGCTCTCATAATCATGCAGCATCAGCCGCTTTTATACGCGCAAACGGTGCTGACGCAACAGCAACATCATTACGGCGAAACTGATCCTAAATTTATAGGCATGTGCGGCGTTCAGTCGTTGTTCTCTTTTTCATGCGTCTGTTATACACAGTCAGTAATTTTATGTGTGTAACCAGCGAGACTAAGCGTAGTCTTAACATTTCTCAGCATTTGTCTTTGCACAATGTTGATGAACTGGATAAGAGGGGAACTTACTGTTCGTAATTCTGTACTCAGTTGACTTAACGATAGACACGATGGACAGAAACGAATCGTAGAGTGCGTTATAAAAATTGTGACAAACCAAGCGTGCTGTATGGGTTGATCCTATGTCGTACAATAACTTGTATACATATCAGTCACTGGAAAATCCCTCAAGGTCTGTTCGTCAAATTGTGTGCAGGTAAGTGTTATCCAAACTCGACTTGTCTGATGTAAATTTCAAAGTACAACTGGGAGATTCGTACAAACAATTGCAATTCATCGACAATAAGTGTTTTTTAAGGATACTATCGATTATCCTTTTGTGTCACTTAGGGTCGGATCAGGTGTCAATAAAATTGGGACATGATGCTCTCTGGTTTACCATTTGAAGTGGCTGACACGTACGATGCAATTATTGGCAGACGCTTTTCCGAACTTTCTGGGAAATACATACGTGAAGTTCTCCATCGTATCAGACAATATGGTATTCAGCTTACACATTATGTAAACCAAATGTTCTAGTTTATCGGCTGACAGAAAATGTTTAGACCGGTTCTCAGAGCCTTTAATGATTGTGGTGTTACCAGTTTCGAGGACTGAACAAATAATGCAGTAACTTTCATGTTTTTATTTTATACAAGTCTGCCTTTTATATGAGCACGTTGAGAGTGTCCATCAATAATTCCTGCTCAGAGGTAACAAGTGGGGTTTACCAATTTCATGTCTAAAATTGCCTACAATTTCAATACGTTACTATCGTTTAATCTGTAACTGAAACACGATGAAATAAATCTACATATAATCATCGCTACCGACTGCTATCAAGACAGAATCGAAGGAATTCTTTTACACGCGTTTCCAGATGAGCATCAAAAAGTAATCTGTCCAGCACAATGAACGAAAGTGAAATTGTGGTCTGACTGCTGCCAAGGGTCCAACATTCATGTTTTCAGTGGATATAGGGCATCTTTGGAGGTCAAAATTCCCTTCGACTGACTCTGTCACACTCTTCCCCATGACCACGTCTAACTAGAACCCTTGTTATTATTATTCTCACAACCCGCGTCTAAAATTGCTAATTGTTCCAGCCCGCCCCCATCAGCCATTGACTCTCACTCACCAGCCTGCACACCCATTGTTATCTCTCATTCACACCCTCCCCTTCCCCCCACCTGTGAATACGGCCTTCTTCTGGGCCGCCGTGAAACTGTCGCCGACTAATCGGTCTGTCCGAAGGCCGGCTATTTAAACACACATTAGACCGATCCGATCGCATTTCGTCGGTTCGTCATTGCCTGTCTGTCGCCTGTGCTTGCAGTTACCGTGCCTTTGGACACTTGACGGCCTATTGCGGCCAACCATTGTCCATTATCCTGCGGACGCAAACGAACTGAGGTTTGCTTCTTGTATTTGGTCATATTGTTTATATCAACAGAACCACGGTTCCAGCGACTTGACTTGGTTCTGATAATTGACATCGTTGGTTATCCGTGCGTCACTCAATGTTCGTCTGAAGAACGTACAACAGACCCTTCATTAAATGATGTCGAAGAAAGGTGTATTATTTGTCGACCATTCTAATCAGTGTTCGCAACAAAAGTCGTTCCACTCCACTAGGCTAACTGGAATCAGTACCGCGGCACAATGCTCAGTGGATACTCATTTTATTCAACAGTCTTCAAACAGACAATTTCGAACACGCTGATGAACACTGTCGGTTGATTTGTTAACGTTTCGAAACAGATGTACAACCCGTTTTCGTGTACTTCATTGCAATCTTATATGCTACTTTTTACGTGATACACAAGGCATCCTAATCGAGTTACTGCAGAGGATGATGTGCTACTTGCTAAGCGTTGGTCAGTAGACCGGTCGGACGACCAGCACAAGCCTTTCATTTTCATAACAGACACGTTCACTTTAGTAGCTAATTTTTACATGTTTTCAAATCGTGTAAATATGCTATTTCCTTGCGAAATCCTGTACTGTGTCAATCATAGTGTGCGTACCCATTGGTGATTCGAATGAAGATTTAGTAAATAAAGCTGAGAAAGAAAAACGAGGCGTTGAATATGAGGTGCGAAAGTGTGATCAAAACCACTGCCAATGATGAACTGGTGAATGGTCAGTATATCTGACATTTATTGCAACGTACCTACAGTAGCAGGAAATGTTCCAGTTACTTTATATTTCCGCACTCAAAACGATATCAAATTTGAAACATCTTTTTATTCAGTTTAGAATTCGCTTTCAGGACTTGGTGCAGATTATGATACTGATCTCAGTTGAACAAAACTCCACAGCATTTCACTCCCTCGGTTATACAACACCTGCAATATTTCAGTAAGCAATCTTGGTCTGCGGACAGACAGTCGTAAACTCCATCGAACACTCCACAAGCAGCAACATAAGTATATTCCCGCACACATATCGATTGACAATAAACTATTCCACACCGAACTAACAGTCTTTAGATGAGTCGTATCCAGGACGGTGTGTCACGTCACTCCCATCACCACCCATGTATTCAGACGACTGCAATCTAAAGCTGGAAAAACAGTTCATCATGCACTACGTGGCCCGAACTTATGAGTTTCCGGATGATCAAATATGTGTGCAACAATTCCAATCTATATCTCGAAGATGGTTGCCCAGTATCATGACAAGAGGAATGGGACTTTGGGACTCGGTGAAGGCATTACACCCTAAGCACAGAATACCTCATTCTCTACAAAGACAAAAAAACCGTAAACCTGACTGTGAGTCCAATTCAAGTCGACTCATTAACACCTATTGTATGTCCAGGCCGGGGAATTTCAGACGTTAAATATAATTTCGTAAACGTTTTCATAACCTAGAACAACTAAGCCACTAATCAGAATAATCGAAAATTGTACCGCAGAACACAACATTACAGAGACTGACTGATATTTCATTTAAAATATTGTTTCCATCATCTTACACTTTTGTAGGGAAGAGTTAAGACATGCTTTATACACGTATTCATGTTTGTCTGACATAAAACTTAACATATCTGACGTTGATAAATTCACGCTTGTTTACTTTTGATATCTGCTCACTTCATTCCGTAACTTATTGACCGCACCTACTTTTACGCGGTTGCCGACGATTAACATGCTATCCTTTGTACCGCTTGTTTGCCAGGGGCGCTACTTGTAGGTTGCTTAACAGATTATCTGTACAATATGTTCACTCTTGAGGATGGCCACCTGAGGTGGTTGAAACTTAGAGTATTACAACTTGCTCGTAACGTTGTGTTATTCTTAATCCATTTATCAACAATATGTTCACTCGTTTTCTGCATTTCTGCATTTCTGGCTGGATGTAACAAAGGAAAGGCCAGAGTGAGCCATCACGCGATATTAATATAATCCATGTTATACATGTGTTCCACACAGATTTAGTGCGAACGTGCAATAGGTCAACAGACCCGTGCACAAGTAGCTTGAAAACAGACGTTACTTACAGGAAAAATACTTGAGAAATCCAGCTTTATTTTCCAGTAGAGTGCAGTTAGTCCCCTTATGCTACTAAAAGACAGTACCGCTGGAAAATTAAATTACCAGTAGTTAGAGATGTGGACAAAGTTAGGGATGGAGTTCATGTGTTATCATCGATATGAACCGCCGGAGAAGTATATGAACAAACAAACTCATCTTTACTGGTCCATATACAATATAGGCTAGTGGTTTTAAATTATTTTGTGCACCATTGAGCACACGAGCGGGTAGCTTAACCCAGTTGCTATATATACATCTTTGGATGGTCACCGCAAACGCGGTCTTCCGTTCTAAGTGAAGAATGACCGTGCACCAGCTACCTATAACATCTGTGGTCCTTAGTTCTGATGACTACTTACAGTTGTTAGCAAGCTGATCGCATACGCCTGTACATAGTTGCTATCGCCTGACAAGCAATTACGTATGCCGCTTGCTTGCTTACCCACCTTCTAAATGTGTATCTGACAGATTTGTTATCTGATGTATATCACGTATCTGTTTCACTGTTGGCTTATTGACTGCCTTGTATATCGTCAGCAAAAGGCAACTCCGTACGATGATTACTTACAACCGCACACGTGAGTGGTTCCGAAGAAAACTGTGTTACAGCGGTCTTTCCTTTAGTGAGGGTACATTTCAAGAAAACTGTTCAGAAAATGTGTTAGCCCTACGACTGCATGGTCCAGCCTTGGCAGTAGTGTCGCTCACTAGTTCAATTTAATCGATCACTAAGGTGCTGTCTCCCAAGAGGTTAATTAAGCCAGATTCAGCATAGGTCATGTTTTCGCGTCGTCATTCGGAGTTAGGTAAGTACACTACATACTGAACTAGGGTCCAAGGTGTATATCTATGCAAAATTTAGATTTTAAAGCTTAACTCTTGTTCATCGTGTACTGGACTAGTCTAAGTTTATTTACAAGTGTATTTGAATAATGTATCATATTTTGTGTATGTCCACCCCCAGTGGTTATTCTACGTACATAACTGGTTCTGAAAGGGTTTTCTTGTTCAGCGAAGTGAGTTGTTCTAACAATTTAAAATATTGGCACTCTTCAGCCTCTTTTTTGCTTCTCTCAGATCATTTGTGGTAGTGAGTTCACTGGCAGTTACCCCTCCGTCGATGTTCACGAATTATCCTGGCACTATTACGTTGTCCATTTCTAGGTATATGGCTTTCAATAGGTCAGTCGTTGTTAACATTTCGGCTTGTTTATCTACGGTATTGCCGCAAACATCAAATCCACGGTGTGCATGGCATTGCGCGATCGTAGAACACAGTAACAACCTGCACACCCAGTAGTTTGTGTCAAGGTCTCTGTTAGTAAAGAATGTGTCCGATATTATCGTTTCACTTGACACATGAACACTCCAGAGTAACGTCCTACTCATGTTACCAATTCACACTCAATACAGAATACTCATTTGTTTTACTCATGGTGTGATGCATTAGATTTGATGCACCACTATATCATGTATTATAAGCCAGTCAGCCAATTCTCCGGCAATGTGTGAGTGGCAATGGAACAACGAAAGGCTGCCCCCCATGTTCAGTGATAATTCGTTTTTTGCTTAATATCCTAAGGCAACTCGGTTCTGTCAGTTGTTTTTGCTGATTATCAAAAAGGTCTACCAAATGACACTGTTAGAAAAGCTGGTTTTTATGAGTTTCACTGGTTTGCATCTTATGTGAGTGAGGCGTGTAATGAACATGTGTTGGTAGGTAGTGATGACATTACAGCAATCGGTGGTTACATATTTAGCTGGACGCAACAACTTTGATCCGAAACACAGTATAGTGAAAAACTAGTACTATTATCGAGGTATCCTGGTACATCCAGATGTGGAGAATATATTCCCAAAAAAATTTGGTGTATTTATTTATTTATCCAGCAGTGCACATACTAAGTTACTGGTCACAGTAATAGTAATAATAAGTGCAAGTTACTAAGATAAGTAACAATGACATAGCTTATAACCCCGTAATTTTAAATCATTTATTTAAGCGTAATATTGAACTGACTAATACGTAAAATTCCATCGTTATTCTTGGAGAAACGGTCTATTTTTCCGAACAGTTTCTATCTAATGAGAATGTGTGCCAGATTTGGAAAGTTGATTTAAGTGGGGTAAGTATTAGAAAATGACGTGCAAATGCGTATCAACTGTTTGATGTCTAACGACTTATTTGACCCAATTTTGGGATATTTCAGTTTTAACAGTCGTAACTGTTTCTACGGGCTACTGTGCTGGTCATCTGAAATCCGCACCTGAGAGTTTTTTATATGTGCACTGGAATCCGTCATCAGTCACTCGTAAACACGACTGGCTAAATGTCCTTAAAAGCTGCAATTATAAGTTCACAGGCAAAATTGCGAGTATGTTGTTCATTTTTACCGAATCTATTTAGAGAGAGATGAAGATGACAGCCCTCCTGTCCATCACACAAAAACCGGTGACCTGCATTTATGTGTGACCACGTTTAGCGGTCACCGATGCAGTCTGGCACTACATGCTGTACATGCTGTGTTCGTTGTTAACCTACATCAGAACAAATATATATATATAGTATTTGTGAGTTTTATTTCCGTTTATACTTAAGTTACCGCATCTTAAAAACCTCAACTGAAATGACCAACCTTCTTAATAGAATATACGACGCACCAGAAATACCCAGCACTACCGCGAGGCCACTTTTAATAACCGATCCAGATCAGGTGGCAAGTCGACATATCAGGAAGCTCAAGGTGTAAAAGGGACAAGAACATTCTAAAACGTGTACAGCCATAACTTCAGCTTCGCGACCGTTGATCAGTCTTCTAAGAAGAACAAGGGAGATCTTCAACCTGAATACCTTCTCAACAAAGATTATCTACGTAGTACGCTACCGTCTGAGAAGATGCGCACAACTTAAGGTTCAAAATGTTGTCCAATAGAGCAGCTGTAAGAATTTTGTACACATTTTGTCAGGCAGGCTGAGGGGATTTGGTTAACTCGTAATGTTTTACAGACACATGAGAAGAATTCTGATGATCACCTACAAATCATTCCTTACATTGAATCATCAGTTACTAAGTCTAGTTAAACACGAGAATTCATTCCGCGAACCTGCAGTACAGAATGGAGGGACATCCAAGTAACACTGTTTATCGGAATCATGGTCTGAAGTGAAATGGCACGCTGATTTCCCCGCTGAAGTAGCTGGACAAGTAGTATCCCATTTTGAGCATCAAATACTCAGAAGTGACCAACATCCGAATCACCTATCAGCCCACTTCCTCAGGTTGTCAAGTGTGCTCATTTTAATTTGTGGTTTCTTGCTGGTTTGTACATGTCACTCGCTTTCTTCACATGCTTTCCACAACTGTTCATACTTTTATGGCTTTATACAATGACATGTTTTTCTTTCTTCACATGACACAGAAGCGGAATTACACGGATATTTTTGATTCCTCTTCATTTTTCCCACCTAGCAAATACAAAAAGGAACGATCGTGTAGAGTTCTCATTATTTTGTACTTCATTTTGCTAACATTGCGTAACTGCTGCATCAGACCACATTGTACATTTTTGTTTGACTTGAGTAAAAACACAACACGTTTTCGAATAAACTCTGCTACACGCGCTTGCTGGTTCTTCCTACGACGCCGGTGTTTGCTACGCAGTTTAAAACATCCTATTTGTTGGATTAACTTTCAGCTCAGTTACTTCGCATCCTCAGTTACGCTCGGAATAATCTGAATACGTTCCAGAATCATTGGACGTCTCACGAACATTGTCAATCTTTGAATTTGAAACAATTGGTTCCCTTGAATAGTTCGAACAAAGCAGTTAGAACACGAACACTGGTAGATGCAAGCATTTCGTATTGACTCGTCAGTACCAAATTTACAATAACACGGGTGCGTTTTTTTATAGCAAACAACTAGAGGGGTGGATAATCAATAGGCGGGATAAGGTAGGTCATTAAGTCCAGGGAAGGGTCAAGTTCACGAACAGTTGTTTCTGAACACAGAGAGCCGGCTTGAGTCGACTGATTGCGACTGCTTCAGCAAACCATAAGAATCTTGGGTTAGAATGACGTAACAGTACTCTGAATGCACATGATGGATCGATAACGTGACCAGTGGTCAGGATGTGTCTTGCGACTGAGGAGGCTGGCTGTTTACGCGTATTGTATTATTGTAGTTCACACATCTGTTCCACTACAATTGCATCGTTGTCATTCAACGGAGTTACTTTTCCTACTAACGGTCAAAAAGTAAACAATTAAAGCAGTATCTGCCAATGGACCCACCCGCAGGAGTGCACACTGAATACAATGTGACAGTTTGTAAACGCTGTAATGGAATGTAAACAGAAAACCTAAAAATGGGATAGACTGACTATGATGGCAAAATAAATGAATTTGCAAAGTATAAGAAGTCTTGAGCAAAAAAAACATGGTAGAATGGAGAGTTCTGCTAACCATATTCCGATTGTTTCTTTAGCGCACGTTCAGTGTATGGAAAAAATTGAGTCACTTTCCATCAGAATTATGTAGTTCTACCTTAAATGGTTAAAGTATGTTAGTTTGTGAATGGGGTATGATTGTGTCTGGCCGAACACATCTTTAATAGAACGGCATAGAATGAATCTTATTTTCGTTGACGATCTACTACCGCCGTACCCAGACGAATCGAAAGTCAAGCACACTCACCAACGGCTATCACATTCATTTGGATTACACAACCTTTCAGAATATTGTGGAATATCTCTATAGTACCCCCACGGGTGATAATTAGGAGTGCATATTCTTGTTCCTAACAAGAGCTAAACTGCTTCCTAAGCTTTCATGAATCAAACATATCTATTGTTAAGACGTCAATTATGCGAATAGCTGTTTTCGATCATTCACATGGGGCTTTTACAAGTGCATAAGGTACATGCGTTTTATATATGGAATCAGAAACATGGGGCCATGGGCATGGAGCGGATCATAGTCAATTGGGGGGGGGGGCTGGCAGTGTCGATGAGCGTGTGACAGTATCACTCGTACTTGCCGTGAGACACGCATTCGTCGATGTCAAGGGGTTGACGCCTGTTTGGGTTTAAAGTGGCTGTGGAATAATTGGCCAAGAAAGATGTAGGGCTTGCACGAACTGTTTCTGGGCCCACAGACAGGGGTTGTAGCGTCTGTGGGCTTGTTGTCCGCATAAAACAAGACAGAATATGCACAGTGATGTCGGTTCTGCAAGGAGGCAGAGTAACAGTGTTAATAATTGC
This sequence comes from Paragonimus skrjabini miyazakii, assembly GCA_014338405.1. Taxonomy (NCBI): domain Eukaryota; kingdom Metazoa; phylum Platyhelminthes; class Trematoda; order Plagiorchiida; family Troglotrematidae; genus Paragonimus; species Paragonimus skrjabini miyazakii. The sequence goes on from JTDE01000087.1 coordinate 156,239, forward strand.
AATCAGTAAGCTAAAATTGGATTTTCTCAGTCAACTTCAAATTCCAGATTGTATGTTGACTACTATAAAATGTTTTGATCAATGCTACGTGGTCGCGTTTATCGATTGCGCGAAGTTGAATATCACTAGTGAATGTACACAATATTCATGAACAGATGGAACTCGCAATTTGTCTCTTTCTCCGTTACTGGATCAGAGCAGATGCTCATATATTTGCCCGGAGCAGGAATTGAACATCTGTTCTTTTTTTGAAACAACCACTGATTCATTGGTCGGACGTCGCGCACCAGTGAGGTATGAAACATGACCATTAAACATTGAACGCACAGTTTAGCATACGGTAAATCACCGTCTATGTTCTGTATGCTATAAAACCACTCGGAAAAATTTGAACTACTGTGACGTCATAACTCAATAACCCTTATACTGTTGACATTCCTAACGCGTTGTTGATACATTCCTTATTGATCACACACACTCATAACATGAAGGACACCGTTGAAGCAAAGCTCAATCTACTGCAGGAAGCGAACGCAATTTTACGCTGTCTAGATTAGTGCTTACTAGATACTTTGAATGGTGTATCACAGCCGTCGAAAAGCGTTGCGCTCGAAAATGTTAATAGTACCCTGGATACAAAAACTTCGCCAAGTTTTATTCATTAACAAACGGAAAAAAGGTTTCTACCGAAAAGTCAAAGATGACTTATACCAATCGACTGACAACAATATTATGAAAAGTCCCCATACTCATCAGCCTTGTAAGTGATCAAACTTATATTAGTGATGGGCACTCAGTAAGGCTTAACCACTGTATTGACTGATTGTAATGGCTCAGTGTGGAAAATCGTCCCTCGAAGAAACAATTCATGAGCAACGACCAAAGTTACTCCTAACCGAAAAGGTTGTGTGCTTGTTTGCTGAAGACCTACCTTAGCATCTGTAATGATCCACGGTTATAAGCAGTCTGCCAGGGTGACGGCACAACTCTCGATTAGGACAAACCAAGAAATAATATTCAAGACCTACTCAGATCAAAGTGTCGGTGTCCACCTCGAATTTTGTTTCTCAGGCGAGGTGGTGGCACGGAGGAAGGCTTAAATTTATCTGTATGCTGCACGCAGTACTATGACTGTAACGGAACCGGCTTCCGTAAGTGTCTTCCTGACCGGACACATAACGGACACATTTTCCAGATTCATTCTGTTAATCCTGTCATGTCCATGTCTGCACTAATAACCACGTTGACAGGTCGTATCAAAACGCCGCAACGCGGTTGGATGCTTTGTCCTTTTACCCTACATTCCGAATGGAAACGTGACCTAGATAAACAGACGTGTTCTTTCCTTGTGCGCTTGACAATGTTGGCAGATCCAGCTCGTCCGACACAACTGGTGTCGGTACTATCCTTTGTCTCACCCCCCAATTATACACCAATTCTTGCGCTCATGATCTAGAACGGCCATTGGTCACGAACACTGACAAACCAAAAAGCCATGAGACCTTCTTGCACGAGTTCACGTTATAAGAGGCCTGAAATGGGAATAACACGATTTAGTCACATGAGCTAAGCACCGAGTGGATTTTGTCTGCGTTACCTACACAGCTTCCGTCAACAAAGGAATTACAACTCAAGGATCGCTCTCACATCAACGCATCTTTCCGTTACACCCCGCAAGATTCCAATGGTTGGATAAGTGCTCCACTACAATCATTTCTACAGTGCTACCAAGATTTTGTTATATAGTTTGTTATTCGCTTATATTTGGTATACTGTTATTTACATGTTGTATATATGTATTTTTATTGGCTTTACTACCTTCCGATTACCAGTAAATTTTGCGCCAATACTTCCAGGAACGCAAGATTAACAAAAATTTTAACAAACTAATTTCTAAGTAGACCGTCAAACTATAACTACAATCAACCGAACGGAGAACACCGGCTGAAATTAACGCATTGTATGACTAGATATAGGCTGTCGTTATACACAGCCACCGTACGAGGGAGCGAGCATCACCACGAAAGATTTACTACACTAGAACGGAATGCTAGCTTGCGAAATGAGTCGTACGTTTGAGTGCAACATGTACCTCTCGGAATCATCACTATATCAAACAAGTTTTTACGCACAAGTGAAGACGTGAAACCAATAATCAACATTTAAACATTGCCAGTGGTAAGCAAACGAGGTCACCGGTAAGAAACTATTATATGCTGCCAGGACGCTTATGCTTGGCAGTCGAGTCTACTGCAAGGATCGGGTGTACACTAGTTTCCAGGGTGGAGGATGGATTTCCACTGCTCTGTTAACATTTCATTGTTCAAGGGATCCGGGGAATGTTGATTCCCTGCGGAATCAATGAGAAAAAATTAGGCTACTACAAGTGTAAAGTACTGAGTTCCTTTGATCCAGTTCACTAATAACGATAGAAGACATACGTCGCGAGATGTTAACATTTCGTTTACTATCTTCAGTCACGAACGTAAAACATTGGAATATAGATAGATTACCGAAATGTTCTGTCTCACATTTAATCGAGGTCTTGTACGAACCCTGCTTCATAGAGCCCGGGAGATCTGCACCGTTGACTGCTTGCAAGGAGAGGAGGAAAGTTTGAAGGTGGTACTGCTCGCAGACGGATATTCTCAGAAATTCATCGATCTTCACAGCCAGAAAAGACTGACCAATACTGCCGTGAGAACGGTCACTAAAAAGCAGGTATTTTTGAACCTACCTTTCAAAGGCGATCATATCACAACTGACGTAAATAAAAAAAATTACAGTCTGCTCTTGCTCGTGCATAACCTGCGGCTGAATTGCGGTTGCTACTCACATCTAGGAGTATCGCTAAGCATACTCATAATCGTGACCTACCGAAATGTTCTGTCTCACATGTAATCTGTCAGTTCAGTTGCAGTTGCGGTGATGTCTATATCGGCAGAACAGATCGGCACCTACGACAAAGAATGGCTGAACATATGCCTGAGTGGTTGGTGCGCGCCATGACGCAACAGACAATAGCAACAGAGCGACTGAGACGAAATCCGACCTTATCCATTGCAAAACACATCATGGAAACAGGTCACGTCGTTGACCCCACCAACTCTTTCCAAGTATTGCTGCATAATTGGAACCCGTAATGGCTTGACTTCTCCGAGGCAATGTTATTCAATACTCGCCGTCTTTTCATGTGTGCGCCTAAACTTTGGACTCATGCAGTTTGTCTGCCCTGGAACTGATAAGAGTCCTTGCTTCATGTAAACAACAATCGTTGGTTGTTTCTATTGTTGTTGATATCAGCATGTTCTATATATTCTAATGTTTTACGATCGTGACTGAAGAGAGAAAACAAAATGTTAACATCTCATGACGTACTTATTCTATCGTTATTACGACAAGTTTTCCGGCTAATGCATTTAGTAGACGGAAGCACGAGAACTGGAATATCTGACCGCCAGATGGGATGCTAGTACAGAGTGCATCACGCCACCAACTTATCTGCGTGTCTGTGAACGTATCCAACGTTACATTTATTCTCCTACGACGTCTTGTCTCTATGTTACATGAAGAACACAGGTCAACTGTTTGCGCTAATGATTTTTGAGGTGCTAACTGATAATGGTCGATTTATGTGCACAGACCTCACTTGGGTGTAAGTTAGCTTTCGGTTTATTAGGTACAGAACTAGCTCGATCAGAGTAAACCCTCAATACTATCTCCTGTTCAACCTGAATCAGTGGGTATATCACTGATTTGATAGACTGCGTATAGCACAGATTATTTAGAGAATCTACAAACAGATATGTGTGGTTAACTGTAAGTTTAAAAATCTTAACAAGAAACCCTACAGATATATTTTAACAGCTTTGAAGTAGGTGCGTGAACCGTACTTCCGATTTCGTGGAAAGAGGAGTTTTCATGACTGCCATTACCTGGCCCCATACTGATCATCGCAACGTTATGGATCCAGATAAAAAACTCAGCTTCCCGAACCAATTACAGAACTTCTAAATGAAAGTCTCACACAAATGGACCATCCAAAACAGGAATCCTAACCGGAGTCGGGATAGTAAACGGCTCAAACACAACACTGTAGCCAGAGTCAGACTAACCTCTCCGGAGTGTACGCACATTTCAGGTAAGGTCGCTCGTCTCCAAAATCCCAGCGATTTGATCACTACGGTCCACCCTCGACAGCATCTCTCTGTGGAAAAAATTCTCAATAAACGATTCGGCATTTGCAGGGCAGTACTGGACTGGAGACCAGTATGCATTGATCAGTGCAAATGAGAAAAACAAATATACGATATTTCTCTAACAAAGCCTTTTTTGGCCAAACGATGAATAATAAAAAGCTGCATTCATGAACGAAACATTCACAAATGAGTGAAGGATTGATTGAAGCCGAACAATTTTCCGGTGGATGCTGATGCACGTAATGTTGTGACTTTGGGTCTACAGCACTACCTGTGCACTGTGACATGATGTTATGAAGCCGTGATGCTAAAAACGTTAAATGGCGTATGGTCTTTCTCAGTTTTTTGGCCTTGTTATTGAGCCCTGTTGTTCCACTTCTTGTTGTGTACATGACATATTTTACATTTTTCACCACATAGTACCCTGAAGAAGGTAAGTTGCTGGGCTTTCCAGTTCAACCTGAACAGCACGCTCAAACATAACTGTCTAATTCTGCCTAATTGTTATTTACAGACCAGAAGACTACTAAAAATTTTGTAGATACAGGATGTAAAAGTGGTTAAGTTTGGATTGACACAAAATATTCGAATCGTCGGGACATGACTGAGATGCTTTTGAACTGGGACGACATGTTGATAAATTCTAGTATTACTCTAACGGGGTAAAGTTAAGGTTGTAACACGTACCCTGCAAGAATTACATTCGTTTGCAAATTGACCACTCCATAAAGCTCAACGGGTGATATCCAAAGAAATGTAAACCTTGAACTTCAGTGGTGCAAGGGTTGAACGACTGGTAACTTTTGATAAATTCGTTGCAGTCCTGCTGTCACGAAGAAACTAGATAGAATTTTTGCATCCATTAACAACTCTACACTCTATGCAGGTTTATCTTGAAGTTAAAATTTGGTGAATTCCGGGGAATCAATCCAGTCTTATGTATACCGTACAATTCCATTGATGATTACGTGAAACAAACAACCCTTGATTTTTCCCTACTAGTCACACATGGTAGTGGAGTTTCTCTGGTCACTAATGTTTGCATTTCGGAGGGAACATGTCTATACACTTGCATACTCATCTAAATCAGCTAAGGCGTCTATCAAAAGTGTGCTGATTCACCAGTCGACCTCACTTGGAATACACTGACAGCAAGCACCGTCGTTTCTCAGGATGACTGAGAATCGGTACTTTCGTTTCACTGAGGGCAAGTCATGAATTATGGACACTTGTGTGAACAGCTCCCTCTGTGTACATGCTTGTCTGTAGTTTTCAGTTACGCTATCACATACATTGAAAGCGCTGATGACATTGGCATGACAAAAATTTTCTACCTTAATTTGTAGGGTGCCACTTCATGTCTGGTGGACTAAGTATCCAGTTGGTAAAATTCTGCACATCCTATCATTAATCAGAGTTTTCTGTAAAATGAAAAACTTCCGTTATACTAACTGCACATTGTGGAACACTGCCCATAAACAGACTTAATTACCCGGCTATTGAAAGATACCATCGTTGAGCAGACAAGTAGTGTGAACAGTGAGGGAAAAGCCTGAACTGATTGCAAGTGGTGGTTGGTTCGATTCTTCAGCAAATACCGCTGATACAATCTCGACAGAAACCAAACTGTCGTACCAACCCTGCTGGTTAGGGGTTTCACAGACACAAGACGCTTAAACCATAAACACAAAACGAAGTCAATACTTTTTATCAACATATGAAGTTAGCCAACTTTTCACTTGGTCCATCACTGTTGTCAGTATTCTAAGTCTCGAGCACACTTAGTTAATTATCCTCCAATCTCTGAAGTTACTAGTATGTAAAAGGCTAGAAACCACATCTCTCGGGAGTAAACAGCGCAGTGTTGATTTAATTTTATAAAAACGGTGAGCAATTTGGTCGCTACGACTTTGCTTCGAAATGACCGGATTTTTTACATTTTGATGTAGCAATACAAAGTTGGTCAACAGTTGGTGCTCAGTTGACTGTGTAAATGAATGTTACATGTAGGAACAAGTGAGAAATAAAGGCTTGAATAACTGACGATCAGAGCGGAGAGGTAAACAACAAAGCTTTTCTTTATTCAACCTGAATGAGTAAGTTGGGTTGATCATAATATGAGTCTCAATCTATAGGTATATACAAGAGGAAGATCAAGGCATTATGCGCCTGGGGGACGGAGTTTGAAATCAATTAGAACAGTGACAACCTGTACGTGTATGAAGTGTGTAGCGTGATAAGCGAAAATCATTACATTACGGAGGACAGTGTAGGGAACTGAAATCAATTGGAACTGGTCGTCAGTTCGATTCTTCAGCAGACACCTATCAAAAAATACTGCTCCAGCGAAGCGCATAGATGTTGTGAATCCAGGAGTCGAGTTCTACTAAGAAATGTTTGGTTGGTACATTATAAGCTATCGGGTGACATATGTTCATAGTTAATCAACCGTTATGCTTGCCCATTTTAATCCCAATCTGCCATAGTAATGGAATGTGCTTGTTTGCGGCTAGTCTGCTTTCTGTCGTACTGTTCTGTTAGCACAGTAACCGGCAGACTCCGATGCCACTTATATGATGCCGTTTGTCTCGCCTGCGTCGCACCTAGATCACCCAAAGGGAGGATGAACTTGCAAAGGACTGCCAACTAGCCTGGACACCATTTGTCCAAAATTGGAGTCCACCATCACTCTATTACTGTGAGTGTATCAACTCTGTCTTCAGCAGTCACGGCAGCCGTCATATTCACCCGGATGTCTATCGCTCTAGCACTAGAGAGACAGCCTGCTCGACCTATCTGGCCGTTCGGACAACAATGACGATGGTCAATGCTTATGCCATCTAAGTCAATCGCTCATTTTGGCACAGGTAGACGACCGGTTTGCCAGTGTTTTCCGTGTACGTACTCTGTGCTACGAAAACACCCACGTGTACATTGCTAAACGCGAACGTGTAGCCTGCAACCCTATCAGCTTGGAAAATGGATACAAGCAAGTTAGCTTCGTTTGTTGCCTTCACGTGGCAGGTGCGTGTCATCTCACTCCGTGAGAGCCAACCAAACTTGGTGTCTGTCACCTTATTGGTGTGCATACTGGTCGTGCAACTCCGTCCCCCCGGTTAAACCCAGAGAACCACCTTGGGACATCTTAAACTGACATTCGAACAAGTGAAAGTGACATCGAAACATCTCAACCAGAAAAAGTGTAATTTTCCTAATCACTGGTTATGGGGCCTCAGTCGTTTCGTGCACACAGCCGGAGATCACCATAAAAGCCTGACACAGACACTTTGGCATCCTATTAAACCTACCGGCTACTACTGATTAGGTGACTATGAATAACCTGCATCAACAGGTCGTTAGTTTTCACTTGCCATTGAGCCAAGTTTAACGTAGATACTGAAGGCTATCGGACACCTGCGGAATAAGGAGGCTGCAGGTTAATATATGACGCCAGAGGATTTTCTGAAGAACGATTGACACGTTTTGGAACGTGTTTTGCTCCATTTGATTCAATTTATGTTCGAGGGTGAATTAGTCCCTCATTATTCCAAGTATATCATGATCGTACCTTTGTTTATAGATAAGGGTAGCAAACATTGAACTGACAGTAATCGGAGCATCAGTCCGCTGAGCTGCGCTGGGAAAGTTTTAGCGAGAGCCCTTCTTATTCAATTTCAAATCCAGGACTTGATGAAGGCCTGAGCCTGTTGACGTCCTGATGCTTGACTGGTGTGACCCGGAGATTGACCAGACTGCGTTTTCTGTTGATGCGAATGCTTTCGGTAGTGGTCTGACGGTAGGGATAAAAGAAACATAACATATTCGACTATACCTTTTCCATACTGGTTTCTCTTCTAGGCATAATAATGTATCTTTCGTGTAAAAGCCTTTCGCTTTAGTGCAGTAGAATTTCTCTATTGTATTTCCAGGCTGTGGAACTGGCTTATGATTGGTCTAGTGGACTCAAATTTTACGGTCTCTTTGATTGCGATTGCACGCATTGGTTGTTGCGTTAGAACAATGCCCGAGGGAACACTTGAGTTGTGAAGGTCGTCATGTGGTCCAATCGTTGTATAGAGTCCAGCCCAGAGGGGGCAGA
>JTDE01000087.1:164667-199536 GCA_014338405.1 Paragonimus skrjabini miyazakii
CACTAAAGCGAAAGGCTTTTACACGAAAGATACATTATTATGCCCAAAAGAAAAACCAGTATGGAAAACGGAATAGATGCAGAAGCTTTGATGGCGAGAGCTTCTGAGCAGCAGTGCGGATTTCGGTGGAGTTGCAGCCTGGTTGGCGTGATGCTCGATTGTGGTGGATTATCAGGCCGGAGATGCGAGTGTTCCAAGACTCACTGAAATACCTCAACGCGCGAGAGGTACGTCCAAAAACTCACCGTGAGTGGATCGAGGATGGTGGGGGCGACCGGATGAGTCATCGCTCGACTGGATCGGACCAACGGGCGAGACATGGCAGGCAACATAAGATGGACGATCAAGTCGGAGGCGCGATTATTCCAGCACTCACAGGAATATCTCGACACAGTCATGGAATACGGTTAAAGCCCACATTAGATAGATGGCGGACAACACGAGCGACCGAACGAAGAATGGCAGGCAGAAACCCTCTCCCCCTTAGAAGGCGCCGATCACACACATGAACCGGGCATAAGTGCACACGACATGGGAGCAGAAACCGCGGCGTGTTGTGGACTGGGATTGTGATTCAAAATCGCGATCGCGCATGTGGCATGGCAACTAGCGTGTTGGACAATAAAGATTGTGCTTTATTGGACGCTTTTTCGCAACAGTATGTGTGACAGATTCAGGAGGAGTGCCGTAGATGCAGCTGGTCCCTTTGTTTTATTTATAGATTACGCCATAGCGTTTGATCATGTGAGCCGTTGTACAATGTGGACGGTGCCTCGTGAGTTTGGAGGTCGAGGTAAGTTCGTCAATTCAGTTATTGGTGCCTGTGGATATGAAGGAAAGGATGAAACTGTAAGTAGGTAAGCAAATTCCGGGTGCCCAGTAATTTCTGTACAAGTATTTTATCCAAGTAAGTCCGTCGCTTTGCAATGAAGATTTTTGATCTTGAGGAGACTAAGCCTTGAACCAGAATATCTGAAGGAGATGATCCGCGAATTCCATCAGCGACACTTGCCCAGCCCAGACGTCAAGCGCACGGGACGAAAAGGAACTGCGGATGCCATAGGTCGTGGTGACATGGTTATGTAAGGTCGCGGTGAATGGGACTTCTATTGCGCTGGCCGTCCCATCAACTAACTGACAGTATACCGTCAACGTGGAGAGGACGAGTACGTCAGGTACAGGTACCTTATATCTGTTATGTCCACTCGTTCGTTCATACCGCCGTCTTTTGTTAAATTACTCGTTCTCCTTTTCGCTCTTGTGCCTTTCCTTTGCTCCAGCCTCGTTGATGTATAGTATGCTAAAAAAACTTTGGTTTTCTGTTCAATTTTAAGTTTTTGTCAATCTTCCCCATCCAATCTGCAGTGCTCCAAGACATACTCCTTTACCGAACTACAGTTTGCCTTATATTTTCAATCTCTTTACCGAGCTGTGTTTCATCACTGGAATCCCTATGGTTTTTATTTCCGAAAGATAAGAGTATCGTTTTCACACTAGCCTGTCATCTGTCTAACTAGTACTGGCCAGCTCAACTATAAAATGCCTCTACTCACACGTCTTCCAGACTTAGTGTTTCGGGATTACACTAGATCCGTGGCGTGTGAGTGAAACCACAAGCGGTTCGTCTTGCATCGATTGCGGGGATGGCTTTAGGCAGCTGTCCTATAGTTTAGGTTTCTGTGATAGGCCAATCAGAAACGGACACTTCTAGCGATTTCTGACTATAGTTAGGTCGGGTTGTGCTAAAACATCATTTGCTCAGCTCAGTAATGCGGACAGTAGTCACATGCAACTTAGTATGAAGGGATAATCTAAACGGAACCAGAATCTGATGACTAAACAACGTAATAGACCGGTTTTTACTTATGCTGCCTGCTATATCTGCACTACGCATTGAAGTGAGAACTCAAAGGATTTAGGAGGAACCTTGTGTATCCTGACTGAGCCAGCATGAAAGTGAATTACACAATGATGAATAGAGTTTACAGTGAACGTATCGATGACCCAATAACAAGCCTATGATAAAAGTACAAAGCAGGTCTGGACGCATGTGACCTTTGCAACCGGCAGGTGTGAAACGGGACGGTTCACGTGAGTGGGCGATCGCGCGTGTGTGTGTGCATAGATGAACCGTACACTGTCTATGGTGAAAGTATGGAGGACACCACCCAAAAATTGGCTGAAAATCATGTGCTTACGCTGTTGGTAATTTATAAATTCACTGAAATTCTGGTTGTTAAAACGGACAGCGTTCATGACCTGTAAAGTATACGATCGTGTACATCAACAGTTAACACTTTTGCTAGCGGCGTTCTACGAACTGTTAGTAATGGTCTCTGAGAGAGTGTCCTCACCTCGTCCAGAATTATAATACATTAATGCCCACTGTACGCTAAATACTCGGAGACCTCCGTGGATCGGTAGCGGTAGACTAAGTGAGTTGTCTTCAAGTCCGCTGGATATTACCCAGTCAAGTGTTCCTTTTACAGCCATCTGACGCACAGGGTCTACATAGAAAGTCCACAGGCGCTGAAGAAAATTAGTGACCATAATTTCGGAATACAGTGCAACCTCTGTAACTGCTATATAGTACGTGGTGTTATGCTAAAGGAAAATGTTTTGTATGGGGTTATCGATTGGAGTTAACAGAGAGTAACTGTGTCTCCTATCGAGACGTTGGGCAACCTGATCATTACTCACAAGCGAAAGTGGTTGAGCGTTCACATGTGATAATTCAGTCGTGCCTAATCTGAGGTCAATGGTGCAGTGGTAAACACGGTTGCCTCATGAACACCATGTCCGTGGTTCAAGTTCCGGCAGTGGCGATGATATGCACTACTGACGAGCTCTAATGAGAGCGAAACTCGAGTCTAGTGCTTCTTTTCGAAAGGGGCCGACTGGAAAGTCTATGGGGATGCGACAGCTGCGATCAATTGTAGGTGATGTTCAACTTGAAAATTTTTTGTATGAACGTTTCTCGTATACGTATGTGGTCTAAACACTAACGGTCACTTTCTTGTTCTTCTTCACGTGTCGATAACATTGACCTGCCTGTAGATCCACAAACCTCTGGTGGTAATTGGCGGATTCGTAAACTCAATAGATTTAATCAGCTATGATTCAAGAGCGAAATCTGGGCAGCCACAATTCCATGTACTGTCTTCTAAGGGCAAGATTTTGGTTCGAGTGTCGTGAAATAATACGGAGTAAATATCACAACGTTGCGTTTTTAATTTTGGTCAATCATGGCTGTTGTGACAATGAATGTAAACGTATCACGAGCTAACGATATGGAGCAATATCCATTAACTCAGTATGGTCCATTTCTACAGTACAAAACCTGCCACAGAATCGGTGATTGTTGCTCCTAAAACAGTGTTTTTTTTCCTCTTATTCGCGCCCCGCCAGTATGACCGGATTCCAACGTGATATTACATTGAGTCCAAGTTGTACAATTCATTCTTCAGGATAAGGCTCAACGTGGACAATACCTTTGAACAGATTATCTATGCCGATCTCCATAACGTTGTAGGTTGCTTATACGATAAGACCAGTTTGTGAGTAAAACGAAAGAAACAAACATAATGACGAGTTCATTTCGTAAGTGCGTCTCCAATTTAAGCTACATATCTAAGTTTATCGTTCTTATTTAGTAGAGGTTACTATGCTTATTGAGGAGCAACAACCTAGAGCTACGATACCACCTTTTCTACAAATAGCGGCAGTTTCTACGTGCACAAACTTGTCAGTATACAGGATCTTCTATCAACCACAGCAATCCTCAAGTGTGCTTAGCGAAAATTGCCACCTCAGGAGTAACTCGTTAAAGCTGCAATATCAAACAAGCTGCTTGAATTGCAGGTAACACTCTTTTAGCTTCCCGGTATGTTCATTTTGGAACAACCTACCACAGTCTGTTGTAATTGCATCATCGGTTGTTGTTTTTAGGTGAGGATTTGAGACGCTAATTCGGGAAACCAAAGCGAGTAATCAAAAATCTTGATTACCTGAAACATTGCGGTAGAATTGAGTACATGTCGACCTCTCATTGCTGATGCTAACCAGCCTCTGATTGTCGCATACTTCAGCGAGCTAAATGTATCAGTGATAAGCAGAAGTTCGGATTATATCCTACTGGTTATCCTTCGATTTTCTTCATCGCATTCATTGCGTTACTGACCTTCGGAAAATCAAAAAACCTTTCGAATGATCTTTTCCTTCTAACAATTCTGACACATATTTAAATGTACACAAGCATTCCCAGCATACTTTAATCTACAAAATTCCTATGAATCCAATAACTCTTGTAGTTTGCTCCGTAATATCGTCACAAAACTAGAAAATATCACATGTCGCTCACCGTTTTTTGAATCACGGCTTCATAACATCATGTCACAGTGCACAGGTAGTGCTGTAGACCCAAAATCACAACATTACGTGCATCAGCATCCACCGGAAAATTGTTCGGCTTCAATCAATCCTTCACTCATTTGTGAATGTTTCGTTCATGAATTCAGCTTTTTATAATTCATCGTTCGGCCAAAAAAGGCTTTGTTAGAGAAATATCGTATATCTGTTTTTCTCATTTGCGCTGATCAATGCATACTGGTCTCCAGTCCAGTACTGCCCAGCAAATGCCGAATCGTTTATTGAGAATTTTTTCCACAGAGAGATGCTGTCGAGGGTGGACCGTAGTGATCAAATCGCTAGGATTTTGGAGACGAGCGACCTGACCTGAAATGTGCGTACACTCCGGAGAGGTTAGTCTGACTCTGGCTACAGTGTTGTGTTTGAGCCGTTTACTATTCCGACTCCGGTTTGGATTCGTGTTTCCGTATGAGCTCCTTGTTTGACCCTTTCGTTTGGAATTCCCGTCAACTGATCTGTATTACGTATCGAAGTGCACTGTTTTGATACTACTCTAGCCCGCATGACTACTTTAAACTCATCATCATAGGTTTCGAAATGTGGTCATTTGCTCGAGTTAGACGTACAATATTCTTGTTCAACTTTTTTTTTAAAGAATATCCTTCAATTCACCGATTAAAATCTCTTACTAACACACCATCCTGACTGACCGCACATGATTCACCTGTTGAAAACTTTGCACAAGCAACGACTTTCCCGTAAGACGGAAGTAGTCGTTGTCAAAATTATTCTCAAACTCTAAATAAAACCGAGACTGCTCGACTGGTATTGCGGTTTTTTTGGTTTCATCAGCTGTAGCATTAACGACGCCAATTAAATTGTGCGCCTAAAGACTTGTGCTTTTTCCCTCCGCCGTCTATGTTCCGTGGCTGCCACTTACCTGGACCAAACAGAAAAAGCATCAACATGAGGGGACAATGAATAATTGTGAGATGCCTGTTTTTGCTGATTTCTACACTACAATACATCACGTTGTCGTGATTCCACTTTTTGATGTGTTGCTGAATAAATCCTTCCTACGAATTTGTGTGCTTAATTGGGTGGTTGTGGATATGGCTTCCGACTCGCCCCTTCTGCATGTAGTACATGGACATTCCGTGCCCTGCTCAGTGAATTACTGTTGCTTGTGTGACTACTCTAACTGTGGGGTATTACATAGCTGGCGACCATGCCAAGGACTTCAGGATTGAAGAAATCCGAAAAACCAAGAGGATCACTGTCCTTCTGGATGTTGTTCGGTTCTACTATTGCCTTACTGTCTTCCCTCATTGAAAAATGGCACGTAAAATTCCAATTAACCACCGCGCCTCCTGCACCCAAGAAGTTTCGTGTTGGCGACATTTTCCACCGCTGGGAGATCCTGGCGAAGTTATACGTTTTCCCCTTTACACAGGCTAAGGGAGCTCGCGTCCTTGCTACGCTGCTGGGTGGGGAAGCACTGGGCATCGCGTTAAGTGAAGGCATCCTACAGGGAGACATCACTGTTGGGACGTTCTGAAGACTACGTTGATGTTTTACCACTAATCCACACCGTCTAAAAGTATACTGCCGGTTTGATGAATGAACTCAAAATCCCGATGAGAAACTGGCAGCTTTCATCCGGGAACTGCGACGCTCATGTGCCGAGGGTTTTTGGGATGACACCCCAGATATCATACAGCAACGCATTCTCCAACAGGCCCTGGAAGGTACCAGAGACCAGAGCACACGTCGGGCTTCTCTCACTTCATCTCCTGCGTTCACTCAGGAAGTCTTGGTCAGGACAGGCACTGTCGAACAGGTCAATGGGGCTCATGAAAGGGACCAACAGTACCGAACGAGGGAGATCTTGCCGGCACAATACAGGCCACTGGCCCGCCCACAATCTTGCAATCGCCAGGAGCGTTACATACCGTAGCAGGCACGGCGGCTCACCTACCAAACATCACCCTGTTTCTACTGCTCAGTCTATGGGAAACTGATGAATAAGAGGCACTCAACCTTGATCAAGTTGGTGACGGGCGCACGTAGTGGTAAACGACAGGTTTTTAATTCGGACTGAGCTGGTCAACTATGCAACGGGCTCAAGTTCATAATTTTGCGCAGCAGAAATATCAGACTTCTTCGTTTCTGGAAAGGAGTTTAGTCTCCGCTACATGTATGAGGTATGTAGCGTGGTTCACAAACTCCCTTACAAGATCGATCAACACGGAGGATGATGAGAAAAGGACAAAACCAGTTAGAACTGGTGGTTAATTTTATTCCTCGGGAAATATCGATGAATACAAGTTGATGGATTTGATGCATTCAGTTGATGGCCCCTATTGTGAATTGTCTAGCTGGTTCATTACGACCTACCGGTTGAAAAATTTGCATATTTAGTAAACCACTCCCAGTGTTCACTCTTTTCTTGACAAACCGTAATACCTGAATGCTCTCACCTGCGCCTAGCATGACGTTAGTTGTACTGCTCTGTTGACACAATAGCCAGCAGACTCCTATGCCACCCACATGAGGGGTTTTTCTCGTCTAGGTCAGCAGAAGACAGAGTGGACTTGCGATCGTTTGCCATCTGCCCTGGATACTATTTACCCAGGCCTGGAAACCGCTATCAATTGATTACTTTGGGTGCTTCAGCCATGTTTTCAGTTGCTATAAGTCACAGATACGCGGCAATAAAGCGTAATTCCTAAAACGAGGTTGAGAACGGGGGACGAGTATATATTGCGCGGAATGTGCAAATAGTCTCGCATAATGCTGTAAACGGCACTGACAAGTGTACATCAAGAAGTTATGACCATTCTAGCTAATTGGGTTCATTAATCTCTAGGTACTGTGTATGGTTCATCTGTACTGTACCAAAAGTGTCCCAACATCGGTGACTGTTTCGTCGAAAACGACACGTTATCGTGTCAGTCGTGGTCCACCAGTGTGCTCGGTTTTCAGTGTGATATTTAGTCGGATCCAATTTACGGACGGCATTTTTCAAGGCGATGCAGATTTCCAGAGGGCAACGTATCACAATCTGGACAACATATATGAACGAATTGCTTTCATCATGGCAACCATATGCGGATAACACGTTGACGGGGAATGGGACAACGTGGCCCAATAACAAGGCCGCAAATGTGAGACATGCTTAACGTTGTTTAATGTTGCGGTAGCATGGTTATGTAACGTCACGTCATCATCCACAAATGGCGCGATAAATCTAAAAACAGCTTGGCGTGCTTCAAATTCCATTAGAAATTGTTCGTTTTGACTACCCCCTAGTAATTTGAAAATCTGTGCCAGTCATGATTGCAGCGCTTTATTATCAACCGTTTGATGAGAAAATTGTCCTGGTAGCACAATCAGTTGAGGAGATGCCGTATATTTGGCTTGTCCATTTGTAGTCATGGCTGCAGGCCGGTTGCAAGTCCAGCGTTGCTGTTCGGACACCGAAACGCCGACAGAAGCGTGTGTGAGCAGCCGGGTGTTACCGCGTCTGCACCGTGGGACGAAGGGTCGAGTGACTCACCCTGAAATGCACGTTCCGGCAGAGACGACTGTGGTTACTGCGGTGTGTTGAGGTCGCTCGCTAACGCAACTCTGTTAGGCGGTCTGTATTATGGGTAAGCCCTGGTTTTGTCTCTGGATTTGGTATCCGGGCTCACACCGAGCGCACAACCGGTCTTACTCTGCATGTTTCAGCCGTGCCTTCAGCTGTCAAAGTATCCGTCATACTGCTACTCAGATGGCAGGGGCTCTAGCACCCGAGATATAGCTTGCCGGACTTATCCGGCAGTTCCAGTGACCCCAAGGACTGAAGCCTATACCAGTCTGAGTGGGTCGCTCATGTACCCACTGACGGAAGGCCAATTTGTCAGTTGTACTGTCCATGTACATTCTACGTCGTACGCACACATTCACATAGACAAACATTACATCTCATATGGGTGACCTGAGCACTATTCGTGAGGCAATTCAGCTTTCTTGGTTCCTGTAGTCACGTATATTATAAAATCAGTGGATGGTAAGTCAGTATATTCGCAAGAGCCGAAATCCACTTCTTACTCAAACTGATGACAGGCTTGTTACATCCTTCCATAAACGGGCCAACCTCGAGGCATTATGTACTGCATATGCTAAACCATGAGTCAATCAAATCTAGTGTAAAAACATGGTGGGCGATTTGGCGGTATAAGTGGTTACATGTCAAGCAACAGGTACAAAGTAGAGATTGTCGCGATTAGAATGATGATGAACACCAGAGCTATCTTGCAGTTAAGAATAATTATATCAATATGGTTCATTAAGACGGCAAGAAGACATACATTGCGAGATGCAAGCATTTCGTTTATTCTCATCAGTCGATTACATAAAACGTTCGGTTTTATAGGTTAAGGGCTTGGCAACAAAACAATGAAATGAACGAAACATCACATGGGAGCAATCAGGGTTCACTGCCACGGTAACGAGATTGATTGCGTCAGCACCTTTTGCCAACAAAGGGCCGGTGCGTGACGCTTGATCAACAATGCCTCTGAGAATGCCAACAGCCTGGGGTTGCGGTTACGCAATAGAACCAGGAACGAAGTGACCGGGTCAACCACATGACCTGTTGCGATTACGTGTTACGCGATCGAAGACGCCGGATTTCTGTTCGAGTGTTGGCATACTGACCCACGTTGAGTCATTGTTTGCAATAGCCACTTCGGGATGTGTTCCGCCTTCCTCTGTCGTAAGTTTCGGTCCGTTCTGCCAATGTATGAGTCACGGCAACTGCAAGTGAACTGGTAGATAACATGAAAGGCAGAGTTTTCCGAGAAAGAACGATCGGGGCAGTGGAGATTCATCCTGCGGGTTGAAAGCAACAGGCGCAATTCCGCTGCGGGATGTGCGCGATTAATGGCTGACTTCAACTTTCGACTTACATCGGTGATATTGTGGTCACCTGTGTAAGGAAGGGTGATAAAAACTTGCTTCTTCGGCACTGAGTGTGGTTGGGGGGAAGCCACTCGTTCTTTGCAATGAATTTCAATAAATTTGGCCGGATATCCGTTCGTCAGCAGAACATTCTTCAAGAGCTCCTCTTCAGCCTTTAGATGATCGGCTGTGCATATTTTCCTTGCTCGGTGAAAAACGGTTCGCACTAAACTACGTTTGTAAGCCACAGGCGCGAATGAAGAGAATTGTAGGTACTGCCCACTCCATGTGGCTTTTCGATAAACAGACCTACTAAGTGTACCGTCGAAACGCCTAGAAATAAGGACGTCTACGAATGGTAGTGAGTTATCGAGCTCTTGTTCATGTGTGACACGGAGATTTCGATGAGTGCAATTATACTGATGTAAAAGAGTGATAAAATGATCAAAATCGATGGATATTAGAATGTCTTCGGCATAACGCTTATAAAGCAAAGAACGGTCAATATAATCTGATAGTCCATCTCCTACCATATCAATATGGGATGTTTTTCACATGTGTCTGACTAGGTGCGCAGGACCGGCTGCATACAGCCAGGTCTTAACAACAATATTTAAGAGCTGTAACCAAAGTGACATGTGACCTTACAAAAATGGTTAATCAAAGCTTTCGTCTGAACACAAATTATACAACCAATGGAAAATGTGTATTGCACTTACTTAACAACAAAGCTGATCTGATTGAACATACCACATACAATCACCCAACGACGATGGTACTCCTAACTGTCTTAGTGTGATACATCACACCAGCTTACTGTACTCATACAACTCATATCATTTGCAATGAAGTTACATCTTTATTTTAATCCAACTGCAAATTGCATACTAAATATAATTTAAGTCGTTGCGTTGTGTCATCCCGACGGAAACAGTGAACACATTAATCGATTTCAAGTTGGATGTTGTGTGTTCATGATTATCTTTTGAGAACACTTGTCTAATTGTTCAACTTTTCTATTGACTAAGAGTTTTCTTAAAGTTATTTCACCACCAGCAAATAAGTTTATAAATGTAACAAGCTGGAAACTGCTGAAAAGTTCTCTATCAGAGGGATTAGCTTCGGAATGAGATGGTAGTCTACACGTTTGCATGTTGTTTAAAAATTGCTACTACCAGACTGTGGACTAGATCATTTGCATCTACGGGGAAACTGTCACACTAATCAGTTGATATCATATCATATAATGATTTATTGCTATACACTGAAAACCTCTCGCAGCTACAGACAAGCCCTCCAGCCAACCACGATTGATTGTTCGTCACCAGTTACCATATTTCGCTAAAGGGCATGAGTTTTGCGATTTCAAATTAAATGAGAAGTTTTGATAGTGGTTAGTTGTTAATGCCAACGAGACAAGAAAATTTTGACATAAATGGTTTTGTGCTGAATATGGTTAATCCAGATTCCGGCCAATTCCCACTAATCAGAAATGATGGGCATTCGATTATGTAAGGTTTGCGATTTGGACTTGATGTACCTGTGTTGATCACGAGATGATCAATTGCAGATGACAAGCTGGTTACAGATTCCACTTCATTGATCACTGATGTATTCAAGCAGTACCTACTACATACTACAATTGAACGTTCAGGGGAGACGATTTAGTGCTGACTATTATAAATTTACCGTATTAATGACGAATACGCTGTCTTAATAAAGACAAAAGCTGCGGCAACAATTCTGTTCTGAGTGTGCTTACGCCCTGATGATTAGATCCAACAAATTGTAGTTCTCACGTGGTGACTGTTTCCGAGAAAGCTGTCTCACAGACCAACTTGTATTTAAGATTTGCGCTAGACTATGAGTTGTGTTCAGTTTTCATGGGATAAACATTAAGTAGGAACATGTATCTTTAGTTGCTCGCGAGTTGTGCTCATAATATTCGATCGTGTATAAGAAATATACAACAACTAGTTTGCCGATTACGAAAAGCCACATCACAAGTACGCAATCGAACTAGAAAGTTTCCGCATAACTAACAAGTAACCGAACGGGCAAAGTTTAAGTTGTTCTTAATTAAAAATGTGTTCGTCTATCAAAGATAGTTCTTACAACGACGTTGACTTTTGTTGTTCAGATCATCTTGTAACCAAAAACTGCATCCTACGATGGTTTGTCTAAATCACAAAGAGGCAGCTAAAGCTTGGACGAAAACCGAATCACCTTTGCCCAACGTTTTCAATGAGTTCACTAACATTCTCTTTCTACTTCTATTCCATCTCTTTTTCAAGATGGTCTGGATGTTCTAAACAACTGCTTAAATTTTAATTTTGTAATTAGCTTTTCAAATGAAGAAGATAAAAAAGAGGTGAATAAAATGCTAATTGTTCAAAAAGGTGGATTAAGGGCGGGATTTTTAGCGATGGATGATTGACCAGCGTTAGTCCAACACTAGTGTAAATTTTAAAACCTATCGTTTGTCGATGTGTTTCATGGCTTCCGAGGTCGTTATTCGTGATTTTGTGATGTATGAGGACGTTGCTTCCAAAATACACATTGTTTGTTTGTCTCAGCATTGTAACTCACTGACGCATACACGATACAGAACTGGTCAACGGTTGTACGGTTTCTTTAAAAGTCTTGGTTGGAACCATATGGTTCCTATCCCTTGTTCTGCTATAAGAAGCCAGATTCAAATTTCGCTACCATTTCCTTCAGTCATGTAAATAATTGCATTCTGCGGGCCATTGTACCTTGTTAGCCGCTCATATACTACTGTTATCCTCAAGGTCGTCCTTTTTGCACATTTCTGAATGCTGCTTAACGTGCACAAAAGTTGTACTCATTCTTTGCTCGGCAGAACCTTGAGTGCTTCGGACTGGGTATCAATCCATCTTGCGCTTTTTCCTTTTTCCAGCTGGTTATTGCCGCAGGTTCCAGAGTAGCCTATAGCTAAACACCTACGTTTTCAAACATTGCTTGAAATACACGGTTTGTTTTCAAATACTAACGCGTTCTTTTAGTTCGGTGCATGTTGAAACCACAATTTGATCATCATTCGGCGAATGCTGTTTAAACAGTTATTGAGTGAGGGTAAAGTATATCCATGTTATACTGTGTATATACTTTTTCTGAAAATTATCTGGCAGTGCTTGTAGAAAATCAAGAAAGATTTTTAAAACGCAGACATTTTTATCAGGATTAGCCTAACTGATAAACTACGCATAAGTAGTTAGCAAGTTAAACGTGGGCTCTATGCACATCTGCTTACCCAAAAAATAATTTATGCAATTTTACAGTGGTCTGCCTATTACAGTGAGTAACTCGTGATTTATTTAGGCACATAGAAAGACTTAAACACAGAATAGACAAACATTGTTATTGTGCCTATAATTGTTGAAGAAGTGAAACTCATGCTAAAAGACCGCTTAACTGGGAGTTTTTGAACGAACTGTCAGTATACAGCTGAACTACTACTCAGATTGTCTAACCATAGGACACAAACGCGAGCGGACCCAGTAAAATAATAGTTACGCCACTACCTTTTACTATCCAAACTCTAATTGACACAGAAGCTGTAACAAGCAAGCCGGTTGTTTCTTTTCTGATTGTCCGTTACACTTACGGACCAACTCTGGGGTAATGTGGAGACACCGGGAGACAGCGTTCTTCTGAAGTAGGGGTTCTAACAAGAAACAAGCATGAGCCAAAGGCCCAGTAAGCCATGCACACGACTTACTCAAACGAAAACTAAAACAGCGTCGACAACACAGCAGAACGTTCCGATACACAATTCAAATTCAACCTGTGCGCACTCGCTGGTTTCGACCGTACGCTACGAAGCATACGCATGTTCAAATTTGGATCATCCTACACAGTGTTTAGTGCTATTTTCAACGGTAGTCACTGTAGAAACTCCTCCCGGTTTATGTGCCGTTACTTAATCATGTCGTGCCATTTCTAAGATCTGCTACGTCAGGTTCAAGCAGTGTTGTGTTGTTTCTGGACAATGTGGCACACATTTGAGATCTTTTATTATACTTCTTGCTTTTGTAGCCCCAAATCTATGCCGCGTTGCCCTAAATTGTGCGCTAGGCTTCTAAAATTGACTACACAATAATGAGGTGTGCATGCCTGGCAACTTGAATTTGTACAACGATAGGAATCCTCTGAGTGTACACTGGTGATGGCTTGCATAACCTGAACACACCGAGGATGTTTGTAACGTGTATTGCTCTCAGTTTTTACAGCGTTTAAATTTGCATGGGCAGATATCATTGCTTTGTCCCAGATGAAACGAGTTAAATACTGTGGTTTTTCCTACTTCCTATGATTGATGAGAATATACGAAATGATTGAGCCATCCACAATCTGCGTCTTCTGGCATTACTGTTTGGATTTATTTACTGGAAACAGTATAACTAGTTGTTATCGTTAGTTTTTGTTATTAGCGTTACAGTGATGGTGATGTACTAGACGCCGGTGGGTCATCCAGTCATACTCTGGTGGATTGCCAGGCCGGAGGTGCGAGTAATCAAACACTCGGCAGAGTACCTCAACGCGGAAGGCAGGCACGCCCACAAATTCTCAACGAGCGGATGGCGGACAACGGGGGCATTCGGATGAGTCATCGCTCGACCGGATCGGACCAACGGGCGAGACATGGCAGGCAAAATAGAATGGACGACGAAATCGGAGGCTCGATTATTCCAACACTCGGGAGAATATCTCGACACCACCATGGAATACGATCAAAGCCCATTATGGATAGATGGAGAACAACACGAGCAACCGGACGAAGGCGGAAAACCCCCGATAGACGGCGCCGATCACACACCTAAACCGGGCAGAAGTGCACACGACGCGTGAACGGAAACCTGGGGATGTTGTGGACTGGAATGCTGACTCATAAACGCGAGCGCGCGCGCATCATGTGAACTACGCTAGTTATTGGACACCTTTTCGTTACAATACGTACACGTATACGTGAGACAGACTGAACATTAACCACGCAGGTCAGATTGTTTACAGGTTCCGTTAAGCAGAGCTGTCCTCAGTGAAAACCACGGGTCATCCAGCTACTTAACCTGCTGCAACCATGTGGTTGTCTTCAGTTGTTCAGTAAAGTTCGTGTAAGGAGTCACATCTCAGTCACCAAAACAATGACTATCAATATAAACTGGATCGGTAGTAAAGAACTCGGGTTGATGGCCTGAGAAAAAGAACACGGTGCCTCAGGTTTATGAAACAGGGTTTAAAATTGGTGCGACTGTAATAAGAATCGGCAGTGCAAGTAATGGCGGCACTGGGTTCCCCAGCGGCGAACTTCATGTCCAAACGATTGTTATGCTGATATTACAGCTAACTGACATCGCAGCCGTGAGCGATGATTTCAGACCCACACTCATCAGGGCAGCCCGTAATGAGTGATTCACAAGCAAGCATTAACTAACACCGTATTGTATCTTCATTTACTGTGTTATTAAAAACCTAATGAGTGAATGCATAAGACTGCCTCACTCTGCGCTTCCCTATTCTCACTCTCTTACCCGCTATACTGGAACTTGTAGAGTTGAACCGTGTAACCAGATGCGTGCTCATAAATCTGAAACCTCGTTTCCATCTGATTCTGCCCAGCCAGTGGTTCTTGAATTTCTCAGCACCCATCCACATTGTAAAGCCCGATTGCTATCTTACTTTTCTCACTGGAGTTCAATATGGCAGAAAGTTTATAACTATACACCCAAATGAGAGATTTCTTCAAACAGTGTTTTGTACTTCATTTTTAACGATACTCTTGAACGCAGAACATTTGTTTGTGATGGAGACGTTTGGATACCAACAGAGAAAAACGTTGTGAATTTCAGCTTGTAGAGAATAAACCTGACTTCAGGTGATCCACTCCGAAGGAAAACTATTAGCTTAAGTTTATCTCAGTCTGCAACGAACTGTCAATTTACAAGTTTGATTTACTACAGGAATAGCTGAATCAGATCTGTTGTCCACTGTATAACTACGAGCTAATGCTAGCCGAACGCATTCAGAAAATGCCAGGACATGCAAACCCATATGAATCCATGTGGCCATTTCATTAGACAGATAAACTACGATTTATGTTTGTATTAGAACTGACAAAACTGACAATGATATAAACAGTACGACCAAATTTGCCACAAAGGTTTATTTCCATTAATGTAAACTACGGAATATCAGTAACCAAACTGTGATTCGAAGTGCTTTCCGTTCACCTCGTGAACTTATATTTTGACAGACAGTAGCCTGGTAGATATGTTTGGCAAGATATGTGTGTGCTTGATGGACGTCGTGGGTCCGGACTGCGTCGTAAAATAAATGTGAAAAACAGTTCTTCCGTATTTTAAAGACTAGGTCAAACGGTGAGGTAGTTTGGGAGAAATGTGTAATGCTTATTGCCTACAGACTACTCATGCAATAGCCATACCACAGTCGTAAACGTAGTAAAAAAAAGCCTACTCCTGAGATTTAGGTGCAAAAGTCCGAGCTCTGGCTGGACTCGAACCAGCGACAGGAACGGAAAGTTCGAAAGTGATAAGTGTTTTACTGGCCGAACGAGGTAGCGTCACTTGAGGCTTGGCAGTGTTGTGACCCAAGAAAGCGGATGACGCAAAAGCTACTTATCCAGAAAACCAATACACGGGTTATGCGCTTCAACATGACAACAAACAAAAACACTCATCTGCATACGACACTAGTCTCAAAACGTCACAGTTGCCTCGAACACCAGGGCTCAGTTCCTTTATGTATCAATAACTATTTCATGCCACGCTGCACTCCAGTGCTTCCTCTCATATTTTTCTCGCGGCTACTTCAGTGTCAAAATCCATGCCTCTGCGTCGCTATTGAATATTAGTGGTGTGAGTAGTATAGTTCGACTGCTCGTTCATACCACAGTAGTTTCAGTTTTCGAGCCGGTTGCCCATTTATCTCATTGTTTTATGTGGAATGCAGTAAACGATACTACTAAGTGGTACTGCCCGTCTCAGTATGCTTTCTCAAAGTGTTTATGCTGCAACAAATCATTGCATCCGTTTTGCACGGAAATTAATTTAATGATAAACACTGGCAGAGTTGATGGCAACTGAAAGGTAATTTAGCTCAGATGTGAGGTCTATGAACTTCCGTTGTGATCCGTTGGCTCATTTGATAGGTAGTCTTCGGCGTGTTGTTACTGCTGTCGGTTCGATTTTGAAGCACAGAATATTCATAGTTGGCTCCATCACAACATATTTTATTTGTCAAGTTAGTTATTAGTAATTCACGTGCTTATATACTTCTGGGATTCTGTTCGAAAAACCGATGGTTGTAACCGTAACTTCTCGGTTCAAAATGACATCCAGGATCTGAAATGATCACCACAGTTGCGGGGAAGAAAAATCAACATCGGTTGGCTGCATTCAATCTGATAAAAATGTGCCAAGATTACCACTTCCACTCGTCTGCATATTTTAAAAAAACATGCTGGATACGTATGCACCCGTCAACACTAAAATGAAACAAGCTGTCAGTGTCGTCTACTTCTCGGTACCAAAAAACCCAGCCCACGTATTCAGCTGACAACTCATTCAGCTCAGCAGGGGTCAGTCAAACTCGTTATGGTGTCCATCCGAAAACAAAATTTAGCCGTCGATTGGAACAGAATTCGGACCAACGAAATAGACCTTAACAACCACAAATATATGAAAGAGTAAGCATGAAGAACCTATGCTGTGAGCCACTCAACAGTCGCACTGGCACTCCTAGAATGCAAATTGATAGTGTTCCAATCGATCCACAGCTTAATCCTTTTAGGGAAGGTAATGTCAGATGGGATTTTATGGTCACATCCTCATTGTTGTACGCAATAAGAGCTGCGAGGATGCTTACTATTATTATTATCATCAGTTCAGGATGACCAGATTTGTTGAGCTGGTTAACTTATATGGTCCTGCACTGGAGTGTATTAATTCTGGCAGCAGAATATGCTCTTTCCACAAAGAATTCCTAATAAATGTGCCGTAAATGTTAACCTACGCAGTAATTGGAATATGATATCCAGCCAGGCTGAGTCACGATCGACAGCTAACTGAAGATAAACTCGATTGGCTGAAAAATGAACGGCATTCAGGGCAGGTCGCTTAGGCAATCTATTCAGAGATGGGAGTGGACGTTCGCGATTGTGCACGAATTCGACAATGAGGAGTGTACCATTTTTACATCAAGTCCCACCTGTCTAACCAATGTCACCTGATCCTGAGGACTACAAGTTTAATTGCTGTAGACATTTATATGCGATCTCAGCAGATTATACGTCGGATATCATCCCCGATCAATTTTTTACAGGATTATATACTAATCGCATGAAGCAACTCGAGATCCTTTTCGGTTTTTAACTTCCGATAGACATTAACCAAGGCCAGATTAGGAAACAGTGTTTTATCTCAAACCCTTCCTGCAATATCGGCAGTTATTAAGACAGAATACTGGTGGGACTGCTGTGTGACATTCAAGTTTGTTAATAATTTCGCGTAAGTGTGCACTGACTCTTATAAAATTGAAAGAGTCCATGACAAGCTACTTATTTGCTACACAACTTTGGAATGCTTCAATTAATTCAGTTGTTTTTGGCCGTGTGAAATGCAGAGGTCGGGATTAAATCCAGACACCAACTCAGCGGGGAATTACCGCGTATACATTTTCTAAAATTGTCCTGGCGCAAAGACGAATAACGCACACAAAGATGGCCGAAGTACCGAAATCACAGATGTGAAATGCATGAAAAATACGCTGAATACGTTTATTTTTTTCATCTAGGGAATAGATTGACACATAAGGTAAAAATAAGCTTGACCAGTCTCATTTAACGATTCAGAGTGAGGTGTATCTTGTCATCCACAAGAGGAAAGACAATACATGTCATTGAACTGAAGCTGATTCAGAGCACATCAATATAGACTGCAAATAATGACCATGCCTCAAGCCGTATTAAGCCACAATCAAACTGCGGTAACGTATGTGCCGACTGCGACTTGTCTGTGTAAAAATAAATTTGAATAAACAGTTTAAAGGTAGGGTAATAACTTTTCAATGTTTTCTAATCTGTAAAAGACATTCGCTTAGACTGATCCTTCAGAAAATCTCCACTTATACTGAGTTATTTTAACAGAATTTCTCTCTGCGGTGCACTTGGAATGGGTGACTTCTGAGAAAATCTCATTTCTAACAAACGACTGGAAACGGGGTTGACCAGATCCAGGAACGAACGCCTGTTAATGCTGATAATTTTAAATGGTTCAAAAATAAACTCATTGATGTAACCTATGGGTGTTTGCATACACGTGTGAACGACAAATGTTCGATAACTGCTCGACACCTTCAGGCTTTGCAGGAATTCAAATTTTAAAAAAATGCTGTAATCCACATGCCAAACAAAACCTCCGGAGCAGTAGTCATGGATAAGACGAGTTAAGTGAAATAAAAGTTATCAATCCTGAGTGATAGACGAAAGTTTGAACTCCTAGAAAACAGTTGTCTAATAGAAAAAGGAAACTGTCATCAGTTAGAAGTAATTCTGAAACACGGTTGGATAGAAGAAGAAGCATACAAATACCTAAACGCTGGTGGCCGTTCATTGCCTCAGCTGTACGGTCTTCTCAAGACCTACAAGCAGGGTATACCACTTCGGCCTACATTAACCATATATAATTCACCTCAGCTTAAACTGGCTAAATGGTTGGTCGAGATTTTGAAGCCAACCGCTCGAAAGTTTGACATTTGTAATACCACAGACCCGCTGGAATTTGCGCATGAGTTAGATCGAATCATTATCAAGAATGAATATATGTGCTCTATAGTTGTTCATTCTCTCCTTACCAGTGGCCCACTGAGAGAATCTATCGTCTATGTATGTGAACAGTTTGTTGCGGAAAATATACCTATGTCCATCCCAACTGTTAATCTGAAAACGTTACTTTTGCTGTGTACGGAGAATGTCAGTTTTAATTTCCAAAACACACCGTACAGACAAACCGACGGAATTGAAATGGATAATCCATTAGGCACCCTTCTCGTTAGCTTTTTCATGAACGTGATAGAACGGCAACTAAGTGACATCACCTCACAACTATCATATTACAGACGCTATGTAGATGATACCACGGTCATTTCCAAAAGTCGGGAGCCGTCTGAACAACCTGTCTTGCGGCTTAACGACGTTCATCCCAACCTCAGGATGACGTGTGAAGCTAAGACTGGTGACAATCTGCCTTACTTGAACATACTCACCATAAGAAAGGCCGACGGGTCAATAAAGCGTAGCATATACCCGAAACGAACGTGGTCTGATCAGTATACGAATTCCACTAGTTTCAACCCGGCGAAATATAAGCTGAGTATAGTGAAAACATTGTTCATCAGAGCACGCCCGTTTGCACATCCGACTGTGTTGAGCAAGAGCTAGAAATGTTTAAGACGATTCTGGAGGGTAATGGACACCCCGGAAGCTTTATTCAGCGTCACAACGAATGGAGGCCCAGAAGCAGTAAGAAAGATGAGGTCCCCAAGAAATTAACCTATAAAGAGCTGTCCTTCAAAGGGGATATCGCAACGTTGCGAATTGTCCCTTCGTTGAAACGAATTTATAATGCTGCCGAAATGAGTGTCCTTAATCAGACTGGTAGGTTACCTTCGCCTACAATCAAAGGAGAACAACCCATTGTTGCGAAATCACACTGCGTTTACCAATTCTCATGTAAGTGGAGAGAAAGGCAGAACTGATAGATCATTGATCTCAAGAATGAAGGAAAATATACCTAAGTGGGTTCACAAGCGGGTCTCAAAACTGGGCACTGGAGTCACAGAGAATAGTAAGCCCCCAGCTTCGTCGATCGGATGACACATCCTGTCAGTAGGCCACAACGTAGACTTGACCTCAGCCTTCACCATTACAATGCGTCACCACAACCCACGATTCCTAAAATTTGCTGAGGCTGTCGCGATAAACCGGTTTAAACCTCTGCTGTGTGTACAAAAACAACTATTTGTGAACCTGAATTTGCCATGGTCTCAAGTCACAGTGAGTGTCATTCAGATCACACGTCTGGACGTTTTGGTTTGTTGTTGCTGGTTTCTCTGTTCATATCTTCCCAAGTACTGTAGACGTTAAACTGGAAGTTTTTCCGTGTAATTGGTTATTTTCTACGAACAAGCCAATGCAAAATGCTAGAATCTACCGGTGTTCGTCTTGTAGCTGTTTTGTTCAAATTACTGAAAGGATATAAGTGTGTTAGATTGGGACTATTGACTGAACAATCTAAACTGTCATTAATACATGTGCAATTGCGCTTCAAAGGATGACTTCAACTTTGTACATGCATTTTAGCCGATTTAATGTCGAGTTTTAAATGTATAATATGGTTGGGATTTTTGCATTGGCTACACATGACACGATCACCGAATTTTTGCATTTACTTTCCGCGCAATTTCAGAATTCAGAAATTGGGAAGATATCGAGATCTCAAACAACCCACAGAGTTGATCTGATCACAGGGCACTGACACATGTTTGAACAGCTCACATTCGACTTAATCGCGATGCTAGCGTAGTTGGCAAAAAAACTGACCGAAAGGTGATATAATTTTAGCACCGAATCCGGGTAACAAGGGCATAATTCAACTAGCGAAACAACTCAAGAAGACCGTAAAATGTTTAAAAAGTTCTGCACAAGGTCGGTTAAAACGCTCTAAAGATCAAATGATCCCAGTTCTGTGGGTACAGCTGCATCCTTTGTCTATTAATATTTTGCGCTGTCTAGTCAATTAAACAATTTGCCCTGTGCGTTTAATCAAGTAACTACTTACGGATTATGTACCCACATAGTCACCTAGCCAAAAAGCGAATCTGTGTCTAGGTTTACGGTCGATTATTGTATGGACAGATCAAGGTCGAGCGAAGTTCCTGCCAAGTGGCAGAACGATGGCCATATGTGTGGACGAATATATTCTTGTACCTAGACGTAGGTGATGGGCTGTATATACAGGATTAGAAAAATCAGTATGCGACAAACGACTCGTGACTGACAGGACTACCGGATCACTGTTAAAGCAGCAGTCCACCTGTTAAACCAATGCGTGACCAACAATCGATTGGCAGTATGCACCAGCAATTACCGGAAATTTTTCTGTAGCATTATCTCTTGTTATAATTGACCAGTATAAGGTTTCTGCCCCACAAAACGAACAAACCGAATGAAGCCGAAATGGCTAGCATTAACGAAAGTGAGTTGCGATTAAACGATGTATAAAAATGGAAGAAGTAGTAGTTAGGGCGCACAGAAATTTTCGGCAAACAATAAGTCTTATAGCGACTGCCTCTGCTGTAGACAACAGTCTCGCCCAGACAACTCGAGAATGAACATGGGGCACTCTGTAACTCATTGTGAACGCTATGTCGGGCGTGATTTGGTGACCTGGGTCTGTCAGGTGCGATCCGATGGCATCTGATCGACACAGGTCACCAAGTCATGCCCGACAGAGTGTTCAATTGTGGATATGTTGGAACGAATGAGTAATGAAATTAAGGAACGGAAAAAGCCCATTGTACTGCTTGATCTACTGAATAGACCACATACTACACAACAGAACTCCAGAAATTTATCAGCCAATTCCTTACCACCTGTGGATATTATTTGGTCTTTCGGGATTGCCATTTAGATCTGGCTGTCATTCCCCAAGGCTACAGTCAAAGTATCCTCGATTCGTCAAGTTTCTAGACCGAGGATCAACTAGCTGTAATGTTGTTGGTACTGTGTTCCGTGCGCCACCCTGTCTCCTTCTAAATACAATTATGATCAGGTGTTTGATATAATGCCTCCGATTTCCGGACGTCAATTCCCTGGTCATTTTCACCTAAGTACTATTTTGAGGCAGTTAACACTTGATTCATCAGAATGTGAAGAGGACTGACCAGAAACGAATGCACATAATCAATTTTTTAACAGGGATGGTAAGTTGTTATCAAATGCAGCATAGGAACTAACAATGGCCCCAAATTATGGTAGAAGCTGATAGTTTAAGTAATATATGCGCATTTAATGGCACGGCTTCACTCCCTTGACGAAAGGTGGTGATTATTATTTACCGTATGGTACCAAACCAGTTCCTGATGCTGTGATTGTTTATTCGGAAATTCTTTCCTGACTAATACTTTGCGTGGTCGATATGGTTGTTCCTTGGCTGCTTACATGTGACTGCGTGATTCAAGTACTTCACTTGAAAACTGTCTAGAGCATACCTAGTTTGTTTTGGCCAAAGTCATCTTGGCTGTTTAGCTGTTGTATCGGTTATAAAGTAATCAGGCATGAAGCGTCGGTTCTTTCACGGGTAGCGGCATTCTCGTTTATGTTCACATTTGAACAGACGAGTTTCAAAAACCGGCCCATTTAACTAATGGTCCGAACAAACAGTTCCTCACTACAGTTGGTCAAAACAGTTTGTGAATATCGTTCTTTCTAGCCGAACTAGCAAAGGAAAGTGTTGTATATGTAACCGTCTACAAGTGCCAAGCGTGTGTGTAACATTTCTATACTGTTCTTCCGTTAGAAAAGTCAAGATAACGTGGCACCATTGATTCATCTTCTTGTGAATACTGGGCATTTTAACTCAATTATCGTTCAGCTGTTTAAACCTATGCGGTCCGTCTCCTGTTAGCTGGACCACACAACGATTGCTTGGAGCAATTGTGACTGACCTAATCTTACTGCCTTCAGTGGAGTTGATCCGGCAGTTTGTACGCATGGATCGGCTGAACAGAACGCGGCAGACCGTATGCGTGTTCGTTCATGCGTTCTACCTACCATCCAGACGCTTATGAGATTCTCTCCACTCAGTCACCATACCGGCTCCAAAACGCTGACCCATCCAGTACAGCGAACATCGCTCGTGTACATGCGCGGTGAGGGTTGACACTCCGCCGATCGATTCTTGGAAACTGACAGTGTTGCACTGTTCAGTTCTGACTGGTACTCATGCTACCCACTATCATTAATATGAACAAGCCATTTGTATTGGTTAAACAGTTCGGAGGTAGTCGGTAAATTTTTGTTTGTGGGTAACACTCCACACCTAACACGGTAGCTTATTTTATTCAAAAGGACTAATTGGAAAGCCGACGGTATTTTACTTGGGTTGGAGGCGACTAGCTGAACAGACTGGTTAGCACTAGGTCATGGAGTGCTTGGGTATAGAGAGAAGACAATACGAGATTCCCACTGTTAATTACAGTAGGCCAGGATCAAGCGAAAAAATAAGTTACGTGGGATCAGCCAGGTGGAATGATCGAAACGTCAAGTGATTTCGAGACATTCACAAGCAGAGCTCATGAACTGTATTTGTTGAAAAGGTCGCCTTACCCAGCCATAGGTACAAATCAGTTAGACCTATACGAGACTGGTCACAATGTGTCAAATGATTCGGCACTGTTATTTCTAGTTACACCGTTATCGGCCTCCAAAACGGCAACGACCACTGAAACCAATCATTTCAGTGTAGTTCAAAACACATCTAATTACCTTGAAGTTTTGTAAATCAAATTAATGACCTGTGCTTATTACATGAGAAAAGATTGAGGAGTCTCCGACTACGGCTTGACATTTTAGCTAAGTTGTTTCTATTTTTATTTATTTTTGATGAGGAACTTTTGATAGAGCGTTGAGAAGGGCTCGACTTTCGACAATATTTCCTTGATTCTTACTAGACCATAGAAATGACCCAATGCTCCGACCTCGAAACGTAGTGTGCACACAAATTTCTCACTTGTCAGCGTATACAATATATAGCCAATATGCCCAACTGCTTTACTGAACAACCAGCTTTCCCAAGAACAGTTTGTTATGGCAGTGACCACTTCATCTGTAGGTTGCCATTTTCCTTTCGTTCACAGTTTACTACATTCATTTATTCTTTTTCAT
Organism: Paragonimus skrjabini miyazakii; assembly: GCA_014338405.1. NCBI lineage: Eukaryota > Metazoa > Platyhelminthes > Trematoda > Plagiorchiida > Troglotrematidae > Paragonimus > Paragonimus skrjabini miyazakii. The sequence continues at coordinate 188,966 of JTDE01000087.1, forward strand.
TCATGTACGGCATATTTGGTCAACTGGTTGTTTCTAAAGCTCAAGAGACAAACTGATACAGGAAAATGATGCCTATTTATCCAACTATCATACGGCTTCTGGAGTAATGCAGTTCATTCAGACCCTTATGTCTTTTATTCTGCTTTCATCTTGCAGATTGTGACCCTCAAGTAGGTTTGGTTTGATAGTGACAACTCACAATACACTTACACTGAAACGTACGACTATTGGCACTGACACAAATCGGTGTGTGCTAGACGGTCACCTATGATCAATTATATCCAGGCATGGTTCCGCAGAAGAAATGTGGGTGGTGGAAATATTAAAAAAAAACGACTACTCAAACAACCTCCACAGTTGAAAGTTAAATTGTTAGATTGGAAAACCCACAAACATAGACAAGGACTTCCAACAGCCCGTATTTAATATAGGTGACACTGTGAAAGTATGTAATATCTCGCTGCAGTCCGTTATGAGTGTTTATTGGAATGCCTTGAGTTGCTGAGGCGAGCGGTATGCTTGCCTGATTGCAGAGTGTTGATTGGTTGAACACTGTGATCTACTGGGTCCACGTAGTAACCGGTCCAACATTTTCTTTCCACTTTGCATTCTCATCTATTTTTCGTTTCTTCTGTCCTATATTCCAAACCGTACTGTTGAACCGTCTTACTCGGTTAACTGAGACCACAAGCTGTATAGTGAGGGACAATTCCCTCCACCTTACACTACTGACATTGATTCATCTGGTTATTGCACACATTCAACGAAGTTATGGGGTCCTTTAATAATTGTCTTTTTGCTCATCTCTGTTTTCGTGCATATAACACTTCAATGTCCTATCCCACTCTACGCAGAACAATCTTCCACCGCCTAATGGCCCATCAAATTGTTATCGCTTTCAAAAAGCAGTCTGCTCTTGGTTAATGACCCAGTTTAGTTTGTTATTAATGTATGAGCCAGGCTGTCTCTATTGCGCAATTCATCCTATATACTGACCGTAGTTTCAGCCTGACTGTTGAATTACTTTAGATTGCTTTGTTTGCACTGATTTTTGTTTATTCGCCGTAATGCATTATTCAGTCTACTAGTTTTGTACAGCTGAGGTGTCCACAGGGAAACTAAAATCGAGTTTTATTACATTCATCGTGTTTATCATTTCCCTATTTAGTACCCTAATGTGTCGTTATCCTCACCAGTCCAACCATCTTGTGATACGAAAGCGAGTTGACATATCGGCATTGTCTGAGGAGGTTAAGAATAGTCATCTGTTTCATAATTCCCTCGCACACACTTGGTAGTCAGATGTTATCCACTGACTGCACGGTATCGACTGACTACAAGATCCTAAAGAACCACTAATATGTGACCGTCTTAATGTCAGATTTAACAAGACCGGTAATCATATATATTGGGACTGATTGTAGGTTTATACTTTAAATCAGGAACACCAACAAATCTGAGTGACTTCTGACTGAATATGTGAGATACTGTATTAAAGACGACCTTAAACAAACTAGTCTGAAGTGGGATATACGGCGATGGGTTCAGGAAACGGAAATGCAGTTTTTCTTATGGATCTCGTGGTTTGCAGTATTTTGTTCGATAAACCAAGTATAACAAACTGGCTTTACCTAACTACTTACTATTCAGATTTAATAAACACCTTCACTTATATAGATGCGTATGCTCACTCTATGTGAACAATTTATGCGAAATATATGTGAAGCAATTTATATAGACTGGACAGGGTAGGACCAAGAGATATTTTCGCAGCAAATCTGCCACAGGTATTGTCTTACCGGGACTAATGAAAATCGTTAACATCGTTACAAAAATGTGACAGTATTTTGGAATTTGTCCTAGTATACGGTGATGCAAAATCTACTCGATTCACCGTTTATCCAAACCCCGACACAATAGGAGTTCTAACAAGAGACCAATCCAAACGTCGCGTTGAGGATACTACATCGGGATTGGACGAACAGTCTCAGTGTTACACCTTCTGTTATTCGCTTATTTCTTTGTTCCGTGTTGCACCAATGAACGTTCAGTTTGTGACTTAGTATGTTTCAATATGATCAACCAATGAGTGACTACGATTTCTTTAATACTGTTGTACATCCATAAATTCGGCTTCTTGTCTCACGAATATGAACTGCTTACGGCAACCAGTGCGAGGACTTCTGCTTATTACTTGCGTGGGAGGTTTCAAGCCTAGTACGATTTCTAGGGCTATTCGAAGTCCCTAATTCTGAGTATCACATACACTCATGGAGATTGCTGTAAACCATATAGAAACAAAACAATGGATGTGAGATGACACATTAAATGACTATGTGATATATATGGGGAATAGGTGTTGATTCGGATCTGACAGATGCCACATGAACTGAATAGTCAAGTTTTGTCGTTTACTTGTAGGAGGAAAATATCCTTTGACGAAACTATTAAACTAGAATAAAGTGACTTATTCTGATTACCACAGCTTGTTACGTAGTTGATGATTCTGAAGTAGCGATTGTATATAGTTCTCGTCTAATCAGAAAACAATCCAGAAAAACCAAATCTAACGTCTCTTGTAATTTGACGACCATTCGAACACACACACACGAACCAATTAGGTTGACTGTTGATGGAAGGCTTGATAAAAGCACAGGGGACACGAGATAAAAGCTTATACTTCGAACAAACACCCACTTTCATAAGCTGCGCTTCTAACATCGAACCGTTTTCAGATACTTTCCTGGAATTCTGAGCTGACTCATATGAACGATTAAGGCAGTTCTTACATTGTGGTTATTATATTTCTGCACTAAATTACCAACAGAGATTTACGCTTCCGTTGACGTTTTTCAGTTGGTTAACCATGAACCTTTCTTACCAGGTATTCGTCGCACAACAGAACTGTCTAACTTTATAGATCACACAACAAAAAGTTGTATTCATTTCAATAAAACCCCCTGTTAAATCCATCGTTTTAAACAACTTGTTTGAAATTAACAGTTCGTTTACTGTTGAGCATTAACTCACCACTCAAGTGGAATTTTCAAGAAATGATGAAGCTCGTTTCAATGATTTTGTGTGATATATGCCGGATCAGCATTTTCCGACCACACACCGTTAACTACCATTAGGTTACAGATATATACTCATTCTGACGAAAAGAGCAACTTCTTGTCAAACATGTACAAACACATTACTGGTCCTTATGTTGCTGCAAATGTTTGCAAAAAGAAGTGGTCCTACTGCACACATATTAATGGAACTTGTGTGATTGATCACTCATTGTTTAATTGCCGGGTGGTGGGCGATGCTAACAATTACAGAGGTTTATATAACCGCTCTTCTCCGATCAGTGTCCGTAATAAGTTAAGTCAACATTTCTAAAAGTTTCCTCCAGGAAAAACAATGCACGTATCCAAAATTATTTGGCATTCTATCGGTCGAAGCATTTTGACTGAAAAATGTCCATTTTGATACCCCGACATTAATCAGTTAAGTTAAATGATTATCCGCCTAACCATCACGGCGACTGTTATATCGATGTGCATCCCATTATTTCGACCACCTATATGTTGGCTAGTGTGCCAACCCTGGTTTACGTCTCAGTCCATTTTGTGGAACCCAATTGTTGCAATAATAACTTGGGCTATCTAAACTACTTAATCACAAGGGATAGTAGTTGCTCTGAGAGTGGGTTCATACAGTCACCAAGTGTCCTTGATATGACGGATCTCATCGGTGTAGTGAAGCCAACTAGAGAAGAAATGTCGAGACAGCCTACACTCACATTCCATCCAACGGAATGGGTTGATCGAACACTGACCGTACATCACTGAAGCATGGTAGTGCTCGCCATAGCCATGGTATGCGGTCTGTGCGTTCAAAGTCTTTCAAGTTCATCGTCCTGGAGTGTTTCGATTACCACGGCCCACTGGCTACATATTAATAACCCTTGGATGGCTACATGAATCGCCGGATTGTTCCATCAGCCAGTAGGTGTGCGTGTAGTGGACAGTTTCATATTATGTTTATTAGAAGCTCGGGGATTAGGATTATTTCAGATAAAACGCCACTAACAACTGAACGTAGCTTCCGCATTCAGTTGGTTGAGTGAAGTCAGCAATCTCAATTTAGCTGAGAAGTGTTAATCACATAGAGGCCGACTGAATTTACCATAGCGAATCTGTTCATTCTCTTTTCGAAATGATCGGACAAGCTGAACACTAATTGCACAAGGCTGTGGTTTAGTGTTTTGATATGAGCATCCGGTCACACCTGTTTCGTTGTGGCTAACACGCTGGTATCACAAACACGAGGACGGAGTGTAAAGTCCAGTCCAGACGAAAACATGCACTACTGATGAACTGTAATAGGAGCAAGACTCAAGTGTTGTGCTTCCTTTCGCGGTGGGCCAGCTGAAAGTCTTATTTGAGTATGAAAGATGCGGTCAAATGTTGGCGGCGTTCTATTTGAAGTTTCATTTTGCCTAGCCGTTAAAAACCCAGGCAAAGTTTGATGGCAGTGCAGCCAGTGTATGATGATAATGAAATTGTATGAATGATATATGTTTCGTTCACTGCAGATTACAAAGGCTACTGTGTCGCGGGTCGTTTGGCGAAACAATCAGACGTCACTGTCAGTGTTCCCGACTAAAATTAAGCAGCATACTACTTAGCTATAATTTGCACAGACTGAGCTGGATATTGTAAAATTCCTCCTCTCTTGACAGAAGTGTTCTGATCATGAATTACACATGACCTGCTGAGCTTCTCGTTCTTGGCATGCTAGTATCATCCAAATCATGGATATCATTCTAGATCATTGACTGGGTGTTTATGGTATATGAATTCAAACACTTTCATCCGAACGTTTAAATGCAGATGCATGTTAGACGTTAGTTAATTTAGGTGTTACAATGCTGAGTCACGGGGTTTTTCGAACATTTAGTTACCAGCCTTCGTTTGTATGTCATTATTTTCCAAAATACGAAGTACGATAATTTATCAGTGTTAAGACAGTCGTTTCAAGCTGAGGTAATCGGTCGACCTGTGAACCTTTGAGTGGTTCATACGCTGCAACTGTTTCATCTGGTTGGCTGTTGTTTACAGTAAACCTACTGCTGTTTTCCTATAAAATACATTATAGGATGCATATTGTAGAGACGTTATGCTGTGTATTTGGTTGCTTTCAAACTTACTGGTGTTCTCCCCTTTTTTTTAACCTCAAGTCATCAACACACTCAACTTTATCTGTTACTTGTGCCAGTGAGTTCAGTAATAACCTAGCAGTTTTGGACGATTTACGTACGAGGCCTCATGACTACAGATTATTTCATTCGACAACAACAGAGACAGTTTACGTGGTCTACACATTCCCATGGACCTATCAGTCGGTTCCTTTTCGAAAATGGATCGACTGGAAAGTCTACGGGAATGCTACAGCTGCGACCATTTGTGAGTGTTGTTCAAATTATATGGAAATCAAAGACCCCCTACTACTCATCGGTGATCTACATATCTTGAAAAGTCTGATTATCAAACTGTAGCTCAGATGCGGCTATCTATTAGTTGCAATGCGTCATCAGATTCAATCTGTTTTAAAGCGCTATTATCCCGAAGCCAACTTATGATCTTTAACAATAATCTCGGGAGTTAACCATGGAAATGCTGGATGTGGTGCTTATCAGTTTAACTGTGGTTGCAATAGCAGTTACTTCAGCAGAAGAAAAAGGTGCTCGCTCCATTAACCAGTCGAACGTCGGCATAAATGGTTGACGCAATTTGCTACGCGAATAAAAATCAAACAAACAAACAAGCACAAAATCCGACGGTATCAATTCCCGGAGGCATCCAACAGAAAGCTAGCGATGTCCATACGATCAACTGATTCGCTATATTATTAAAGAACTCAAGCCCAAGAATTCTAGCCAGCAGCGAAGCCGTACTAATTGGACAAAACAGCCAGTGTTATGTACCCAGCGTAGTGAATCACGCTGCCCGTATTCCATGGTGCCAGCCTTTTGATCGGACCTCGCTTTTTCCAACAGTTGTTCCCACATGCCTTTACTACACATTCCGACTGTTATTGGTCTGCAGCCGATGAGATATGTCAGTGTTACCAACCCCTTTGCAATCGTTCTTCGGCTGTTTCGATGTGGTGATTCAAGCGAATACGGAGCCTTAAATTTTCTAGCACGTTTTCAACCGTTAAACGGATGACAGAAGGAGTCAGGTTTTTACGCAACTCACTTTATCCACACAGGTTAAAATCACCTTTTATTTCAACATCTTATCTAGCCCCAAATAACACCGTGATCTCAGCGCTCCGTCTGCTCGACTCAAGCTGATCAGCGCTCCTTTGACGCACATGGCATGTGCATTCAGCATGGAGTATCCATTTGACGTCCGTCATGTCCACTAGCTCAGTATTGTTGGTTCACTTGACCCAGAGCGAGCATGCACCCTTTTATTGACGAGCCTTATATTCGCCACTGGTGTTAAAATCATTATACGCTCACCTGACTCGGCTGAAGACCTGCCACAGTGCCGGTAAGCCTGTCTAAATATATTTTTACTACATTCTGTCTCACAACGCCAGCTGCGTTATATCAATGGGGTTAGTTAGACCGTATCACACTAAAGGAGAAGACGTTAGCTAAGACCATTGCTAGATTACAGCAATGTGACAGCGTGTCCTTTTCATGGATAGCCCGAGCGCGCTAAGCCATGTTTGCTGGGTTAGTGCGATTGAATCTGGCATACCAAGCATCACCAGCCCTTGCCCGTGATGAATGAAACTCTCCTTGGTTGAGGTCAGGTCACTTGAACACAACGTCTGCCGTATCGATGACTGAAGCACGATCGAAACTTAAAGGTAGCCGATAGAAAATTGGCCATCTTACGACGAGAGTGAAGGCTGAAACGACTGAGTGAATTTTGGGGCCCCAGAGCAAACGATCACAAAGATGTGGGTACTTCCGGAGGGATGGTGTAAAATAGACATTTATAAACAATTTGCAAGAATTTTTGAACTCCGGCCAGTCACGGGCGCGCTGTCAAGTTAGGTTCACCTTCAATATGAGAAGCGTGCAGAAGATGAGGTTTGAGTAGACCAGACTCACAACAATTAAACATAACAACGCGCATCTGAAGGAAACCGTGAGATGTTGAATGGCTCTTATCCTCATTAAATACTCTTGAAATGAAAAGTTTTAGCTATTTTCGTGTTTGGCTCAGTTACCGGCCAGACTTTATTCAAAGTAAGCACCGGAACCTTCGCACTATTTTTGTATATTTGTGGTGAACGACGTACCTTCCAGTTAGCAAACAAGATGAATTCAGATAGCGTTTTTAAACTACGTTGAGTGAACATGATCTAACGAATGTACCCAAGGCTGAATAGTTTACATTATATTTTGGTGATCTGCTTTGTGAACCCATTGAGACGAAATATCAGAAAATAAAATAAACGAAAGTCCTTAATGAATAGGTAAATGTGTCTGTCCGTATTTGTATAGCTGGTGAGGAACTAGTTCCGGTGACGACTAAGAAATGCAGCAGTCTCGAATGCTTCCGAAGTAATAAAGTTGAGGGCATGCCGTTTCCGTACTACTGTTCGAGGAGCGTCGGGATGAACACTGGCATTTTTTTAAAGAGGGATTACCATTAAGCAATCGGTGGCCGGTGTTGTATGATCAAGAGAGTGGTCTTTCATTAGCTAATCAGGTCCACACTGGATATCGTACATTTGTCATACTCGTTAACAACATTTTGTAAGTTGATAATGAACAGTGCTCAGAATGATTGGAACGCAATAATATTAAACGATTTTCCTCTACTAGATGCAAAAAAATTAACTATCCGTTGATGTAAATAAAATTGTTGTGATACGTTAGTGCTCGTCTTCTGTATAGCGGATTTTGCAATTAAACCCGATTGGCAAAAACTTGATTTCTATGAAATGGAACCGACGGACATATGGCAGCAGTCTTCTGTAGTCAATGGTGAATCTTCCGTTCAGAAAATGAAGCAGATAGACCTGGGGGAAATAACAGTGAAGAACATTTTGTCGCCTTATATTTGGTAGATAATTACCCGAAAAAGTTACTGGAGGGTGAAAGCATGAGAAAAACCCGGAGGGGAAGAGAATGCTGAGAAGTCGGATCGTTTAGTACCCATGAAGGAGGAGTATACCACCTTCGACGAAAAGAACTGCAAAATCACAGAGATCACTTAAATTTACTGAACAGAGGTTGATCTACCGGTAAACGGTAGGAGGTTTGTGGTTCACTTAACAGGACAAGTACCATACCTTTTTCAAGGCGAACGAATAGTCTGTGCATTACTCGGAAGCAATTGTAGCTGTGCGTCTGCATATAAAACTCCAGTCGTGCCTGATATGAGGTCAGTGGTGCAATAGTCATGAAAGCCTGTCCGGAGTTCAAACACCAGTCAAGTGCCTAACTGGAGAACAATGCTTCCTTTCGAAGGTGCGCAGTTGAATGGCTGTAGAAACGTAACATCTGTAACTAATTCTGAGAGGTCCAAGTCACATTCATTGTTCCTAAAATCTTATGGCGAATATTTTGACATTGTCCCTATGGCTACAGAGGTGAGTTGCGTTAGGTTAATGTTTGATAGTTTTTGGCCGATTACCTCAAGAAATACCCACGAAACCTCGCTCGTACTGTTTGTTATCATTGTACAGGTTGCCTGCTCTCATGTTTCATAGTTTGGTTTCATCTTACCAGTAAATCAGTACGTAGTAAGCAAGGTTTATGCCAAAACGATGAATCCCAAACTACTGATTGATTGACAGAGTTGACATGTCGAATATTTGGCTCCAAATTAACTGGATGGCTGCTTAATTATTAGAGGTGAATAGTTCGAAACTTTCGTGTCACCTCGAGGGAACAAATGAACACTGATAAAGAGGTCGCGGAGGTTACCGTTAAACAGGTGTTCCTCACTGATTTTTGTCAGCACATGAGACGTCGCTGTCCGAGTGGTAAGACAGAAAGTTTCTCTCTCCATAGGGATAAAAATTATTCATTTTGACTGCTATCTGAATCCGCTTATGTGACAAGGTGCAATTACATATGCACTGGTAGGTCCATGAGTGTCGCCCTCAAAACAAGTCACTTCCATTGAAACAGATTACTTAGGTATCGTCATAAACTACGAGAGGAGTAAACGAATATGACTGCAGTTCTTCAGACTTAGCAGTATGGCGATTTGTGATTACACTGTTGTCAAACAAACTAACCGAAGTGGAAATCGTAATGGTGAAACCGTGTGTACTAGAAATACTTAAAAAAGACATTTTATGCCACAATTTCGGTTACTACAATAAAATACTGAACGGGCAATATCTGAAATTTCTGTGACATACTTATCAAAATATAAATTTGACAAGAAATCTTACTACGAATAAAAGTATAGATAATGCCCGTCCGTCTCAAGTGGCCAACTGTGACAAGCAGTCACTTTTCCACAGTTTTGAGATTAGTTAATCATGAGAAGTTTGAGTGCACAATGAAGAGAATTCTATTCAGCTGGTTAATGAAGTACAAAAATACGTGGAACCAGGACATGGCTATTAGGAATGGCGGCCTATTCGAAAGCACACTAACCGATCACATTAGGCATGAGCAGCCTAACAATACAAAGTGATGCTGGCTCCATTCCATTGCAAGTTACCATGTGGTCCATTAACTGCAGTGGGCTGGCTCCTGCTAGTCGGAACGTCAGTGTGTTCACTTGCACTTAATCTTTGGCAAAGATCAAACTACTCAATATTGAGGCATGCTAACTGAAGCCTATCATTAATCGGGGCAAGTTGACAGTAATTACGTTGCATACTTCGCGTCAAAACTATGCCTAGATTGTTGAAGCCGCGCCAGATGTGTAGACTCCGGTAAAAACAACTGACAGGATGGATCACATGTATTAAACTATATCAACAATGTTGTCAACAAGGAACGGCGAACACCTTCATCCAACTGCAAAGAAAATAGATGGTAGTAAACCGTGCAACCTTCATCTCGGGCTTAAGACTGTCCACGAGCTTTTTTTCATCCAACACTATATCATTACACTTGTTTTAACCGGTCAAGCAAATTATGCGTTGGAAGCAATCTGAATTTCAAAACAGCTCATTCCCTTCAGAAGTTTGAACAAAACAGTCAGAAAACAAAAACTGGTAGATGCAAGTATTTCGTATTGACTCATCAGTACCACATTTACAATAACATGAAACGGCTTTTCTTATATCGAACAGTTAGGGGGGTAGGGTGGACAGTCAGTAGGTGGGTTGGAAAAGGAGACTAAGTCCATGGAAGGGTCAAGTTTATGAGCAATTATTTCTGAACACACAAGATTGGATTCAGTCGATCGATTGCGACAGCTTTAACAAACTGCAAGAATCTTGGATTGGAGTGACTTCATTACCTGAACATTAGTAGCTTCACACCGGACCATCACAAACGCGCATTGGTAAATACGCTATTAACACGAGCAAAACGAATCTGTATACAGGATAGTCTTGCAAAGGAATTAGACTTGATCACT
>JTDE01000087.1:200288-227729 GCA_014338405.1 Paragonimus skrjabini miyazakii
TATGCGTTGAATTTTTAGTTATATTCAAACTTACAGGAGAGACATACGAAGTTCGAAACATTTCGGGTTTATTGCTTCATTCTGAGCTCAAAAGACTGTTAAACAAGAGGATAACTATCGAACAAATATTCGGATAAAGTTAGTGTTCTAAATATTAAGAGCCTTTCATGAGCGACTGCTTTCAGATTTTGCTTTCAGATAGCTGTTCACATCTGGTAACCCGTGGGAACATTAGGGTGTTGGTAAAAAAAGGAGCTTTGGTTGACGCGGATGCGTGCGCCTATTGTATAAAGACCTGAACATGTCAATCGTGTCTCTTGTGACTACAGGGTTTGCCGGGGCTTCCCAGCGTAGGCATACCTAAATGAGGAGAGATTCAGCCTGCATAGTAAAGTGTTCGTTTGAAGCCGCGTGTTCAGTGGATAAGGAGGCCATATTTTTACAAGTAGAAATAAGCAGTTGTCCATTCGTACAAATTACACCTGTCTCCTATAATACAACACTAAATTATTCACATCCAAAATCGCAATCAGTAACATCGAAGACAGTTCAAGTTCAACCACAAAGATAAAAATGAGTTCTCGGGTTCAAGAATGGAAGTGTTCTGGAAAACATTGTATTTGCCACGATTCAAAACGACTAAAACTACCGCTGGACAGGTTTAATGAGTTTGGGGATTTCGATCTGTCTGAGAAGTCTTAATAGCGAAAGTAACGGAGTGGGACGGGTCACAGTCTACTGCAAGAGGATGGGAGTGTTGCTGAATGTATGAGACTGTCACAAGTGCCTGTCGTTCAACATGCGTTTTTTACGACCGTTATCAACTGCCGAGGCTATTGCCATCAGCCTCCATCACGTCTGCCTTTGTGTCCAAAATAGTCGTGTAAACTCTCCACCTCCCCTGCTAGTTATTTCACAGCCACCTGAAACCTAGCAAGCGTGAACTATTTGAAACCGACGAACACGTGTCAAGTGACAGACACGTGTGACAGTCTCATACATTCACCAACACTCCCCTCCTCTTGCAGTAGACTGTGACCCGCCCCACTCAGTTAATTTCGCTATTAAGACTTCTCAGACAGATCGAAATCCCCAAACTCATTAAACCTGTCCAGCAGTAGTTTTAGTCGTTTTGAATCGTGGCAAATACAACGTTTTCAGAATACTTCCATCCTCGAACCGGAGAACTCATTTTCATCTTTGTTGTTGAATCTGAATTAACCTCTATATTATTGATTGTAACTCTACATCCAAAATCGATATTAGGACTACGGTTCACACTATACTGCAGGTTATCCAACCGTCTGTTAACAATAATTTTTGTATGTACTTAGTTATATTTGGCTTGATATTGATACACTGGGGGTAAGCGGGATGTGTGGATTCCATTTCCTTGTAAACCTAGGAGAATAAGGTAAAAACTTGTCACAATTTATGAGTCAATTGCCAATATACTGGTATCAGTAAGAACTCTGTTCATGATAACCGCGTGGCGCCAATTGGCCGATCGTCACATTTTATTTGCATTTTTACAGTTTTGTAATTAACAGTTCTTTTTAATGGTCGTTGGTTATTTAGAAGAGGTGGGCTAAACGAAAGCATAGTCTTCTCTCAAACAGCTTCTTACAGAGCCCATTTTAGCCACAAGCAATGCTACTGTTATGAATTTAGAACTACCTCACATCTAAGCTGGATCATCCATTTGATTATTGAACTGTGTTTTCATTTGGTACGCATCAGTGACGAAGGAATATCATTGCAGATCACTTCCTATTTTAGTGACTTTCAGTTAAAAACTGCTGAAAAATCAAAGCCATTCGGGAAACCTAATTAAACTTGCAATATTTAATGGTCAAGTGAATATAGCTAATGGTTTCGATCGTTTCAAATGAAAGTTACCATTTCGCCGCGAGTTTCGATTGACAGTTTGCTGCGGCATTGGCAGTTAAGTAGTGCCGTATCCCCTAGACGCTTACGCATCAACTGCTATAGGTGATCTTTACAATGTATCAGACCTACCCGGACATTGTTTCCACACATACAAGGTTCGTAAACGAATGATAGCCAGTTTTACCAAGGTGTAACATTATCCATTGGTTACTAATCAGTTTCCAGATAACATTACGGCTGGTTGATACGGCAAAGTGAGGACCATGTTTGGGTGATATATTGAGACGTGTTGACGTATCAAGTTAAAAATACTCAGGAATCAACTTGCACAGATTTTGTGCATTTCCATTGTGATAAAAGAGGACCATCAGTCCCACGATTCATCCGACGATAAATTCATCGCGAACACTGACATTTTCGAGAAATCATGCAAAACTGGATCGCATTCCATCGACAGCTATAAGTTACTGAATCAAAAGCTCATTCAGTCTAACGGAAACGATGCTATCAATGCGGAGCATTTGTCAGAATGTAGACAAAATGCATGCTACTCGAATATAAGTATCCGTCAATTTTATGGAAGACAAGATAATTAAGGTGTAAGAGCAGGTGACCGTCTGCCGAACCAGCACCCGAGTCAAAAAGCAGCTCCATGTGAGAAACGACATGGTAGCTTCAGCCGCACCCCTGAAGTTTTACGAGTTGAACCACAGTGTTGTTGGAGGTTAGTGAACGTACTTCAGGTAGGCGAACTCCGCAAAACGGTCAGTTAACCGTGAGTGTACATACAAGTTTACGGGTATAATGCAGGAAACAAAATTCGCTGATTATGGTAAGACAGTTGAGAAGCGCGAATTAAAATCGTCGAAATCGGAAAATTTAGTAAGTTGTTAAGAGACTAATTTGAAATAAATAGCCATTTTGTTAGTTCATCGCTGATAATTTCCCCATCAGCATCATGTAATGAACATAACGGCATTATTAATTAATTGGGAAGAAATCCGTATTAACGTCTTACATTGAAGTATCCGTAAGAATACCTGACCAGATAGTTCATTCCCCGAACGTTCTGAGGTATAGTGTGGATATGATATCGCAATCCATGTCTGTTTTACTTAGACAATAGTTTTGTCCACAAAATGTGTCGGTTGGTGATGGACTGCATGTATACCCTGAAATTCATAAAATGTTCCTTCTAAGGCACATTCTGTAACGGGCCATCATACAGTTAAAAATGTTTGGAAAACTTATGCTTGTAGGATCCAATGCATAACTGAGAATGAGTACACCTCAAAAGCATATCTATCGATATTCACCATCAGCATTTCAGACTGTCTTCTGTTTTGTTCATTTCTTTCTCTCAATAATAAACGAAAATGTAAGACTTCTTTTTAGCCTTGTGGATTACTGTAGTGCTTCTAACTGCCGAAACCTAGTTACAGTGAGTCAACTGTTAGAGAGTTGCGATATCCGATCGAACGTGCTTAACCTACCAGGAGATGACCTGATTAACACAGCACAGTTCAGTTGCCTGAAAAAAAGTAGTGTTCTGTTGTTGGTGATCAACTTTGTTGTGTCCCCACGGACTATTATGTCACTTTTGGAACCCTCACATTACACGGACGAAATATTATCACCAGAGCGATATGCGCCTTTCAAATTTGCAGATGAAGAAGCTTAAGGTAGTACCTCTTTCGTACAGTCCTGTTCCAACTCTTTTGCCTTGCGGTTTGCCTACTTCAGATGATCAAGTGTTAAATATCATATTTCAAACTGAATACCTATATATACATATATATATATATATGCACATGTATTTGTGTATAAAACTTTCAATTCTACCGGTGTTCCGTTTCTGTTGCCCACCGATTTTTCGTTATCAGCAACTCAGATGAAATAGCACAGAGCCACATGTTTAGGATATGCTTATCCCCAGACAGTTACCATTCGGTTACTACGAGCATCTTTGCACTGCAGCGGACAGCAACTGCTGTTTACTTAGGATGTTCCTAAACAAGGCAGAAGGCTGATTTTTCATTTTGTCAGTTTGAAATCGCGTTCTACCCAATTCAAATAACTTAAAGTCCTGTTAACGTCTACAATCTTTCCAATAAGTTATTTTGTTCTCTTGAAGTTTCACTTGACCTTTCAACTACATTAAGCCCATGAACAGATTCATACAGCTCCTGGTAAGACACTGCACCATGACGTGTATATTTCACCAACAAGATTCACTCCTTTTTCGAAAAGGCCATCCAGGAAAACATTCACGCTTTATTCCTTTTATCAGTTTCCTTATTGTGGTCAACCCAAGGACATCTATACGCATGCATTCAAGCGTAAAGGTCCTAACAGTATCTTTTGCCTCAACCAAATTTAATTTGATTTTGAGTCTACTTTTCTTGTGATGTTCGGGTCAATAAGTACCTAAAAATTTAAATATATTTGTCAATTACCAATTTTCTAATCTTCCAGTTCATTTGTGTCGCAACTAGCAAAGAGCTCACTTTTTCTACTTAATGTTGGCGTTTACAGTTTCAAATCTTCATTCCGGTCATGTGAAGCAAAATGTTGGCCTAAGCTGAATCAAGGTAATTCAACCGCTTAATTAATGCAAAATGTTTTATAACACTGTGGCAAGTGCATACATCTTCGAAAAATTTTTTAATTAGGATCCACTTGTTTTCAATCTGTGGATAAACAAATGAAAAATTTTTGTCATTCAGAATTAATTATTTCGTTAAGAACTTGTTGACCAGGATTGTTTCATTGAATTTGTCAGTGTCATCAACATGTGGTTGGTTAATGCAAAAAAACTCAACGCCATTTTGGTCGAATAAAAAGACAATTTTATCCAAGTTTTTGAACTTGATAAGTTCAAGAAATGTTGAAAGACATGTTATAAAGCCTTATTTAAGTAAAAAACAAGATAATCGTCGGTGAACTCAAACAAATAAATTTTTATTGTGAACTGTAAGACATGGAGACGAAAACTGGTGAGCTTTGTTTCAATTACTGTAGCCGGTAGTCTACATGAAACAGCTAAGACGCACACAACCACCTCAATAGTGTGTTTTACTGGTTGGGTTTTCTATCTTGAAAAGATGTTTGATCATACCGAAATGCCAGAAATTTCTTTTTTGATCTCATCACATGTCTTGAAGGCAAGAAACCTGATCTGCATAAGTAATTAATTTAGTGGGTTGCTACCTATTGAAAATTCAATGTTACTGGTATCAGATGAGTCCACAGCGACAAACACTACTACACTTCACATATCTCTATTTCAGGATGTGCTGTGAGTAAAGTGCTATTCAGAAGAAGGGATCATGTTTCGCATCAGTTCGGTTACGAACAACTCACTCCGCAACGAAAGTAATTATGACGCTACTAGCATTGGTCATCCGTAAACTCAAGTAAAAGTAACAAACGACTCAAGTAATAACAAGAAACAGCAACCTTAAAAAGTTCAAAGAAGGATTATTCTGAACAACGATTCAAAAACCGCCAATTGTCTTCAAGCAACGAAGAATGGATAAGTCGCTTCATTTCAACACGACTACGCAGTAAATGGAGAACTTAAAATGACTCGCAAACTGTGCATGCTTTGACAAGGATTGAATTTTACAAAACTTCTTCAAAACGGTAGACTTTAGTTGATATAAGTTCTTTGAAGCTCCATATACTTTTCCGAGAACCGTTTTCAAAAAGAATAATTATATCCGAGTTTTGCACTTGTTAGAGCTGGTCGAAAGTGCTAAAACAAAAGCTGAATACAGTGCATATTTTCGAAGTGGACTGGCTGAAAAGGTAAATTAGAATGTGAAAGTTGACTCGCTTGGTTCAGCAAGTCTCTCATGGACTTTCGCTTTGTCACTGACGTATAATCGCCTTATACTGGAAGTTTGTTTCACACCACCAAGTTGTCTGAATGTGTGGCTCACTTGTTGGATCCAGGCAATCACGTTTCGTATAAAATACCGAGGAAATAATCAGTTGGTATGCGGTTGAGTGGTTATGGGGCTCGCGTAAACTCGATAATTGGACAGCACTAGATGGCTTATGCTCAACAGACAAAAACAAGCCTTCATTGAGTTAATCAAATGCCACACGGGTAACAAAGGGAAACATGTGAACTTAGGACGAAGCGCGATAATTGGACAGCACTAGATGGCTTATGCTCAACAGACAAAAACAAGCTTTCATTGAGTTAATCAAATGCCACACGGGTAACAAAGGGAAACATGTGAACTTAGGACGAAGCGCTACTATTTAACCTGTAACATACTGGACGCGCGGGATGGAGACAATTTGACAGAATAGGGAAACATTGAAAGACGCAGTGTTTGATGGATGCAACATTTACGGAGGCTGGCTATATATAATTCCGTATACTTAAACTACCTTCACTTTTATCTTCCAAGCGATTAGAACATATCATTTTCATTGATTCTGCGCCTTAAACTCACAGATATTGGTGCAGGCTTTGCGAATTTTTCCCTAAACAGAGCACAACCATGTTTGTGATATAGTTAAGTAATTAGGTTTTGTTTTTGCATTATGTTCAGGGTAGTTCCTAAATATCCTGTTCTGTATTTGCTAAAGCTGGGCGTCTCAGTTCATCAACAATTATACTTCGACTATTTTCAAATTGATTTTCAAGTTTCGTGCGCCCAAATGCCTCAAAACCGGCTGCATTGCTCACATGTTCATTTTCGCTGCGATTAACTGGAAGGAATGAAAGCTCCACCCTGAATTATTTTTGTGGCCTCTCTAATCAACAGATAAACACCTTGGTAGTTTTTAGAACTACACAGATTATATTTCCTATAATACTTAAAAGTCTTTTCACTATAATTTATTCCTTACTGGTTCGCTGGATATTTGTTTAATCCGGTTTAGTATGCTATGTTAACCTATATGGTTTCAGTGCATCCATTCGTTCACTTCTTACGTAGACATTTTATACTAAAATGTTTCTTCCACTGTAACACCGACAGATTTAGTCTCACTGTTCAAGTAACCAGGTCGTGGTTGATTGTTATTTAGCATGCTATAAGCAGTGCCTCATCATTTTTCTCTCTAACTTCAGAGAAATACTAACAGAGTTTTAAACCTTGCGTTCCCTTTATACAGTTCATTAGGGCAGCCAGAAGAAATACATTGCGAGATGCAAACCCTTCGTCTATTCTCATCAGTCGATTACATAAAACATTCAGTTATATGGGTTGAGTGTATGGCGACAAAACAATGAAATGAACGAACATCAACATGGAAATAATCATGTTTCACTGCCACGGTAACGAAGTTGATTGGTGGAAGATGGACTATCAGATTATATTAAGCGTTCTGTGCTTTATAAGCGTTATGCCGATGACATTCTAACATTCATCGATTTTGATCATTTTGTCACTCTTTTACATCAGTTTAATTCCACTCATCGAAATTTCCGTGTCACTCATGAACAAGAGCTCGATAACTCACTACCATTCTTAGACGTCCTTATTTCTAAGCGTTAAGACGACACACTTAGTAGGTCTGTTTATCGAAATGCCACATGGAGTAGGTAGTACCTAAAATTCTCTTCGTTTGCGCCCGTGGCTTACAAACGTAGTTTAATGCGAACAATTTTCAACCGAGTAAGGAAAATATGCACAACCAATCATCTAAAGGCTGAAGAGGAGCTCTTGAAGAGTGTTCTACTGGCGAATGGATATCCGGCCAAATTTATGGAAATTCATTACAAGGAACGAGTGGCTACACCCCAGCCACAATCATTGCCGAAAAAGCAGGTTTTCGTCATCCTTCCTTACACACGTGACCACAATATCACTGATGTCAGTCGAAAGTTGAAGTCAATCATTGATCGTATATATCCCGCAGCGGAATTGCGCTTGTTGCTTTCCACCCGCAGGACGAGTTTCCACTGCCCGATCGTTCTTTCTCGGAAAACTCTGCCTCTCATGTTATCTACCAGTTCACTTGCAGTTGCCGTGACTCATACATTGGCAGAACGGACCGTAACTTACGACGAAGGAAGGCGGAGCACATCCCCAAGTGGCCAGTGCAAAAAGTAACTCAACGTGGGTCAGTATGCCAACACTCGAACAGAAATCTGGCGTCTTCGATCGCGAAACACTTAATTGCAACAGGTCATGTGGTTGACCCAGTCACTTCGTTCATGGTCCTATTGGGCATTCTCGCGGCACTCTCCGAGGCATTGTTGATCAAGCGTCACGCACCGGCCCTTTGTTGGTAAAAGGTACTGAAGCAATTGATTTCGTTACCGTGGCAGTGAACCCTGATTGCTCCCATGTGATGTTTGTTCATTTCATTGTTTCGTCACCATGCCATTAACCTATATAACTGAATGTTTTATGTAATCTACTGATGAGAATAGATGAAACGCTTGCATCTCACAACGTATGTCTTCTTGCCGTCTTAATGAACTAACAAAGTTGACTACATTGGATAGCTTTATAACTCAGTTTGATTGAGGATAAGTATAAACAAAACCGATGACAGCTGCCAGAAAGCTATAAAAGAAAAATGGTATAGCCAATCTAAAACTATTTTGATATGTAAGCTTAGTTCAACATTTTATTCTGACAGGGTTCGTACTTGTTTGGATTAAACAGGTTGAAATAACTGGACTTAGCTTTGGACTATCAGCAACTTTGAAAATCTTTATATCCATCAAATCACTATTCCTGTGTGCGTTATCTTCGGCGTGACAGGTATCAGTCCAACTATCCAAACAAAGACTAAGTTGGTTGTGAAAAGTTCGCATGAAGGTATGCATTTAGAGTAAAGATTCAGCTTGATTAAAAGGCTTATCGTTTTCAAGGCTAATGTTGCTCAAAGGTTACTTGTTCAGAAATTGCTTGCGTATTGGTTGGAATTAGCAGTTTTTGACTCGTTGTTCAGAATAATCTTTCCTTGAACTTTTTAAAGTTGGTGCTTTCATTATTAGTCAACAGTCCGGAAATGATTTCAAGTTCACAGCCACCGGCCACTGATAGTTTTAACCTTCGGATAGACTTTTTGACCGGGTCACATTAAATACTGACGTGTGGATGAGATTTGGATTTTGTGTGAGTTGAACAGTAATAACGCTTGTCTAGAGGTTTGATTGTTAGATAATCAGCTTCAACCGCCCAAATTCGGAAGGAATTATGTGAACCTTGACACAGTTCGTCTGTAGTGCATAGCCCTGGCAACACGTATACATATATCTGTTTCGTAGTCAGGTGTTGTAACCATGTTGGTCACTGTTTCATTTTACTAAATTGACATATTAACCGTTCAATCTTGTTCCTTCATATGTTACGCTGAGCACCCGCAACGCGCAAGATAAGTAACATTATAGTAACATTGTAGTGTTTATGACGCTACGTATTCTAGTGATGTTCATAGTGACGTCCAATAAAAGCACGGTAGAACGGTTGCAAAATGTATTCTAATGTGACTACTTGCTCAATGATTCATTTGAAATGATGCTTAACATAACACGCTGGGAAAACAGAATCTCACAAGAATATTAGCAGATTTAATACCCCACCTTAATGCACTGTATTTTGTGGCTAATTTATTAAATGAAATGTTAGTTGTATTCTGCACACCAAGACAATGAAATATTCTTTATAACCCGTTTACATTTTAATCCAACTCAAATATAGAAGGGCATGAAAACTTCTTATACTTATAATAAATGCGAAACTGATTCAATATTACTTTTCATTTAAAACAAATCGTGTCAGTTCAAAACAATCCCACAAAGTTGATTAGCAATAGTTTATGAATCATGCGCAGTCAGTACATTGCCTTTCTTTTGATGAAAATGTCAGTGTATGAGAAGCTGGACGTCCGCCTCTCTTGATGTCCAATTTATGTTAGTATTGATTTAGCCAGACTTGGTGTGGACTCATAAAATCAACAACTTTCACGGGTATTATTCATCAACTGCGTTTTTCTGCTGCCTTATTTTTGTTTCTGATGACCTAGAACAATCAGAATTGTAAATCTGTACGTGTTTTTATTAATTTCAAAGCAGCCAGCTTAATTTATTTGGTTTTCTTAGAAGCTTTTACATTATGTTTTTGAGCTCTACAGACAATTTTAAAGTATTGTCAGACAATATGCAAATGACACAAACACATCTCGCTGAGATTGTCATTTCTGGAAACAACAAAAATGCCGAAGCGTTAATTTATTTCATACCAATTGTCTCCAATTCCCTAAATTGGCTGCAGGTTTTAGTTTTGGAAATTGTCAGTCTGAAGCCTGAATCATACAATTTGGCAAACAGATATGAATTGTTGAATATTTTGTCAGACAACTTATTTCACAGTGTAATGGATTAATTCGATTAGTTTATTATAAATTGTATATTTGTTTTCAGTCTGCTGTTCTCATCTGATACCGCATTGTTTTGTGTACCTACGCAATGAAACTACTAAGATCGTGGCGTTAAATCACAACGAGGAAGATACGTTGTGATAACATCTTTTTGTTCAGTCTTCAAAAATACAGGCTAATTATGTAAGTAAGTAACGGTAACTGGGAAAGTAGTATGACAGATCCATAATCGGTTACTTTGGATTTTACTTTTAACAGAAACATCATGGTCCTACTGGGTGAAGTGTACACAAAATCGGATGTTTATTAACTGTTGTGGGCGCATTACAACCGATTGAATCTACATAAAACAACGGATACAAATATTACTGATGAGTAGTATGTGCTTTTGATTTTCATGTAGATTGAACACCACCAACAAGTGATCGCAGCTGTCGCATTCCCATAGACATTCTAGTTGGCCCCTTTCGAAAAAGAAGCAATAAACTGGAGTTTCGCTCTCATTAGAGCTCGTCAGCAGTGCATATCATCGCCAGTGCCGGGACTTTAACCACGGACACGCTGTTCATGAGGCAACCGTGTATACCACTACGCCATTGACCTCACATTAGGCACGACCAAATTATCATATGTGTACACTCAACCACCTTCGCTTGTGAGTAATGATCAGGTGGTTCGATCGCCTCAAGATGGGTGATGTTTAATCTGTATGAAAATCGAAATCTCCTACCACTCATCGGTAATCAAATGCCGCATAAGGATGGCAAGGATATGCACTACTGATGAGCTCTAATGAGAGGGAACCTCGAGTCTAGTGCTTCTTTTCGAAAGGGGCCGACTTGAAAGTCTATGGGAATGCAACAGCTGTGATCCGTTGTTGGTGATGTTCAATCTGTATGAGATACAAATATGTTACTATATAATCTATGAAAAGCATTTTAAAATGTTCTGGACTTGGAGGTAGTCAAATGTACAAATTATAAATTTATCAGAATTGATCTATAAACAGTTAAAAAAATTATTGATTTATTAAATTGTACAACTTATGCTACCTTAAACAACACCGGCTGGTTGGTTTTACCTGCAGACAGTATTTACAAAGAACAACTATTGTGTTTGTTTTCAATTCATTTTATTGATCTGCTGAGGGTAAGTGGTTTTTACCAGGATTCAAGAAGTATGATACGTTGATTCATCGTTTCGGTGCTTTCCGATGATGTGACATATCGCACTTGTGTTTATTATATTAACCACATGCTGACCCGCTCTGTTTGTTATTGGTCGATTAACTGTATGCATCATACCACACCAAACAAATCCATACATTGCAAATTAAATTACTAAATGACTGCAGACATAACAAGTTAGAATCCTATGGTGGCTTGTTCGTAACTACGTTGCTTGAACCAAAGTACGTAGTTTTTACACTAATGTGTGGTTAAGTCAAACACAGATGATTTTATTTGTTCTTACCTCAATTCTGCCTTGTGTTCATACACTTATTCCTGAGCAGTCTGAATGTCAAACCTAATAGGCTGTTAGTACCGTCTTGACTGCAGTCAGATATCCCGATGAATCATCAATCCTCCAACTGATCTTGTGCCGACTGGCTCACACTTTACTGCAACCTGCATGTATTCTGTAACCACGGCAGTTAGGTTGGGTAGGAGTTCATTCTATGAGAAAACCTTAGTAGTAACTACTCAATGTCTCATCGATACATTGGTTCGTTGTGAGGTCATATAAAAACTAGCAGAACTTTCATCGATTTTTGTCAAGTGATCAAGTTCTCGACAAAATCAAAAGAACCGTTAATTTCAAATGCAAGCTTGTTCTGCAACTGTCTGTTTATACGCCAAATTCCATTGCCAAGTAGGTGCGTTGCACTGGTTGTGTAATCACCGAGAGGGCTTATGGGTATTCCATCTTTGTACTCATATGCAAGAGAATAAAACTCATTACTCACCACTTGTAAGTAGTCCAAATTTATTACTTTTTCCATAGGTTTCATTTGCCGCGTAGATAGCCTGATTCTAATCAGTGGTGCTTCGAAGCTACCCAGTTGGAAACCAGTGTAACCTGATTATCATCGTTTGTGCTCATAGATTACCTTTTGCCTTAATTTATTCACTGTTTGACTCGGCGTTCCAGATCTAACGTCAAGTGGCTGACTGTGTTTTTAGATACAGGCTGATTGATTTATTTTTTTGATAGACTGAATGATGATCTGATTTCACACGATTTAAGTTACGTAGATAAATCTGAACATCTAGCCGGCAGGTAGTCTTGAATGTAACCAGCAAATGAGTGCGTATGGAAAAGTTACACTGTGAAGGAAAGTACTATCTCAGTAGACAGACATATTAAGGGCTGGTGGAAAAAAGAAATTGAAAACGAAAATGAGATGCTTGGTATCCGTTTGCGAAATATGAAGCTAAACGTGTAGCACATCAGTACATAAGACTCAGTTTGAGTTTTGAGGCTTTCATGAGTTCAGTACATGTAGAACAGTCACATCGGTGCATCCACTTTGGAGATGTACGTATAGTATTTTTTTCACGGAGACTATATTGGTTATCTTCAAGAAGAAATTTTTTCAGTGGTTAAACAGATGGTACTGTACAGCGACTAACAACACATTTTGTGGACCAAGTGCGCCACATAATTGCCAGAAAATATGGAGCTCACGTTGACTGTCGACTGCATTTTGCGATAAATACACACCTTCGCACCTCATCATTTGGTATGTACTACATGGAGTATTACATTGCAGTATGCACTACAATGTCTGTCGCCAAATAAGTGTGCTCAGTTGCATGAATCTCGTGAATTACTGTGTATCCCAAAAAATGTACGCTAGGTAACGGCGCAAACGTTCACTTCTAAGCCAGAAGGACCAGCCTATAGGGGAGTTCCAGAATAGGCCCGTAAATCAGCACCCTGTAGGTAGAATCTAAGAACAATATGTAAAGTCTGATTAGTATACCAAACCAAAGCTTCAGGACACAATACACTAAAAAGGACGAAGGAAAATAACTGTGTTAATGTTAAACAGCGTAGCAGATTTGATAAAGTAGAAGAGACCTATTCACAAAAAATGCAGAATTCAGCTGGTTTCGAACCAACTATAGGTTTACTTGGCTGACATATTGGCATTGAACATTCTGGTGACTATCTTATCGTTTACTTTCTCTTAGCTGCCTTTGGAATCCTTTCGTTAATTAATTGACAAACATGGCATGACCAGCAAGGCTGTGTGAGCATCAGTATGGATTCAATATCATCCGTAGCTGCTCAGCGAAATACCGCGGTGTTTAGAACCAACATGCGACCACTATTAAGGATGCTCAAATACCATACACTAAGCTGATAAACTGTACTTACGTCACGGCCGTACAAAAATGTGGACAGCACAGTTGCGCGTCAGACATGTAACCCTGTTATAACCTTCGAACTGTGTCGTCTCCACATAATCCTTAATCGCATCTGAGTGTAGCGACAGTTTTGGTAAAGTGAGCAGGTAACTCGCAGTCCATGGACACATCCGTCAACAAGTTGACTGCAAACCAGCACAAATCATTGCAGCTATTAACAGTGTTCCCACTGATACCAAGGTGCTACGACCACATGTTGAAACCGTGTGACCTAGGCGCAGCATGTTCACCCAACAAAGAACAACGGAAGTGTTGATTTTCAGTGAAACTCCAGTTGCGGCGGTAGCATGGATTGCGACCATTTATTAAAAATCTTCTTCAATCTGTACAAACAGCTGGCTTATTATCATCTGCAGTCGATGGCATGCGGATGACAAAATTATCCATCGGCGGCAGAAGCGTAGAATATTCAACAGATCATCACTCATGCGATTTTCCATCTGACCACGATGCTCCAAGCCTTGAGGGGAAGTGTTATTGATACGGTCAAATATAAACCAAGCAGGGTTTTGGTAAATGCCCAATTCTATTTCAAGCTAGTGACAGACAGCTATACCTTTGTCTGTACACCCACACGCAGCATTTTAACTATATTTACGAACTAACTCGAATAGCAAAGCCTATTCAACGTTATCCATCATGTCTTACGACTAATCGAATCACTTATTTTGACGGAATTCAAGAAGTAGGCTTACGACGATTGATTTTGTTCAAGACCCGTTTACCGGAGCTGAAAAGCGAAGAATCATGCATCATTCGGAATCCACACTGATTCCCAAAACTGTGGTCTCCAAAACAATTGAACTGAAACACTAAGTTTTCTTGATCCAGCTCACAAGTAATGATAGAAGACATGCGTCGCCAGCTGTTAACATTTCATTTACTCTCTTCAGTCATGAACGTAAAACATTAGAATATATTGGACATGCGGAAAGCAACAACAATGGAAACAATCAACGATTGGGTTTACTTTAAACAAGGGCTGCTATCAGTTCCAGGACAGATAAACTGCGTAAGTCGATAGTTTACGCACAAAACCGAATAAGCTTACGAGATACGGCAGGAGTGTTGGTTGATGTGAAGGTAGTCCTTAAATTGTAACCATGTTGTTGAATGGAGCTGTGCAACCCTTAGTGTCAGAAATCCTCTCGGTGGCACCATTTAGCTCGTGTGAGGGGGGTCGGGGCACATGTTGTGTCATTCTCGTTTCGTCTCATACCTCAGCGTGAACATGTGTAAGAAAGCCTGAACCCTTTCTGGTTGGAAGTGCTCGTTATCTGTGTCTGTGTCAAACCGTGAGCGGGATAATGTGTGCATATGGGGTTGCTAAGGCACATGCTACCGACAGTAGGTTTGTTGGACGAGCTGAACCTGAGCGTAGTGACCGAACACGGCTGTGTATCTAGAACATTTTACTGTTCGGAATGCAGAGTAGACGTTGTACCGCGTTGAGGTCACAGATACGGCGTGCCAACGCCGTTATTAATATGGGTATGACCATAGTGAGGTTAACAGGTTGATCTTCAAATATGTCAGATTCAAGTATCAGGTCAGTAGGACACCTATAAGGCAGTTCAAATGTATATGATTTCGTATACCGTTTATTTCAGTGGCAAATCAATTAAAATCTGGAGACAAATGCACATCTCCCTCGTTTTGCCTTGGTAATGCCTACTTCATTTTACTGTTCTATTTTTATTCCTTTTACTTGTGCCCTAACAATGCGTTAATCTTTGGGTTCAGCATGACCTATATCATTCTGACTCATTCTTCACGTCGTTCTGACGACAGATTTTCACCCGTTAGCCTCCAACCCGCATTTCTCGGGTTTTATGTCAGTACCAACACTGGTAGCAATACCGACCCTATGCCATTGTGCCTATCGGAGTACCACAACCAAACGTACTGCCTTCACTCATTCTTGCTACGTCTGCCCTTTATCAAGTGCTTGTATCCTTTGCACTGCAATAATTATTGCAAAGTAACCTAAATGCCCGTGTACAATAAATATCTCGCGAGTGTCATACTGTCCTATGATCACATAGTCAACGAAGTAATAATGACCGCCACATAACTTCAACTCCTGAGCTTATTCACATCCAGCTGAAATCGCTAACTTTTGAAAGCTGGCCGACGGGTACCACAAGGCGAGCATACCGAGGCTGAGTGGGGTACCAACAGAGCATTGACTGAGCCAAAGCCAGGAGACCTGAATACACCCGGATAGTATACAGAGACGCACACAACCTGCATGTTCAAACCGTCCAGTAGCACGATTGAACAGACATGGAGATCGGGTGAATTATGGTGGACAGTTGATCACATGGGTGTCAGAAGTTTGGTTTACTGAGAGCGGCATCAGCTGAAGACTTATCGTGATCGTGTTGTAGACGCATGGGCTGATGAACTGTGATCGGTTTATCACTAATGAGTTGACGTGATCAACGACTGTAACACAGATACATACGCCTCAGCATAGTTTACTGGGTAATGACTTAGCAGAAAGTGTAACTGGCGCCTGATTCTAAAAGCTTACCTCGCCCCTCAAATACAATCCCATCCAGGGCAACAATCTAAATGCCGTAGCGATGAAGTTTCTTCTCGGCAAAAGTGTACCCGCGTTTCAGCTCTCCACCGTTGCATCGGCCCAGCAAAGTATGTGCACTTCACGACTCAACGGACAGCACCCTGCCTCCACTGATGTGGCTGCGGTTGGTTCGAGAATCCTTGTTCAGACCATACAACTCGAAACGTCTCGATTATACATGGTCTATCGAAACAGCTGTACAGCTTTTGACCTGGACGAAACAAGCGAGACTATTATGCTTCACTTTTAGCAGTGCATACAATTGACTTGTTCGGCGCAAAAACAATCAATCGAAGCTCATCATTTTCGTCAGAAAGATGTAATTAGAAAGGAGGCTTTGTGGTGCATTACATATATGGCAAAAATACAAACAGCTCACTTTGTTTTTAAAGCAATTAATCCACGAACTATTAAACTGACAAGCATTATACAAAAACCACTCTTTCAATAGATCCAATGTACAGAAATTCTTTAGTTATTGATGCTCCCAGAAACCTTGGATTTTGATCGGCACTACGAAAAGCAACACCTTCAGTTAAGGTGATGAGGTTACTGCATGGTTTATACTACTTTGAAACTTATTTAGTGGAAAGTTCTCGTTCTTTGTGATACCAGATCATGCCGTTGTGAACACAACTTTATGCAGCAAAGGCACCCTAGTTGGATTTCAACTTAAAGGTTGCCGTGTTTTAATTCGAAGTAAAAAAAGTATGTCCTCTCTGACAGCTTCTTGGATGTTGTCAACGTCCGGTGTGTTGAACCCTGGGCTCTTGTCAGTATAGTAAACTATTGCACACGTGACTTACTGTGGTTGACGAATCGTAATTAGGATCTTGAAAGAGTGGTTACGTGTACGGGGGTTTAAAGCAAGAAGTGTGGGCTTACCAGTTTCATGTTGGGTCGTGGTAGTTCGGGAGTTTGGTTACTAATAGCAGTTCGACTGGCAATGAGTCAGATTGAACAGCCTAATTTTGGTAACATCCACCCACAAACCTAATCAAATCTGTGAAGGAAGGTTCTTGACCGTAGATCAGATATTTATTGACTACCCGAACCACACGGATTACAGTGATAAGAACAGTCGTTCGACCATATGTTCTAACCCATTACGTGAAGTAATATAAGATTAATGCTCGAGTTGTTACAGATCTGTCAATGATAGCACCATCTCTTGAGACAAAACTAACAACCTTCGAGACATTCTGATTAGAAGTTTAACCTCCAGCCTGCAACCTGATGTGGCAAAGTGCTATACTGTGAGGTTGTCAAAATTGAAAACGAAGGATGAAACGTGCCCACTGTATCTCAGCTCCGGTTTCAGTATTGTTCACCTCGGACTGGCAGAGAATCTTTATTGAAGTTAAACGGCAAAACGAATTAAATTGCTGATTACTGGTGAGTAGTAGAGGATTTTGGTTTTCATAAACATTGAACATCACCCAAAGTTGATGACAGCTGTCGCATTCCCATAGAGGTTTCAGTCGGCCCCTTTCCAAAAGAAGCACTAAACTCGAATTTCGCTCTCATTTGAGCTCGCGAGTAGTGCATATCCTCGCTACTGCCGGGAATAGATCTCCGGCCACGCCTTTCATGAGGCAACCGTGTTGACCACTGCGCCAATGATCTCACATTGGGCACGACCGAATTATCATATTTGAACACCCAACCACTTTCGCCTGTGAGTAATGTTCAGGTTGCCTGATCGTCTCAGTTACTGTCCTGTTAACTCCAATCGAAGACCACTCAACTAGGATTTCTCTGCAAGTTGAAATCGCAGACATCATTAGCTTGTTGAGCGGTGTTTTGATTACTATTTTGACTACCGGCAGTGACACTACTGACGAGCTATAAGGATAGCGAAATCTGAGTCTAGTGTTTCCTTTCGGAAGGGTCCAACTGGAAAATCTATGAGAATGCGACAGATGCGATCAAATATGTATGATATTCAATCTGTATGGATTACCGATTGTTTTGTACTCATGAATTCTCAGTTGCTTCCAATCATATTCCAGCCAGTAACATCGTGTGCATCCTTTTATGACACCCACTGCCTTTCCATCATAATAGTGGATGATATACGAAAGTTGATTGGAGCAGCTATCAGTATAGCGATCTACAATAGACAAAACTCTGGTTAACTATAAAGTGGTCCATACGATCCCTGTTGGATTTCTTTGATTCCTTCTTGGGAAACCAAAGGCAAACACAAAACAGGTTTCTGAGTTCAATGACTGATCCAAAATTCCTTCGGTTCTCATCAGACATTATCAAGATTGAATCCAACATATCTCTTTTGGGAGGCCGATTTAGCAGGGGCTTCGCATGCGGTGAAATGTTTAGCCCTGTCATACAACATTGTGCAAAATTGTAGTGCTGAGGTCCATCCAATCTAATTAAGTATCGGATCCTTAAACCAAGCGGTAATCATAACGCTAGCCACCTTGATGACATCTTCCGCCTGAACTTTCAGTCTATTCAGGTATTCTTCATCTGTTATGTTGCATTTTCCATCTTACCATTTAATGTTAGTTGTAGATCCGTTTATCGAATGAAAATTCAAGCTAACTATAGATCAAGCTTTTTGGCAGAAGTTCTTTCGTAACCGTATTTGCCTAAAAACTTCATTTCTACGGTTCATCTGTAGATATTTTGAGCAGATATTGCTCGACCACATCACCACCAAGTATCCATGAGTGTACATAGATTATCACACCAACATCAATTCTTACGTTTCAGGTAGAAGTAGATGAAATATAAAACTAGTTCCACATATCATTAATTAATAATCAACAAAAATATACAACTCGAGACCATACGGGGTTTGTAAACGAAACCCCGAAAAACGGAACCTCGTGAAATGGCGGTAAATTGGGCGGCTCAAAACCAACAAATCACAGCTGGTATATGATGGTCATTGAAAGACTGCCAGTCACATCTCCCCTTTGAGTTGTTGCAGTCCTGTCCTAGTTCCCTCCTCAGTCGTTTTGATGTATTTGACACAACCAAACGAGAATATGATTTTCAGCGGCATGTTTGCAAATTGCCTGAACTTGTCCAATAGGCTTCAGGAAATCAAACAGTGAACTAATGAGACAAATTCTCAGGTCTTTGTTCTTACAGGGATCTAGGTTTCAACCAACAATCGTGATAGTGAACTGATCGTCTCTGGGCACATACCGCATTGCCACGCCTCCACTCAAAAGAAAATGTAGAGCTCTGCCCTGTCCGGACATTCACGTTCATCAGGTTATTTCAATCCATCAATGAGAGCGGTGCTCTGAAGACTCGATTAAAGGTTCGTGGCCAAGAAACAATCCTATTTCTAATTAGTTGTCACTCACTTTCATATTACACACTCACTGGTGACCTTCTTCTTCTTCTTCAAATCCTGGAAAACTCCCTAGTATTGCAATATTTTTTCATGTTCTTGACGTGGGTAACTTTGATTCATCCAAAAAGCTTATCACCAAATTCGCATTCGGAACATGAGAATGGACTTTAGGTCTCCCTTGTCGATGCTGATTTGGTGGAAGGTATGGCCATAAACAATCACCTTTACCTCGGTTTGCTCTAATCAGATTTTCTACTTACTCAACCTATTCACCATAAACAATAATAATCTGGTCTGTGAAGTGGTCATCAAACAGTCAGTCGAAAATGGTAACTAATCATTGTTAACCTCTTTCTTATCTGTTTCTCGCCACAATAAAGAGAAAACAAAAAGAAACTAAATCCAAACCTCCAGTTAGACTGAATTTACTCCTCAGAAGAGTCAACGCGGTTTCCTCTTCGATTGTGATTTCACGGCCCATAACTACCGTGCGTTTTGAAACGCGATTCAAAGGGTGGGGTGATTATTTATGTATATCCCGTCCTCGACCACGGTTACCGAGTAGAATATTTTGTCTAGCTGTTTACGAAACCAACAGTAATCAGCATACCAGAAGAATTGAATGTTTTCCGCCGTGTGAGAGCTTGGTGTAACAGTGAAAAACACGTATGCGCCGAATTCGTACATGAAAAACTCCTGTGGATAGCTAGCGTCAACATAGTGATCGTGCAAAAGTAAAGACATCGAATGAGGACACTTAGATCTCATCTCTCTCCCTTTCTGCTACTACACGGTAGAAAGACGTTCTACTCCAAATTGGCTGTCTCATTATTCGAAAAACCGTATTTGGTAGCCTACAATGTGACACTCGTCGACCTGCCTCTTTATCACATGACTGTATAAGTTTCGACAGCCACTCCCTACTGCTGACATTTATCTGCTAAAGGCTGAGTGCCCCTTAATCGAAAATAACCCATACAATAAGATGGGTT
This sequence comes from Paragonimus skrjabini miyazakii, assembly GCA_014338405.1. Lineage (NCBI taxonomy): Eukaryota > Metazoa > Platyhelminthes > Trematoda > Plagiorchiida > Troglotrematidae > Paragonimus > Paragonimus skrjabini miyazakii. The sequence goes on from JTDE01000087.1 coordinate 220,881, forward strand.
CAGACAAGATCCGCCACAAGATTATCAAAAAAGTAATCTTTAATCTGACAGAACTCCCTCACAAGTCAAGCAAACAGAAGCTCTAAATGACTTATCCCACATATGACACGTTTGCATTCTTGATTGATTTTTAAAAGTCAGTCTTGATTTAGTCTGAGTGATGCTCTCCAACCACTTAAACAGGCTCGTAGTCGTTCAAGCGGTATAGTCTGCTGTGCCAGAGTAAGCGGATGATTACATAAACGCTGACTGGTCCTGTCTTTAAGGTCAATTCATAGCATAGATCTGGTAGTTGACCGGGTTTACTGAGATGCAGCAAGGAAAACTATGTATACCCAACTTTCTTAGAGGAAGAAGACTGACTTCACGAGCTTAAGATCAATGTATGTCAGAATGACAATGTCACGTGCCTCATACACTCGATCACATTGCAAGCTACAGCGAAAACAACGCACATCACACTAAACCAATAAAAATCAAATTCAATGTATGCACGATCGATAACGCTGTCCGTTCATGTGATAAATGCTGTAGCCTAAAACATTCTCCCCTGTATAGGTTGAATATCATACGATTTTTTCCGGAGATCAGTTTGTAGTGGATGCGTAAAAACTTGACAGCTATTGAAAATACATCATTTCTGGTATCTGACAGCAGCGGCTGATGTATGGTTTCTGTGGTTGATTGGGTTGTGTCTTTTTGGCGCTTTATAAAATATCATATAACAGCCACCATTCGGACTGATTTCCTTGTGTCCAGATTGATAGATCTGATCCGCTGATCTATTCCAAGTCTTAGTTTATAAACAGTCTGCCTATTCTATTGGTCCCCACAGTCCACATAGGACGTCAGCTACTCAAGCCACTCGTCTGCAACCTTAAATCCTCTTCTAAGCTATTGGAGTTGAACCTTTGTTACCAGCTGATGATGGTAATATACTTTGTTTGTATTTTCCTTCTAAGTAAATATTAGCTACATGGAACACTATCCGGAGTATATGAACTCAGGGTTATTCTATAATGAAACAAAAACAAGTCCATGACATTATCCTGAGTATTCGAAGATAGGGTGTTTCACAGTACCACAATCCTCCAAGCTTAACGGTTTGACTGGGGTTGATACGGTGGAGTTCTTAGATGCGCAATACCGTTTGTTGAACAAAATTCTGGGAACTCCCTGGATGCGAAATGAGCGTCATTGCCTGAAACGAGGATCTCGGCGAAAACCTGTGTGTATAAAAGGGATAGTCGGTCATTCTGTAATGGCAACTTCTGGCCACTTAGGTACGAGATCATTGGCTATCAAAAGATGAACATTAAGACTTGGCACAGGAAAACCGATATGTATTCAACTCTGTGGATCTTTCTCGGAATTACATTGCTTTGGCCCGACTTTAGAAGATGAGTTTGAAATTGCTGCACATCAACCACACCCTCTAGCTAATCAGTGATAATCTTAGTATGTAAAAACCAATAAACGAAAATGCTGATTACGGATTTCACCATAATCAACCCCAGGTGTATCTCAAGGAAATGTCTTACGACCTAAGCTGTAAGTGGGCTTAGGTTTACTGTTCTTTCAACTAACAGAAGGCAGTCATTTGAGCTTGACATAGAATCACGAAGTATGAAGATTTACAGTAGCTGAGGTTCAGAAGGGCTCTGTAGCCATTCGTATTGTGGGAGGTGTTTAGGCCGAATAATAATATCCGCAATAGCCAAAACCTCTTTTGTCATGTCATCAGTGTATGACATGCGTAGAACACCGCCTGTGAACATGTGCCAAACCTTTCCAAGGATGGTAGAAGCAATAACCACTTTGTTGTCTGTTTTATTTTACGCAACGTTCACACGGGACAATAGGTCTACACGTTCAACTTCTGATCAAGACTTCTGTTCGCAATCGGAGTCATAGACTAGGAGTGTAGTGGTCCACCTTTGAAGGCGGTTGGCAGTGTGCACTGAAAGGCCTTTCATGCTATTGAACATTGCTAACATCGGCTTGTGATTGGTCGGAAGCGGAGATTTTCTGCCATGAATCATTTCACTGGAGTTGCATACGGTGAACGTTAGGCTTGTCGTTTTTTTCTCAATCTGATTGAAATTCCGTTCTGTGTAGATAAGCTACCTGGAGACATTCTGTAATCTGTCCTGGGATTGAAGCTTAATTACGACTCTTGCTGCATGTTTGGTCACATCTGCTGCTACATCAATGTTGTGTATTGAATCATAATGTGTCAACAATAACGTTAACGACAAAATTGATCGTGCAGATTCAAAATCTGTTTGGCATTCAGGTGTTCAGTTCTATTTAGAACTGCACACAATTTTCTTAATCAATTGAATTCATTGTATATGCACATTGAACAGACGATTTCTACACTAATCAATCTTTGCCAAGTCTGAATAAAGCTTGCTACCGTCAATGTGTGGTGACATTTCACAAACGAACAAATTTTGCGGATTTCTGATGTCAACCATTGAGTCGACATCAAAACCAGGTAAAGAAATTTCTGAGAGAAACGTGAAAAGTTTTCTGTGCGAATAGCAAATTCACACTTTTCTGTGTACCCCATGCTTTGGCTTTAAATGATTGAATTGTTCTGCAACGTTGAGGCTGGCAGTCCTGCTACCTTTTATGCAGACGCCAGCATATGACAATCCAAAAAGTACCACTTCTATGATGTGTTAGATTACTACACTGTTGGACTACACTTTACTGCAAGATGGTAATCGTTTATGGAAATATAATCTCGGGAAAATTCTCATCGTGTCATAGAAGAAAACCTTGACGAACGTATGTTTTCAATAATTCATCATCAAATCAATACAGGTATATGGCTTCACTGAAAATAAACCGTGTTTAAACAAAACAAAAAGTTTAGCAGCATGTCATTGGATCATATAGAGTGTTACAAAATACTCAAGCCCCGTAGTCTAGTCACTCAGAGAGCAAATCACTGGTGTTAATGATGAGTGATACGTGACTCCACCGAACATTACGCTGAGCCTATATAATTGTGTTGATCGGGTGAGAAACATAATCCTTTATGTGTATTTATTGTCACCATTTAGTTTGAATCACCGCCGACTTGAACCTACAGAAAAGTCCCGGAAATAGCAGTTTTTGAATGTATGCGTCCACCATCGAATTTCTTGAAGTGGTTCACAGACATCGGAAGGAGATACTGAGTCCATAGTACATTGTTTAAACCCTTGAAAACGTCCGTCTAGATGTGTAGTGATAAGTTCAATTTGTTCACGACTACAGGTGCTGCCTACATTGAATGATCAACAGAGCTATTGACGCCCGCCGAGTTTAGGCGATCGAGTTTTTTACTGAGTCAATCGTTGGCAACATAAGACAGTGACTTCATGTGGCCGATAAACTGTTTTCTCTGTAGAGCTTAATCCAAGGCTTGCAGAAAGTTCGTGGCACGTTCTGTCAATCGTCACAGAACGATGTAAAAGTCAGCTGTAAAAGGCTTGTGGTCGTTTCACTGTCCTCCCACTTCAAGTGATGAAAAGCCTTATCTTCGGAGGCCGAGCCATAAAAATGTCCAACCGGATCATTCCACAATCTCAATTAATCAACCCATTGAATGCCAACTAAGTTCCACGAACAGTCATTTACGATTAGACTAATGCGAAATATTTGCGGCCACAAAAGTTTCATACACAATTTGCAGTTTCTATAATGATCATTTGACCACCAGAAACATTGTTGACTGAAGCTCTGAACATCCTAAATTTTCCCGTGAACAGCGTGCGATGTTAGTTATGTCTGGGGCAAAATCGAACTGAAACACCAATGAAACACGACTGACAGTAATAGATATACCTTTGCCACGGCCGAGACTAGAACTCCGGCCACGCTGTTCTTGAGGCAACCGTGTCGACCACTGCGCCAATGATCTCACAGTGGGCACGACCGAATTATCATATCCGAACACTGAACCACTTTCGCTTGTGAGTAATGATCAGGTTGCCTGATCGTCTCAGTTAGTGTCCTGTTAACTCCAATCGATTACCCCTCGACTAAGATTTCTCTGCAAGTTGAAATCGCAGACATCATTAACTTGTTGAGCGGTATTTTGAGTACTGATAAGTAATAGAGTGTTGTTCAGTTGATATTAATAAACCATGTAAGAATGGACATACGTTTACGTGTAGGAGTAAAAAATGCGGTAGAGGCGGTAGTGTGAACAGTATCAGATGTACAAAATATTTCAGTGTGACCCATCAAGATTTTGGGTATAAGATCCTTTCGGCTGAGGATTTGACTGTCTGTTACTGGAGATTGTTTATGGTCATTTATGTCCTCTTTGACCGGAGAAGTCAAGGTAGACTGACATGTACAGTTTTGTGCAAACTACTGATTTTCCCCTCTCAGTCATGTAGTAAGTGGCCTTTATTAAGATTTGGTAGAAAACCCAGTAAAAGAACTATGTTGTCCTGATGCACTTGGGGTAGATTGCAGTCGATCGATTTATTTGACCGTTGCGCCTTCTGTTATCAACTCAGAGTCAATTTTTATGGTAGTCAACCCTTGACGTTTCTCTGCAATTATCTGAGTTGTGATCTATGAGGCAGTGCCAGATCTAGGCAGGGTCTGGTCCCGGATTTCACCGCCGGAGGCGGGCTGTAGCCCATCCAAAAACTTATCAGTTGTACCTTAATTTACTTTGAACTGTTCGGCCTCCAAATCAAATCAGCCAGCGAAAAACACAGAAATCTTTTAATCCCTGTTTCTTGCCTTGGAACACATGTACTAAATATGAAGTAGTGAAGAAAAAGAGCTGAATATTAAAATGTGATACTTTATTGTTCCCAAATTAGTAATATCCATCGGTTTCCGAAACGAGATTGAAATAGCTTTTCTTTAGCGTTCAGCAGCATCAAGATTACCCAACAGCAATACTTTCTTAATTTGAATGCTTGAGGCAGATAGCGTCGCAAATGGTGTATTTTCAAATTGCCCAGAAGGCCAGAAAGAAAAAGGGATCTCCGGCCTTCAGATCAGTATATGTCAGAACGACAACGTCGCCTGCCTCACGCACTCGACCACATTGCAAGCCTCAGCAAGAATATCGCAAGTAACCCTTAGCCAATCACAATCAAGTTCAACGTATGTACGATCGATAACTCTCTCCGTTCGCGTAATGGCCGGTACGATCTTGAACGGAAAGCCTGTTTTAATGACTGCTGCAAACATCGGTTCTACCGTTCAGCGGTCGCCACTACTGAGCTGGAAGGGGATGAACACATGTCTCCTTTCAACGCAATGAATGGGATCTTTAGTTAACGTGGCCATTAGTATTCATATAACATTTCTGTCCGTGTAGTCGGTTTCCTGTTGTGTTTAGTGCGAAAATGAGTCAGACATCCAGCAAACCGTCTAAGCAACGTTTTCCGAGGCAGCAATTTAGAGAGCGGAACAACATCCGTTTATACTTAGTCAAGACCAAATTGCGAAAAGTAGTACATTGGTTTGTCTATTTCATCCCCAAATATATTCCGTCTCCAGCATCTATCAAGCGACGCTACATATATACATCAGTAAAGTGGAATGCCTTACCTGATGAAGCAGACAGAATAGTGTTCATGGTTTGTCACCACGTTCTACAGGTTTCGCAATTATATTGTTTAAGCGGATAAAAAGTATCGACCACTTATCGTTGGTAGAGACGGAATGCTTGGATGCTCAAGTTCCAACTTTCCCACGAAAATATCTCCCAGAATTAGACAGTGGGATCATTAAAATAAATTTCCCCTACGGCGTCATTGTGGAGTTGGTTCACTTCCAGACCTGTGAACAAAATTAGTTCTAACTACAGGTTACCTTCCCACGACCAATGTATATTCTTTCACTTGCTACTGTTGTACATATTGGTCTAACGACCAAAAGTCTGCCTCGAATGGATTAAAGGGCATCACTCAGACTGGATGAAAATCGGAATTATAAAATTCACTCATTAATGCTGTCGCGTCACATCTTGTTTTGAATAGTCATCAAGTAGGCGGGTCGAAAGCATTTCGGGTAAAATATAAGGTTACAATCAGTTAGCTCAATCAGGTTGAAAGAGATCGGAGACTTCGACCTATCTAGGAGGTTCTAATCGCAAGGTTATCGATTGGAGTTAACAGGACAGTTTTTGTGTCTTCTCTTGAGACAATCAGGCAACCTGATCATTAATCACAAGCGAGAGTGGTTGAGTGGTCAGATATGATGAGTCGGTCATGCCCAATATGCGATCAATGGCACAGTGGCCAACATGGTTGTCTTATTGAAGCATGGTCGGAGTTCTAACCACAGCCGTGGCTAGGATATGCACTACTGGTGAGCTCAAATGAGAGCATAAGTCTAGTCTAGTGCTTGTTTACGAAAGATGCTGGCTGGAATGTTTATCTGAATACGAAGGCTGCGATCCAATGTGGGTGATGTTCAACTTGAGATTAACCAAATCCCCGACTACACATCAGTAAACGAGGCAGTCAGACGACAGACGTTGCAAGAGTAGGATCGATCGCTTTCGGATTATGCAACCCAGTGCTTTGTTTACGAAACAATTAGTTCACGCTCTACACATCCCATGGCGTCGAGTGTTTCCTTTTTCTCACGCGCCCTCACACACACTTACATAGGCGCACACACCGAAAACTCGCCTTGGTCACAAGACATGAAGTTATCCTGAGACCAGGACCGTGAGTGACGACATTCTTGTTTGTTTGAACAATACCGTAAGAACACGAAAACTGGTAGATGCAAGCATTTCGTATTGACTCATTAGTACCAAATTTACAATAACATGAAACGGTTTTTTCATATTGAACAGTTTAGGGGTGGGTT
>JTDE01000087.1:228024-244602 GCA_014338405.1 Paragonimus skrjabini miyazakii
TCTAGTGTAGCGTTTAAGTAGTTGTCATCCCAATCTGAAGGTAACTTTTGGGTTCGAGCTAGTACACAAAGTTCGGCTGCGTTGAATGCTCGTTTAATCGAATTGACCAGTCTTTGTGTTGTTTGATGAATACTATAATCGCCTTTATAAGGTAATTTTGTATAAACCTTCTTCTTTCTCACCGTGACCACCGGTTTGGACGGCGGTTTCGGCCTACCGCGTATTTCTATGAACCTTTTTGGATAACCATTTGATTGTAGTACAATCGTGATCAACTCCAATTCCTCCACAAGACTGTCTTGTGTACAGATTCGTCTTGCGCGTGTGAATAGTGCATTCACTAGTGCGCGCTTTTGCTGGACCGGTGTGAAACTACTCAAGTTTAGGAACTGACCGGACCACGTGGACTTCCTATACTCACCTCTTTAGATAGAGCCATCTTCCCGGCGATTTATGAGTGTCTAAAAACGGCAAACAATTATCAGTCTCAAATTCCCACGTTACCTTCAGATTGGGATGACAACTACTTAAACGCTACACTAGATTATCTATTGCCTGTTTGGACCGACTGAATACTAGTGTATCATCAACGTAGCGTTTGTAGTATGTCAGACTCGCTATGTCTCCGGCTAACTCTTGTTCAATCTTTAACATGAAAAAGTCAGCTAAGATTGGCCCTAATGGACTTCCCATGGCTACCCCATCTATTGGACGGTAGCATCGATCAAGGTTGAAGGAACACTTGCCGAAATGGGTGCAGAACTCAGTATTAACGAAGAACGGCAATGTTGTTGAAACACGCAAACAACCAGTGTCCGCAATCGCAAGACACATCCTGACCACTTGTCACGTGATCGATCCGCCTTGTGCATTCAGAATCTTATTAAGCATCCCAGGTCAAGATTCTTGCGGTTTGCTGAAGCTGTTGCAACCAATCGACTGAAGCCGGCCCTGTGTGTTCAGAAACAATTGTTCGTGAACTTGACCCTGCCTTGGACTTAGTGACCTTTCCTAACACATCAATCGACTATCCACCCAACCCACCCCTAAACTGTTCAATATGAAAAAACCGTTTCATGTTATTGTAAATTTGGTACTAATGAGTCAATACGAAATGCTTGCATCTACCAGTTTTCGTGTTCTAACTGTAATGCCCGAACTTCTGAAAGGGACGAACTGGTTTAAATTCTTGTTTGTATTAATATGTGTATGGCTGTTTTGACGTTTAGTTCGCGGGACTGAATATCTCGATTCCTTTTTACTATTCCTTGTAATTGTAGTAACCCGACGATGATTGGTCGAGAACATGTTCATCGTACTTTGTTTTGTAACTAAGTGGTGGTTTTTAGCACTGGTTTTATATTACAGTTCATGTTGGCTGGTATGTAGGAGATCGTCAAAATAAGTGGTTTTAATAACCATGCCCTAATATTTCTTTTATGCAGCAACTCGTTCAATAAAATTCACCGATCACTGAAACGATCCTCTGTCCGGGACCATTGGCTGCACTTCTGATGATTATTCTAAAATACTTCACTCCTCGTTTATTCTTGCGTTATTTAACTCCGCAATTTTGAACAATTTGTGACACTCACTCTAGTCCCCAACAGTTATGCTACTGTCTGCTTTCAACGATTGAATTTCAGGTCATAACATATCCACTGTATTTTCAATAGGAGGAATCCGCCGAATCCATGTGATTTGGGTATCCAACCTCGAACCTATGACTAATCGGCGGAACCGCTGAAATCAGTTTAATGAGGATGACTTTGGGGGGAATGAGGTTTTGCGGTGCAGGGCCGGTAGAAAACAGCATTTGTCTGTGCTAATATTGTGCATTTGTACGATTCTACGAGTGTTCATTGACATCGTGGGTACTGCACTGGCACTGAGTTTGACCGTTGGGGATTCGAGTTCCCTGGTGGTTGTTCTGTCGATATATTACGCTTGAAACACAGTGGTAGGCGTGCGCATTGAATGTATTAAAAGCTACTTGAGAAATTGAAAAGGTGCTGCGTTTTTGACCATGTAGCCTAATACACCGGTTGTAAAGGGTTGAGTGGTCGTAGTGTTATGTTTGGGAAAATCATTTTTTATCTCCACATTTGTTAAGATAACAGAAACAAGCTTCAAAGAAATTACAGATAACAAGAGCTTCGGACAACTTAAAAAATCCTCGCTTGTTTCTCAGTTAAAAGAATGCGAAAGTATTGACCTTGATGGCTTGATGTTCAGAGGCAAACGAGTAACTGGGGGACGAATATACTGGTTGCTAGTGCTGCATCGGCTGGACAACAGTGGTTGCCATTACCGGATGACCAGCCAAAAGCTTTGGAGACGTAGTTGTAGAGCCAACGGACGGGATTGTCGAATTAAATTTCAACGCAGCGGGTTGAGTTAAAAGCCAAATGCATAAGAGAACAAAGTTCGGAGAGAAGCACGTAGACTACGACTACACACTGGACGGGTAAGTAGCACAAGTATGATTTTCCCAAAAATTCCACGTGGGTGACATACACTGTGGCGATAAAACAAACACTAAACTCACTTGCATATAGCTACCAAGGCTTAAAAGAGATGTCAGCGACAACTTCATATATGGGAAACAGTTTCTTGGCAGATTGCTGTCTAGGGTGTTTTCTATTACTCAACGCGACTAGTGCTCAAACAGCAAAACCATAAACCTCTAAAATTTCACATTTGGATTCGGTTATCTTCCCAACCCACCGCGTTGTATGAACTCCCCCAACTGGTTCAGCAGACCGGCTACCCAAACGTGTTTCTCAGACAATTTGCACTGGAATCCACTAACGCAACTGTTGAGAAGTGAAAGCGCATTAGAGATCAGCATTGTAAATATGATACTTCTGAGTTCCCAGCGTGACTCTGTAGCTCACCGGTTCCGATGCTACTTCGAGTACACTGGATAATCAGACTTTTGGCAGTTGAGTCTCTTCTGAAGGAATACTTATAATGCGGGGTGTCAATATAGTATTCATGTCAGTTATAAACATAAAACTACTCATTCTATATAAGATGAGCGAGCTAAATCAGTACAACAATCTTTCATAATTAACGCTGTTCGAATAGCGTAACATTGGTTGAGTCGTCACTTTCTGTATATAAAAAATCGGCCAATGTTTTCCGAGTAACATTGTCTGAACGCATTCTAGTGACTTCGATCTTCCATTATGTGTCAGTTCACTCAACCAAATTTATTTGGTAGTTCGGATGACCTGGTAGGAAAATGAATGTTTCAATATCTTCACCAGTCAAAGGCGACCAACAAGCTAACAATATTAGTGACAGGACAAATTTGACAATGGAGAGCACCTAGTCAGCTGCAGAGCTACGGCTGATAGGATGCACCAAAACAGTAAATTATTACGCTCAAGAATACTAGTACTTTGGACTATCTGCCTCTCATAATTTTATCGGTTCACTTGTAGCTGTACTGACAACTGTCTCGGTGAAACAGAGTTGCTCTTAGAGTATTGAGTTGAGCACATCCTGAAATGTTTGTTTTAAATGATTATGCAACGCAACAACTGTGTACTCCCTTTAACGCGGATACCAGCTTCCTAGGTTTTCAAACTCCTGTTGACAACAGATCATTCGGTCTGCTATCCAAACCCATTCAGGTTACGATTACGTAGATAAATTCCAAATTATCAACATTCATTTAGGCGACGCTCCTAAAAGTCCATTAGCCTATACTGAGCGCACAAAGTTTCTGATGTAACCGACTAACTCGCAATACCACTGTAATTTTTGGTTGATCAGAGTCGAACCTGTCTCACTCCTTGTTTTGTCACTATGATTAGATGGTATATAGCTTGTATGTACTACGTATGTGGTTGATGATGTATACTGACTGTATACAGCTTTCAATATTATCCCTTATTTCTAATAGTAAACAGGCGTTTTTTTTTAAGAAAACGCGTTTCATATTCCAAAACGCCGGTCGGTTGTTAGAATTTTTTGCTGCCAGCGGTTGTTGCATCAGTTCACCCGATCACGGCTTTGAGAGGTGTTCATACATTTGCCTTCCTAAACTTTGCTACGTTATCTCCACATGTGAATGAGCATTGTACGTGTGCAACCTATGGCAGCAAATTAAATGTTAACATCAAGTAATATATCTGTTTGCATATCTGTTTGCATAACTGGATTAATAGCAAACAAGCGCCAGTATCAGCTCCTCAGCATCCATGACCTTAATTTTGGTTTCAAGTGGCAACGGTTAAAATTTATCACTCAGACACTAAATACAGGGACTCTTACCAGCAGGGTGATAAGTCTGTTGTGAATTGATTAGAAGGTCAGTCAGCCAAAACAAACTCCACCACTCAAGACTGGTGTACACAACCCTCCGGCAATATTGTCTAACTAGCAGTTTTAAGTAAGGCCAAACGCGTAAGCTTCCGTAAACTTGGAAATGTAATGCGATTAAGTGTCCAACGAACTGGTGGCAATCCGTCGCTGATGCACATGCTATTCATTAAGACTTTATTGTTAAACATTTTGAAAACATAAAATTAGGACTTATTTTCATTTCTTACCAAAACTTACATATTTTGCCTACCGCATTTGAAAGAGCGTGTGTTTAAATATGATATTTAGAACAAGATTTCCATCTCAAGCTGTAAACGTTAACTGAGTTGCTTTTTTCCAAATTCACATTTAGATTTTTTCAGCCAAAACATTCTGTTCAAGGTTGACGACTGGTCATAGCCCCCCGTTGAGTTTTATGAATCGCGACCAAAAATAGTTTCCACAATAAAAAAAATAATTTAATTTCAAAAGGGAAACGAACTGTTCTGTGTCCCTGAGCGAAACGGTCCTTTGCCCTTTCATACTGACCACTTGTGCGCTAGCGAGTTATTCAGTAGCTGATCAGTAATGTTTACACGGCAACACAGACCAGACCCCTTCGCTGTTAGTTCGATACACACGTCCTACATGTCTACAATGACAACACAATGGTCTACTGAATCTAGATTCGTGTTATCCTCTGAGTTGAAGGGAACGTCACAGCTGGGGGTGTCCATTCATCCAGTAAGGAAGCCGAAAGTGCGGACTTATCCCCGAGTGAATTCAATTAGCCCAGAAAGCGAGGCAATATACTCACGCACACTGTATATAGACAGTATGAGCAACACGATAGAACGACTGAACTATGGGTTTAAAACACGGCCCTGCGCAGCAGCATGCACCCATACGCACAGTAGAAACTGTCTTGCCTAATGAGGCGGTTCGCGTGAACCACCTAGTCGAATCAACGCGGCAGGAGTTCGGTCACACTGGTCACGGTGAGATAACCCTCACCACCACCACCGACACGACTACCAAAAGTGAAGTGGTGAGCCACCCGGGATTTTATTGAGGTAAAATCAAAGATAGAATGTGGATCGTCAGTGGCTTCTTCAATTTGACTGCTGGTTCACTGGATAACTGAGTGACCGACCGACTGAGAGGAAATTCAGAAATATACACACGCACAAGTGAATAGAATACGAGTTCGGTTGACGGCCAGTGGACTCAAGTAAACAGGGTTATAATAAAACAATTCTTACAGAGGAAGATGAGGACGTGTTTTGAGTTCTCCTGCATTAATGTAACTACACGTAGGAAAGACAGACGAATTAATTAGTAGGACGGTTTTCTGTAATACACTGTTTGTGCGTGGGCCTAGTGTCCCAAACTGATAGTTCTCGCTGAGCACACACATTTTGGCTCGAACAGGATGTACGACATAGCATCATTACACTTGTTGAGCTGTTCTCATTGATTGACTTTTGTTGTACTTGTACGCCAAAGACGTGAGTCGAACCAACAACCGTCCTGCTGCGCTTTAAAGTTTTACTAAATCAACCAGGAGTTCAAGAGGTATAACTATAAATCCTCACAGAAATCTTTAAAACAAGGGTCTAGTGAACAGAAGTTTTTGATACGTCCTCAACTTCGGCTGGTCAAATACATAAAACGAGGGGACGATAAGCATGTTATTGATACTAGTTAATCGAGGGAGAAAGTGGTTGAATAAATGATTAACAAAATCTCACTGTATTCCACAATACAAAGGGAGTAGGCCTTTGATATTCAGTGCCAACCGGAATGGGTCGGTTAGGTGTGTGTGAAATGCTTCACAGGTTGAAGGGCCATATTTGGTCAAGATTGGTGGGGTTGCTATATGTCTTTCGTCGTGCTGAATGTTTGTTGACTTCTTCTTGAGCAGGTTCGACAACAAATTATAAAAAGGGTGAGCTGTCATCGAAGGTGTGCAGACGATACTTTCTGCACAGTGGACAGTTTGGAAAAGTTCCGGAAGCTATCAACGATTTCAGTAAGGCTCATAATAGCCTTGCCTTCATTGTGAAGGGTTAAAGTATAAGCAGTTATCTTTTGTTGATAATACATTAAAAAATTACATTAGATGGGTCGTTACAATGGTGTTTTTAGGCAGGAAACTTGGAGTTGCTGGTACTCACATCCTCTTAGTTATTTGCCGAAAAGTTTTCAGCTTGGCCTCATATGTAATTTAACGAATAGAGCGAGAAGGCCCTGTACAGAGGATATGATATAAACCGCTTCGAAGAATCCAAGACAGACTCTCAGTTCACATGTTTGTGCGAAACAGTCAGTCGGTTAATTTATATAGGAAAGTTAACCTCGACACAGCGGACAGTACTGATTAAAAAAGTGCCAACCTAGCGTCGTCATACGAAGAGGTTAGAGCGATTGAGTTTATATCAGGCCACGTATTTTCCCTCATCATTACGAACTACTATATTGCGGTTTCTACGGTCAAATGTTATCTAAAACGGATGAATACATAACTACTAATACTGCCTCCTCCTTGATCTGCTCCTTTGACTGCTGTGTGGTCCAACATATGTAGATCGCACTATTATGTGCTTTCCTGAAACAAATGGCGAACACTTCCGTGAGGAGTTAACGAACTGACACCAGTTCATGAGTCCCAACCCATCTGATCGATTTTCATCGATGCACTGTATGTCGAGTCTCTGTCACACCTTTTAGAAAAAGTAAATCTTGCCTCCTGCGGATGACCCATGCATTCGCGGTCGGATTATGACGCCGGAATATGTGGCCTTAGGAGTAATGATTTCAGACATTGTAGTAATCCTGGATTAAAACGGCTTCCCAAGGTGTTGGCGGGTTTTGACGGCGAACAGGGTTGCACGGCTAATGTGAACAGCGGTTGGCTGTAAAGCACAGGGGCGGATTGGCTCCTACACAGTGAGAGGACGCGGTCGCACCAAGCGCACAGAGTAAATCTGGTTACCTTGCCTGAACACAGTCATCTGGGACATTTTAAACTAAATTCGGTACATCCTAAGCTGGAAAAAGTATAGACGAGTTCCACTCTTATTAGAGCTCATCTGTAGTGTAAATACTAGCCATGACAGGACCAGTTGGTCTGCCTGATCAGTATCTTCGACGTAACTTAGACGTCTGCATCGCCCGGTGATCAATTAGAATGAATAGGACGATTATGTTCATTTTTATCTAGAAATGATAAGGTACACTGTAAACCATTCCCACATATTTTCGACTGAGCGTTTGCACTTGACCATTCGAACACGCTTGTTGTGAAGCTACTGGCGTTGTGGTTAACACTACGGTTTCATGAGTACGAAAGCCGGACGAGAATATGCATTACTGATGAGCTGTGACCAGAGTGAGACTCGAGTGTAGTGCTTCCTTTCGGAGTGGGCTGGTTGAACGTTTATCTGAATACGAGGGCTCTGACCAGATTTTTGTGAGTTTTAGTTCAAAATTACAACTTATTTTTAAGATGGTTTTGTTACTCATTCAGTAAGAACAACCCAGTTTGTGAAATAAATAAACCATCGATAAATTGTCCAATTTTTTCGATTCATCAGTTTACTAGTATACCGTCGCCAATAATCGATAAACAACACCAAACGATGAAGAATTTCTGTTCCATAAGAATGTGCAACGGTAAACTGAAACCAATCATTAACAGCCTATACAGTTTTGGTGAGTAAGAAGTAAGTAAAATGGTTTGTTCAAGAAAACTTTAACGTAGAAAATGTATATTTCTGTTTGTTTACCCTAAGCTACGAACACAGTTGGTTAATATAACTGTTGTGTTAAGATCAAGTATGCCTACGAAGCGAATCATGCTGGCTGTAGTCAAACAAACGCTGTCAGATTTATGGACTGGAATAGGGCGTAGCCCACACTCTTGTGGGATACCTTAGTAGTGATGAATTAACACAACTGCTCGTCTCAAAGTGGACTCAGAATATGAGTTTAAATTAGACGAATGCGACAAAAAGTCATTGACACTAATCGAGAAATTGACGAGACACTTCTCTTACGGAAGTGCAACAGTTATTTTGGTTTTCATTAAATACTTATATCTATGCAATTTATCAGGAAACCAGGTTTGCTTGTTTAGATAAAACGCCTATGTGTGGGAGAAGTGTTTCAACATAAAACCGCTTTACAAAAAATGTCGTTCCTCGCCATCAACAAAACTAGCCTTGATTAAGTATTATTTTACTGATGAGTAGTCGGGGATTTGGTTAACTTTCAAGTTGAACATCATCCACAATTGATCGCAGCTGTCGCATCCCCATAGTTAACAGACAGTAATTGTGTCTCCATTTCGAGACGATCGGGCAACCTGATCATTACTCACAAGCGAAAGTGGTTGAGCGTTCACATATCATAATTCGGTCGTGCCTAAAGTGAGGTCAATGGCGCAGTCGTAAACACGGTTGCCTCATGAACAGCATGTCCGTGGTTCAAGTCCCGGCAGTGGCGATGATATACACTACTGACGAGCTCTAATGAGAGCGAAACTCGAGTCTAGTGCTTCTTTTCGAAAGGGGCCGACTGGAAAGTCTATGGGGATGCGACAGCTGCGATCAATTGTGGGTGATGTTCAACTTGATAAGTATTATTTCTAAATCGTCAGAGCTGCTTTAGAAACTTATTCAAACTGCTAATGTAAATCGAACTCTGAAAACTACGCATACATGCATTTTGGGTTTGTTTAGAAAGTTTCGCCAGCCTCTTCCAGTGTTAAAAAGAATTCATTCATGAGTAATGTGGGACCAATGGTTTACTGGTCAACATGGTTGGTTCAGAGGAAGCTTGGTCAGTGTACACATCCGGATCGTAAAAAGAGTATGCACTGCTAACGAGTCTGACAAGAGCAACGCTCAGACGTGTTGCCACTCATCGAAAAGGACTGGCTAAGTAGCTTGTATCAGTGGAAATAATGCGAGTAATTTTAAGTGATTTTAAAGTTATGTGAACCAACGTCTCCTACTACATGTTAACAAAGCAAACTAACGAGTTTTGCACCACGAAACACTCCAGTGCTGACGTGATCATAGTTTGGAATTATTTTTATCGCTATACACTGGCCAACATTCTCAAGTCGACTCAGTAAAGTTTTGTGCTCTTACAGGATAAATATTCAGTTAGAAGTGTGTAAGTTTAACCAAATACGTTGCCCGTGAATCTGGCGAAATAGTCCGTTGAAAGGCGTTTTCAAATGTAAGTCGCAGCGAGCTGTTAAAAGTCGGGAATATGGTGTTACCGAGTTGCATGATTTTATAAACGTAAACTGTTAATTGAGCTCAAGTAGATAGGAGTGGTCTGAGTGAAACCAGAGAAATGTTGAATTACACGATCACAGACCCTTCTTTCGCCCGACGTTCGTAACAAGTACAACGCTTGGAGATTAAAAAATTGATAGAGGATAAAAAAACCTAACGACGTCTGACTACGTGAAGACCATTTGCCATCTTAAGACATGCAAAACAATTTACAGAAGGTATGAGATAAAGTAGAAAGTGAAATAATGGGCTCGGCTACAAATGAACCTCTGGAGTACGACACAGAAAGATAACTTTCTCACCTAATCACTTCCCTCTTATGAGTTCAATAAACTAATATTTGGGACTAACTTCATACTAAGTAAAACCTTAGCTGAAATCTCTAGAAATGATGTAGTGACACTGATTATTGTGTAACATCAACAAGAAACATCCCAGGAATATAAGGATGTCGAAAGGAACAGACTAGTTGGTCAAAACTCCTAGTACTGTTGGTGTAAGTAAACGGCAGTTAACACGATGATGAACCCCTCCATGTTTACGATGGACCTCTTCAATAGGAAAATGCGAGTCGTTCAGATGCTTGGAAAATGCGGTGGAAAAATAATTGTGTTTTGCTGAATGTTGTCCTTTACCTTCAAATATTTTGAGATTAAATGTTTTGTTCTGAAACAATTTTCTTCGTACGGTTTTTTTATAATTTCATACACTTGGTCATGCTCAGTTATTATGCAGGCACTGTGCATGCCATGGGTGATTTCGCCGCCTTTTATTTCAATTGTACAGAATTCAACAGTTAGGACATCGTCTTCAACTGCTCAACGATTATCTATCCTTATGCTTTGATTTGGAAATGATGGGATTTGGCCGGAAAAAACTGTGAAGTGAGCGGCATATGAATAGGTACTTATCAATGAAGGCCTTACACTGAAGACACGATTCTAAGCTCAGTTACCCGCTACTTAGTTTACGCTTAAGGGACATCCTAAGCTTGTGGTTAAAAACACTATTGGAAACTGTTGCAAAATTCAGGAGATTGTTTCTCTTACTAGAAAATCTGTTGAGTTGAATGAGTTCCACTTTTCTTCCCTTGTTAATTTAACCCCCCCATACGATTTAATAGATAAATGTGAACATACATTTACAGAAGAATTACGTCGCAAATATATGGTTTGATCTTACTGTAGCTAAAGTAATTGTACCACGTTCTGCGTTCTTTCTGCTTCTGTTTCTTTGGATGACTGGGAGAAGTAAGTGTTATGTTCTGTTACCACTTCGAAACTGTCGACAATCTTACCAAGACACAAGTATCACTAGAGATGTGGTCGTCTTCTTCGTTCTTCTTCCTATAAACATAATGCCCCAAGACAACTAACCACTCTGATCTTCAAACAGAGGGATCAGGCGTCTATTGTTACGAACGGCTGCTGAGAGGAAGACTCATTAGTTTGCTCGGAAGTTCCAGAAAATTAAACGTTTTTTCACATATGTTTTGGTGTTGATCAGCTGACTGTCTTCCAACAAGTTAATGCACTTTGACGTCATCCAAGTAAAAAGTCGGGAAAATTAGGTTGTTTGCTGGCCTCAGCATTCTTAGAATTTGCTTAGGAAAACTCAGTATCTAATACCGCTACTTTTTACAAAGCCTTGCTAAATTTTCCTTGTCGATGAGATGATATTTAACTCGGGACAAATATTTCGTTAGCGATACTCTTCCAACGTGTTGAACAGCTTGTTGTCTATTAAAAAATTCCTAACGCTTGCTTTTTGAAGTTGAACCTGGTAGACAAGATTCCTACCCTCGTCTATTACATGCTGATGTAATCGTTCATCCTCTGTTATGCAGCGAAATACATTGCTCTAAAGAATAGGTGTCTGTCAGAACGAATCAAAGGAAATCACCCAGTATAGATCTTCACCGGATTTCTCTTATCGGCCGTCAGAATAGTCCTAACACATCTAGTTAGTAAGGACTACATGAACCTAATGTGAACTTTGTGTAGTTAGCGAAATTCCAATCAGTCGATTCAGAATGTGTAGACAGTGACTGATTATTATTGCCGAATCAATATCAACCAGATCAAGTAATCCAGTTAGTCGTTTACATACCCAGTTTGTTTCAGCTTTGTAGTTGCCAAAACCAGTTGTCAGACCCAATGGAGCCATATACCGGAGTAAACGATACTCTATAATTGTGGCACAGTTGTATAGTACTATTCACCTCCTCATAATTCAACATCCGTCACCGGCAATTACGGTGGTTAGTTCATCTTTCTGTCATCTATTTTGTTGTTGATCTGAAGCAGTTAGAGAAACCAATATTCCTTCCATCCACCATTTCATTTTCAGCCAGTTAAACCAGTAATTTCAGTGACGTGTCAAAAGAGTATCAAAATATAATGTTTGTCATACACAGTTTCAAGTGATTTGGTGTTGAACAATCTATAATTAATGTAACTATATTGTTGTTGACAAAGATTAAAGGTTTTTAAATAATTACTTTAAAAAATTTTTTACTGCCTCGTGGTAGATTAACATCTTGGAATAATTCATGTTAAGAAGGACAGACTCTGTTCGAACAGACTAGATAATTGTTCTTGGTCCAAGCGGTTAACATGAGCTCTTAATTCAATAACCAGTCTAGTGTGATAACCAAAATTTGATAAGTGGAGTATTGTCACACGACATGATTGTACTTGGGACATAATTCTATTTGCTATGTCCAATAAAGGTCTGTAAACCTAACTTTGCTTCCTGATCCATATTCACAGCTGTCATTCTGTTAGAACCACTTGATTCCAAAGTTGATAATTTGGTACGGAAGCAATTAGATTAGCTTGCTAGATTAGCCTTGCTTGTGAACTGAGGCGAACGAGAATGTTTGCAACATTTATTGATTAAGTGATGGACAATATACTTGTTAGTTAACTTTTCGGATGAGTCAGGCAGAGAAGAGCACGTTGGGAATTTGTTGTAAACCAATTCGCCTCTTCCAAAAATATTCTTGTATCTCTGACTAAGCTTGTGATTTGTGGACTAATTTTCTTTTCAATTTCGTTGCCCTAAAGTGATAATGTTCAATGTGAATCAACCAAATTCCATACTGCTTACCACCAACTGGCACATCTCCTAGTGATTACAAACTGATAAGAAATCCTAATCGTGAGTTCCTGCCTTATGGTAAGCAGGATATTTATTCTGGCTACTCTTGTGACCATCGTTGAGTATGAACATTACCCCCTGAGTTGGTGCGTGAATAGTTAGGCGTAATTTGTTCGTGTTTACCGTGGTGTCAGTGGAGCGATAATTAGACACTGTGTGAGATGCGGTGATTACATATAAGGTAGTTTGGACACTGTATTGATGAAAACAGAAAATAACTTACAGTAATGGAACACTATCGTAGTTTCATGAAAGCACAAAAGGTTGCCGGTGAAAAGACAAATTGTTGACTATCAGCCTATTCTGCAACCCGTCCATCTTACTTGCTCCTTGTTGATACTTCTGGCGATTTCAGTTCCGGATGTGCTAGTCTACGCCGGAATGCGTTCAGCGTTTCGGTTTCCTGGTTGCGCCGATTTAACCAGTCCATACATATGCCCATATACGAGTGAATCATTATACTACAGACTACTGGGCTGACAAGGAGACTGGGTGCTTTGACGTCGAAGTTTTTATCCGTATGTTTTTCTTAGAGGTTGCAAGCCCTCGTTTAATGAACGCTATTGTCATCGTGTCCAAATCGCAAGCGATGGCAAACATTTCTGAAGAAACAGCTAATACAAAAATTTATGAATCAGCTGACAGCGTGCTACTTCCTTCGCGAAACAGTCATCCGAAAATCGTATAGGTACATTAAAAAATGTGCATGTACGAAACCACCTTTGTAACGGAATGGAACAGAGCGCTAAAAATGTATTATCTCTATCACCTACTTCTCTAATGAATGGGTCTAGTCAAGAAGCCATCTACTATTTTGTGCCTCACACCATATGACAATAAGACGTTATCTTCACTCTTAGTCTCACTTCAAGTCTGACGAGAGGAAAGCGAATTTTATGAGCAAAAGTTTTCTTGCGTTATACTACTGAGCTGTCGAACAAAATTAGAGTATTTCCATTGTCAGTGGCCGCCGGCGCGACTAAATTCCACCGTTGAACTCCGTCACCCACCGTTTGGTTGCTCAGGAGTGGCACTGATAGACTATTGTTTGGACCGCCTGAAAACGGTTGCCGGCGTAGTTGACTTCTAGACTGCAGTTTCCACAGAAGATAAAAGAGCAGGTGAATGACCGATTCTAAACATAAAAATTCAAAGCTTCCAACCTGGCCTCATCGCTTAGCTGATAGATCGCTTAACGCCTTTGAACACGTCGTTTTTGTCGCTTGTTCGAATCCAGCCGACGCCCAGATTTCTTAAAGTTCTCTTCTAAATTATATGGAATTGCTTACTGCCGGACACGCGTAAAAAAAGAATGGACCTTTCTCACAGTGTCTCCTATTCGGCTTCCAAAGTTAAAAGGTAAAGATGTTGGTTTTCACATTAAGTCATTAAGTGCATAGAAAAAATAAGAAACTTTCTTACCATAATATTTTTATTAACGTCTGTTAGAATTTTCGGTGATTTCTGCATAAAGTTACACAATGGACAGCGAACGTCGAGGAATTTCTAGTTTATTGAAATATTTGTTGCATATCCGATTAATATTACCCACGCAAGCATGTAGATAACAAATAACTCACCCGGTGAAAAATGAACTTGCATATCAAAAACGAACAAAGTGGAAATTACTTATGGTCACCATTAACGCATGTGTTGTTGTGCGTACCTTGAAAATAACAATGTTTGGAGAACTCCAAAGACAAAGGGTTTTAGATTTGTCCTAAAGGAAAGGTTCATAACAGCCTATTGATTCGATAAGCCGACGTGCACGGTCAACTGGCAAAATGGCTTGTCGTTGCAGTACTCCTTCGCAAATGTTCACTGACCTGTATGGAATAACCGGTGACTATAAGTGACATCAAAGAAGAAGGGTGAGTAAGAGCACAAGTGCACATGTGTCACTGCGACAAGCGTATTAAGACATATTCTTTTGCGCAAAACAATTTACTCAGGGTCTTTACAAAGGTCATAGAAACAACAGGCCAAACGGACAACTTGAAGAATTCGTAAACAGCCCAACATGATTGAAGTGACACATGATGCTCGCACTCAGACCTGAATGGAGGACTAAACCGACTGTCACTCGCTCTTATACGCTCGACCACCAGTTATCTGAACATATCTTGGTACGAGAAAGTTTGTGTGTAATTGAGCTATGGTTCGTTTTCACAGAACTGTCTCCGATGTTTACCCTACCTTTACTTGATGAGTTCAACCAAGAAACCAGTCGTGAATGTTAGTCTGGAGATGGGCATCAAGAATCATTAAGAACACCGTTTCGAGCTCTTGCCGCCGTAGCCAGTGTAAGCTAGCAGTCCGAGGTGAACTGTCTCCATCCACACTGACGAGGTCTAACATGCTGTAAGTGAACCTAATATAATGTTTTCTTTCAGGTGACCAGTGACACGCTCGTGATAGAACAATAAGCAAACATGCAAATACGGTGGTCACCAAAGTTAATTATTTAAGGAGGCTGATAAAAGGCCAAGCTGTTGCACTGTAAGAAACCTAAATAACAACACTGGATGTCCACGACCATTAAAACTGTTAAAGTAACTAGATGACCAGCTGCACGGTAATGCAGTTAACGTCGATAATCTCAGTTGGCTTTACACTGAGAAACCTGCTCACAAATTCTGTGGTTTTGTAGAAGGTATAACACTGTACTTTTCATTGAAAGCACAACCATGCATAACCAAATGAGACAACTGAGGCTGTACAAAGCTCATAAACCACAGACACTAGGACAAACAGTAATATGGAGAACCTCAATGGTCATTTCACTAGGGTGCATTGCCAAACAATTGTCAATGGCAAGTTTACAATTGCAAGAAAATGACCCCCTATAATATCAAGGCCCATGGGGTGAACAACCATCGTACTGCAGTATCTCAAGAAAATAATTTTACGCGCACGCAATCTAGTACTTAACTGAAAAACAGGTGCCAAACTGCTTATCAGTCACTGTTTATCGTTAACATTTTTTCTTGTTCAAGAAACGATAATTGAACTTGTTTTGAAAAAGTGTAAAATTGCAAAGCTGTGTTCCTAAACTAACAACAGCTATTTCAACAGACTCACCGGATATTGCTTACTAATAAAGTTTACGCGTATTATTGTCAAACACTTGTTCATGCCAGCTTTGAAAAATAACTCAATCACAATATAGTTTATCTACATGAAGTGCCAGACATTTTCTACCACTATGAGATAATGCAACATTTTTCAAGGCGTAATACTTTTCTATTCTCTGCGTGCAAAGCGATTTTCGCTTCCTCCGTGTAGATTTTCTCCAACAGATCCCGAAGCTATATTAATGGTTCGTTCATGTTCAGGAGACAACTTCTGTATTAGCTCACTTTTGATACCTCATTCGTAATATTCAGTGTCATGATGTATGTGTTATCACGGATGGGTTGTAAATTGCGGCTTTTTGCAGCTCACAGACAAATTCCTGTATCTTCCGAAACTATTTTTACCATGTTTATCGCAAAAGCTTGAAAAGGCAATACATATGGTAGCCGTTTTCAGTAAGCCATACTGCATCTTGAGATTATCCCTGCAATCTTTGCATTTATAATGATATAGTTGTTCACTTGTTGCCTAACCTACACCTCTCATGGCTGCTACCATATCGCAGCGTTCTATTCAGCCAATTCATCCGCACTTCTTAGGAAGAGTATTAAATTTGTAATAACATCGTGGAAAAGCTTTTCGGGTGGGCATTTCAACACACTTCACTCGATTACTTTTAGGCATTTCGTTGTCATCAAAAAACCTACACATTCGTAAT
>JTDE01000087.1:244727-349096 GCA_014338405.1 Paragonimus skrjabini miyazakii
TTGAAGCAGATGATTTTATAGAATCGGCGCGGCATTCGAGGTATGGAGAGAGCAGGCTGCCACTGGATTCAGATGCTCCACGACATTACTGCAAGTATAGAAAAGCTGACGGAGCTTTGACCATAGATTCAGCAAGGCATGACCATATTTCAGATGAAAACCCACAGAATGACTTTTAAACTCAGCACGACTAATAGTTAGTTATATGTTTTTTTCTCAGAATGAAATTGCTAATTGTAAAAAATATTCCAACTCCAGAATAGTTCATCAATTCATTTTCGTAAAATTGTTTTTCGAGAACGTAACGTCTTCATCCGCATAATCCGGTATTCGGAAGACGGGTAGTTCCAAGAAGTGTATTTTCATTCCCAACACAATTTTCCCACACTGAAACATAATTACTGTTATAATTACCGGTAAATGTACCTAATGAAAGAGATGCTACTGACGTCCATTTGCTTTATCCGGACACACCACGAAGATGCTCACAATCAGAACAAACCAACATCAACCAAAAGTTTCAAAATCACATCAGTCATTTTAATGGCTCAATCGCATACATTTAGTCCGTTGCCAACACTCATTTCGTGGACTCACAGAAATGGCCAGCGACTACAATGAACGTTTTGAATTAGTGCTTTGATTAATCCAGGAGAATTAATGGGATGGAGGACGTTGTAAAGGGATTGGACGGCCTTGGTCCCTGTATAACCTGATTCACTCAAACAGACATCACTTGATGGGTATATCTACTAGTGTTTCTGGTGAAGAAATAGTTAACTCGAAACTGTTAATTTCCCTTTATCTAGAAAAAAAGAAATCAGTCACTAGGGTCGTTTGACTGACTTCATGCTGGTTTCGGTTTTTGGATGCTCAAATAACCCCAGTTTATTGTAATCAACAACTAGAGCATCTGGTCAGTGATCTGGTGCATTTATAATGATATAGTTGTTCACCTGTTGCCTATCCTACACAACCATATAATCCCAATAGACCCCCAGAAGAAGGATTGTTCAGCAACATAAGTTTTTAAATGATACAAAGTATTTTTGCGTAAGGTACATTCTTTGTAAAACTTACCTGCCAGCACCATACATGGGGCGAATTAAGAAAAACACATCCAGCTTAATGCTACTTTGCGATTTTCTCTCAATACATGTTAACTAAATGCTGATGACAGCAAACTACACGAGGTGGTCTCTCAATAGTATGCGTATTTCAGTGAGGTCTATAGTGAAATGATATGATAAAATTAGCCTATAGTATCGATTCGTAGGGCTCGGAAGAGGTAACGTTTTATCACTCATTACTTCGCAGTAATGCCATTCATGTAGACGAGAAAAATCGTAATTAATAAACCAGTTCCGTTCCAATTTGCGGGAGCCGGTGTGTTTGTATACTTGCAATTAGTTTCCCTGGTCTGAAAGTTTAGCAATAAGAGTATTTACAGATTAGTTAAAAATTGCTTTACACTTACATTGTTATCATTTAGTCTTCTAGAAGTTGTTGGAAAACGATGCCGTTTTATATCCAACAGGAATCCTGACAGATTCATCCAAATTTAGATACAAGCACACACGGACAACTACTGTTACTACTTTTTCAACTAGTTGCTTTCAGTGCCAATCTTCAAACTTTTGTAAATGGTCCCTAGAGGATGTGAGATAGTGCACCCGGATTGTTTCTCAAAAAGGGAAATCTTGGTTTGTGTGTTCACGTT
Organism: Paragonimus skrjabini miyazakii; assembly: GCA_014338405.1. Taxonomy (NCBI): domain Eukaryota; kingdom Metazoa; phylum Platyhelminthes; class Trematoda; order Plagiorchiida; family Troglotrematidae; genus Paragonimus; species Paragonimus skrjabini miyazakii. The sequence continues at coordinate 246,448 of JTDE01000087.1, forward strand.
TGTATGTCTGAATGTGCTCAAACGTATAGGGAGGTGCGGCAGTGTAGGTCTTTTGTGAGATTTCATATTTCTATCAAGCCTAGTTGACACACGCACGTGCTTTCCTGCGTCCGGGATAGCCCGAATAGAGCTGTGATCAGAAGATCGTAGTGTTTTGAGAAATGGCCGGAACGAATGCATTCTCGTGAACAATGCCTACGCACCAACTCCCATGATACACTTGTTGGGATGAATGAATCTCTTGTGGTTGAAAACTTGGCATTGGGGCAGAAAAATTCCCTCAGTCTGAATTGAGTTACGGACAACTCGTATACCGCCCCTTTGTGTGGGGACACACACTGAAGGGGTGTTTCCTCTGTGTGGTGGAACGTCTAATGCCGCCATCTTTCCCCAATCGCACATCAAAAGATGTGATGAACCAAATGCACGTATAGAATTCTTACCAGAGAGGGTGTCAACACTGAGTCGTTCGAATAGTTTAACACCGTATGCCACCGGTGTCATAAGAAATCCCACAGAACTGTAATATGATAGACGTCATTACGAGAAAATCTTAGGCCCTGTCAACAAGCGGACGAAAACATGCGATTTACTCAAGGCGAGGTGAGTTCGGCTTTATAAATCTTACTATACTTTAGTATAATGATATATTCGTATAAAAATCCCATACGTATTTCAGTGTGAACACGTCGTCTATAACACTTCTAACTATAGACATACCCAAAACTTTTAATCTGTGATAAGTATGTTTTATCAATGACAAAGCTATGCCACACTGCTCTTGGTTTTATCACCTGTTGATATCAACAAATAATTACATTTTATGGTTACTAAGGTTTCACAAAGTGGGCGACCTACTTGGCAATCTGCGTTGTGTTACCTTTGACAATGTATGCTTAAATTCACAGCAAACAAACAGCCTGTCAGGTTTGGCGTGCTGGTGCACTTCTAGTAATCACATAAATCTTTCGCACTATCCAACTCACTGGCTCGTAACAGTGGTCACTTAACAAGGTGACAAACTGAGTCCATAAAAGAATAAACGGCACCTAAAATTATATGTTACATAAATTTCATGTAGTGTTCACCAATGTCAATCCACTATCACGAGACTGACAGCCAGTGAGAATAGTAGTTCAGTAATATGGATTCGTGAAACTTGCACTAATATTCATCAATCCATCATTGCGTTAAAAAGTACGACGGTATTAGTCGAAAGTAAAAGTCTTATACCTCAAACTGTCGATTTAGTGGATAGTACTTTCCATAAAAGATTGGTTAAGTGGACCTATTCGGTAAATATATTCATTCACATGTTGAACAGGGATAGACTGTGATAGGTACTCCAATTATATATCTTTTGATTTCAATACTACTGTCGACAGCATATGAACAACTTCAGTTTTCTTATGAATATCGAAAACAAGATCAAGTTATCAAAACTCATTTCAGGTAACTGAAATCATCAGTTCGTTCAAACATAACATATTGTTGAAAAAATTGTCGTTCTTAACAACTGGGGAGATATGCAGTTGGAAAATTTAAAAATATTTGACAGTAAGTTGCAAACTGTATCCCTCCGTTGATGTGATATGTGAGATACATTCATTTGGTCGTCATTCTGGCTTTTACCCCTATTTGTATAACAGTCATTTTAAAAACTGACTGAGTGATTACGATAATGACAGTCATGTATTAGGGCAGGCACGAGTGATAATGCCATACATTCACCAACACTTCCACCTTCCTCCATTAGACTGTGATTCGCCCCATGACTATGATTCTAATGACCTATTTGACTTACTCTAATTTTTCATAAATAAAACGCATGTACCCTATGTAATTGTAGAAGCCCGATGAGAATTACCTAAAACAGCTGTTCGCATAACTGACTTCTAATGGCAAAGTACTCCATAGAATTTCGAATATTTTCTTCCAAATGAAATATGATCAAGTGAGGTCTAACATTGCCTAGAATAACACAAGCTGAACACATACTATAACAAAATCAGCTCTCCCGGTTTATATGTTGATATGTTGTTAGCTGAGACCCAATTGTGAGAAATCAGGGTTTCGGATGATTTTAAACCAGCTACAGGAATGCATTGCCCAGACGCAATAAGCTTTCTACCAGCTGAGCTTACCACATTCGAGCATACTGTTCTGATTCGAATCCAGCCGAAACCCTGATTTTTTGCAACTGGATCTCATCGAAATGATTACGTCTGTCAAACAACTCATTAACAATACATTATTAGAAACAGTTCATTCCCTTCAGAAGTTTGAACAAAACAGTCAGAAAACGAAAACTGGTAGATGCAAGCATTTCGTATTGACTCATCAGTACCAAATTTACAATAACATGAAACGGTTTTTTTTATATCGAACAGATAGGGGGGTAGGGTGGATAGTCAATCAGTGGGTTAAGAAAGGTCACTAAGTCCAGGGAAGGGTCAAGTTTACGAGCAACTGTTTCTGAACACACAGGGTCGGATTTAGTCGATTGATTGCGACAGCTTCAGCAAACCGTAAGAATCTTGGATTCGAGTGACGTAATAGGATTCTGAATGCACAAACTGGGTCGATAACGTGTCCAGTGGTCAGGACGTGTCTTGCAACTGCGGACGCTGGTTGATTGCGTGTTTCAAACACATTGTCGTTCTTCTGTAATACGGAGTTCTGTACCCACTTAGGCAAATGTTCCTTCACTCTGGAGATCAATACATTATTAGCTGGCTAAACAGTGAGACGATTACCAGAAACATTATCAACCAAGCCGATTAAGAATATTTTAAAGGCCTCTGGCTACCAGGCGAACGTGCGGGATGATATACTGATGTTTAGCGACAACTGTGAAAATAGTCTGAAGTAAATCAAATTAGCCATAATATTCCAGTTCACGTACGAACATGCGGCCAATGTCGCTAATTTGAATCCCGCCAAACTGTGGATTCATAAGTAAACAGTTTGTGAAAATAATTATCGGCACCACATAATTTACATGAGCTGATAGGGAATTCAGGCAACTTTTCCGTAACCTCCCTTTGTTGACTTAAGATAGATACCAGCAATAGTACAAACTTTTTGTTTTCTACAAAATGGTTTTCAAATGTAAAACTTGTACCAAGAAAACATTCTCGAAACAATTTGGGTTATTTTTTTGTTTACAGTCACCATCCCTAATGGGTATTGTTCCGGTTTCTCAACAAACCTCAGCGGACACACGGTAGGTTGGCCGGTGATTAAGCGCTCGGAAAATTCGTTTTAGCATGAACACCGTTTTTATGGTGTGAGTAGTATTCGGTATCTAGCAGACTACCCATTAAGTTAGCTTGACTGAATTGCGGGGTTAAAGTCTAAAACCAATATGATACTAATCTTTCTGTTTACACAGCGTAGGATTCTTGATAATATTCTATACCGATTGTAGCTAGACGGTTATAGAAAGAACACCAGTGAACAATTGGTGCAAACTTATTGGGCAGTGTGATAAATCAAAAAGGAATGAGCATTTCGAATCTTATCGGCATACCATGAAGCAGTAATTTGATGCAGCTTGTAGAAACGAAGCTCCAACACTTATATTGAAGCGTTTGGATTAACATCAGATCGCTAAGCTACTAAAATTGTATTCGTGTGCCGTTTCGGGCGAACCGCTAACAAACCAAATAATATATGCACTTGGTCGATAAAAGATAGTGATCAAGTAATCTGATTGTCATCCAACAGAACTCCTATATATCTAAAATTAACTCAACGTTCAAACTATAAAGTGTATCAAGAGCTGTGCAAAGCATACTGTACAGGAGAATGTTCCAGTTTATGAGTAAAATGAGGACGCCGTCTCTCGGTCGCTGACAAAGTTAACGAAAATTAGCGCGGGTTGACTGTCCCGTTTTATGGACTGCATAGTTCACCAGGTAAACGCTTTTAATTTTGCAAACGAGTTAGATTCTAGAATGGTCTGCGTGCGGTCCGGGTTTAAACCACACGGGTAAATTTTTGAGGATTACGGGCTCTAGAAACACACCAAACACCTGTTAGGTTAAAAAAATGTCCGTGCACGAAGTTAGGTTATACAGGCGCTTATATCAATGAATAATGTGTTCAAAGGATGCCTGAATAATTTTATAAAGTTTTCTGAAGAAAAAAGAGGGGGTAAATCCTAACCGCTTTTTCTGAAGAAATGTCATCCGTCCGTATTATTTTTTCTCGGGTAGATCTGATGTATTAGAAGGCAAGCCATTCCCAGTAAAGTAATAATCTACCTTTAGTAAGTATGCTAGTGAGTTGTGGTTCCTTGTGGCATGTAAACATCGCTCCCAAAACTAAACATGTACGTAGGAACTCCAGTTTGAAAAAACACTATTGCGAGGAGAACAACTAACTGCCTTAGACTTCTCCAGTAAAAGACAGCGTGTGCACTCCACGTATGATGAAAGAGTGCGAAAGCTATCGTGGAACAAACACCGTGATCTCGGAGTAACTTTGGGAAGGAGCACTAAATGGGATAGCATATTGCCTAAAACGACATTCACACGTCACGGAAGCAAGCAAAAACCCGATCTACACAGGAGTAAAGAATTCAGTGTAAAATCTGTCGAATGGTAGGTCTTCTCCTCGTACCAAGACAAGCCGACGACAACTAAATAATTGTAAACTGCGAACTGTATCTTTCAGGCGTTATATCCTGTGGTTGCAGTGAATAGAAAGTTTCAGAGAATTTACTACGGAATCCGAGCACCTAAACTCAATGACCCGAACGAACAAGTTATGGTAGGAACCAAAGACCCTCATGCCTGAAAAACAAAAAAAGCAATAGGTTCTCCATATTGACTTTTAGATTATCTTTGAGCCTAAATAAAACAGGAAGTATACTGCCGCTCTACTGCTTAAGAATTCGTGGGTTCGAGCTGACTTTTGTGGATCTTGCTAAGAACCGGACAGCCTGCTGTGAGTATATGACAGCCTCCGATGGATAATGTGACGTCCACTATTAGTCTGACTCATTCTATCATTTGATACAAACGACAGGTGATAATATTTTCGCCTCGTGAGTGATGACCCATTGCTTTGTTGAAGTCAGTCATTTACTGCAGCAAAGTACAAGTGGGGATTATTCGTTAGTATAATTGTTTTCACAGAATCTGTCATTCTGTAACGTACTTAAGCAATTTTTCTGCGACTTCAGAAGTGACTGTGGAAGCATAGCCATTTTAACAGCTTTGATAATGTAACGTTCCTATTCACTACGTCATACTCACATTGGTTGGAGATCAGGGACGTAAATTTCGCTAGGCAGAAAAGTCATCACTAAATCGACGTTTGTGCACACTCGAGAAAGCGTGAGTTACTGTGCGCAGTACATTAGTAGGCAAATGGTAATTCTGCACTTCGCATTAAGATCTGCTTAATTTTTGTTTACTGCAGGCTTGTCCCTCCTAAATTGAAGTGATCAATTTTGCCAGTTTCTTCTCACGTTTTTCTTTTAGCAGCAGGCTCTTTGTAAATTCTGATATATATCTACTGTTAACGTAGTCCATAATCAGTAGCGACTGGAGCACTCTACACAGCTTTATATAGGTCGTCAATTGAAAAGACTGTCGATTTCAATCCTTTTTCCATGAAATTTTTCATGTCATTTCGTGTGTTAAACCCTACGCATTAGTCCCACTGAACTGGAAAGTTGACAGAAATAAACTCATACTTCGGAAAATATCGAAACGGAAAAGTCGACTAATGTTTCCACTTCCCATAATGCATCATGATTTTATTATCCCATCCTTGCGAGGAATTCTGTTTTCATTACACGTGGAGTGTGCGTGACGAATAGTACTTATTTTCGGGTTGAAAATTGTAAGAACGCTTTCACGTTTGGGCTGCATTAATACATATCACAATTGAATAGTTCGGGATCTGAGTTGTCAAAAGTTATCCGCTGCCGAAAATTAAGCACAGTTTGCACAACAGCCCAAGTCGGTTAAATGGTGTGCGTCAAAAACCACCGCTGGCTTGAGTTTATCTTTTTTCACAGTATTTTGGTAGTGTGCCTTCTGTTTCTATCCGGGAGTTGAGATAAAGCCTACATGCTTTTGAAAGGCACGTTTTATTACATTATTCTAAGTATCTCATATTAGATCTTTTCAAACATTCAAACCTAAATTTGCACAGGTTTGGTTCTGGTTCTCTGAAGAGACTAGGAAGGGACACAATAACTAGGTCGGTTACCTGTCATGACGATCATGGCACTTCATCCAGAGTAAAATCAGTAACTTGAGTTAGCCGTCTAGTTGGTAAGTTAGTTTCAGATAAGTAAGCATAGGTTTCGGTTGTTGTACTTTAAACGCATGACACCTTAGTTCACTCAAACGACTTCAACCCACTATCTAATGAGGGACTTATTAAATGGCTTAATACGGAGGAAGTAGACAGAAAAGTATTTAGAAAATTTCACCAAGTGGTTGTCCTCAAAAGATCGGTAGGCTACTGCGAGAAAACTACAGTTTAATTCCGTCAAAGATAAGGGAGGAAATATTAAATTATTTCACTTCTAATTTCCAACCTTGGAACCACTATACTTATCTCATATATGGTCTTGTTAATCAGGTGAAGCCCTATACAGAGATTCGTAAAACCTTCATGTTCATAGAAGAAAAGTGACTTGCTTCAGCACCCGAAATCGCTGAGCTTTGTTTTTAATCAGTTTAGACTGTGCTGGAATTTTTCTTCCGAAACTAATAGAAGATGACTACTCAAAACTTTGGGGTTATTCACTCTCAACGTGGTCCCTCAACGTTGCTGTTTAACAAGACTGGGGTCTCTTTTACAAAGGGAAGATGTCTGGAACGAGTCAAGGTCTCGCAATCCGTCATGTATACAAATAGAGATACCAGTAACAGAGTAATTTGGATTTCGTAGATAATAGTCTGAACTAGTGAAAATGTACACATGGCGTACATGTGGTTATAACCATCACATCCGACAACCTAAGGTAGATTGTGTTTGTTGAAACCAATGTCAGTAGACGACGTTTTTAAAGAGAGGGAAACACCAGAGTATTTCTTGATGCTCACATTCTGAACTGCATACCAACACGTTTCGTTCTTGCTTGGACCCATCATATTTAATTATCTTAAACAAAATGTCAACGGGAAAAATTTGTTGTGCAAAATAACATTCTTACCTATAGGACCGCCGATATTATGGGTACAGCTTCGTATAAATAGATTGATACATCACTGTTGTGCAACGTTTGGACACTCGTTTGGTTAGACCGGACACAACGCATGTCCGGTCGTCCTTCAGTTTAAGTAAGGACAGAATGCTTGATAAACAAATTCAAGGTACCAAATGATGCCATTAGTTCCTTGTTATAGTATGATCTTGTGAGTACCGGTGAATCGTTTAGTATCACAGTCCACCCACCGGGATATGGGAAAAGTGACAAGCAAAACTGACAGACTTCTGGAGACATTCCGTTGTGTTGTTGTGTGTTCAGTGGATTAGTACTAACCTGATAAGATGACTGACAAACAAAGTTATCAGGTAAAGCCTTTCCTTTTATGTCAGTCTTCACAGGAAGCGCGCAAAAATGGCAATGGTTGGTGCAAATTCACCGGTGGGCGGTCCAGTGAGAAGTTCTGTGACCAGATCATGCCAATCCTACTGTTCGTTCTCGGCTGATGTCTAACTGTGGCAAGCCAATGGACATTGTGTATTTCATGAAAGGTAGATATTACAGACATGGACTAAAGTAAACGATTTTCTGCAGAATCGTAGATGTTGTGTAATGATTTTCGCTTCTTCAGCAAGTATATCAAGTCAACGCCGATGAAATCATTGTAATAAAACTCACGACTGAAAAGAGTCCTTGATTTCTTATTGAATTTCCAGCCAGCTGCCTTCAAAAGCAGTAGTAGACGTGGATGTCACTTTTGTACACATCCCTACCACGGCCAGCATTCGAACTCATGCAGCACTTTCATCAGACAGCCGTATTGGACATTCCGCCATTCATTTCAAATCATGCCCCACCGAATTATCACAAACAGACACACAGACACACCGGGCTTTGAGTAACTGTGTAGTTTCCCAGTCGCCTCGAGAGTTGGTACGGTAACTGTCCTGTCAACTCTATTTGATAAGCCCTCGAATGGAACTTCTCATGTTACTGTAACGGAAGTCCGTATGCTTGCTGGTTATTATCTTCGATTCTTGAAAAATAGTAAGGGATTTCGATTACTAAAAAGTAAACATCACTAACAGGCACGGTTATAAGACATTGACAACACTGCAGTCAACGCAATTTACCAGCGAGATTCTTACAGGTGCAAGACATACAGTCGAACATAATACAGCAAATGTCCGTTTACTGGGATCGACGGTGACATAAAGTGATCTCCTGGTGAGTTTTACTAAATATTACAGACAATCCTTCTTTCGCCGTTGCGGCTGGCGAAATTAACAGGAGCTGGTTTATTTTTGTCTTAATGTGCTGCTTCCTTTCGCAGTGGGTCAGCCGAACGGCATACCTGAGTGGAAGGGCTGCCTTCAATCATGAGTAGTGTTCCATTCGAAAGAATCTAGTTTGACAAAAACTGACAGCACCACGGAGGATGTGTTGTGCAATGATAGTACAATCCTATTTCAACGGTTACTTCTGCGAGATTAACGTACATAGTGTATGGCGGAGACAAGCAGCGAATTAACATCAAACCAGTCAGGTATGAGACTGCCACTCAGGTAGCAAAGCGAAATCAGACAGATGCAGCTGAAACGCGGTCAGTGATGATGAACATAAACTCGATGCAACGCAACAGAACTTCTGCGGGGCAGAGAGATAATACGGGTATAGAAAAACAAGGTAAGGTTGGAAACCTAATTTAATTTATACAGAAGGAGTAAAAAATGATTTGGAAATCCACACGAATCGACCGGGAGTTAAGAGAGCGTATATGGATCAACACTGGTTGAAAGGTGGGCACTTGTCAGTTACTGTATCCAGTGGATAAAGAAGCAGTTTGAAATGCTGGTTTAGGAAAGAATACGGAAACGTGAAGCAGCAGTCGCATCTTTACAACTTCAACGAACGACGAACCACTGACTGTTACTGGGCGCACAGGTTAGGATTTATTCGGTTTACTGAGATGTCTTGTGAGCTGTTAAGCACCAGTTTACTTTGGGTCTGAAGAGTGCTGTGAAGGTCTTACTTGGATCCATTATGCCCGGTCCGTAGAAGGTGCTTTGTGACGGTAGTGGTTGCACAACTGACCTTCACTTTGTATTTTTCTGGCATCACAACGTGTTACCCGTTAGACTGTGATTCATTGTTGCAAGTAAACCTATCACGAAAAACGATATAACTTGACTACTGCAGTCTTATTGATGGGTAATTATGACTAGCTAGTCAGCATGCATTTTGACTTAAGGCGTGAAAGATGTTAGATGTTCAACTGCTGGTAATCCACTCTTAGTTTTGCAGAGACAAGTTATTACGAAATCGATTTGTGACTTTATAACTTGAACTGATTTACAAACAATGCATTTAGTCGCATTCGGTATTCTGAAAATCACCGGAAAATAATTTTCACGATGGGAATAACTTGGTGTGTGTTGTGTCATTATGAATACATGCACTTCTACTTGTATGGTGACAGCTGACAATCTGAATGAAGAGAAGTGTCATACAACTGGTGAGGCGAACAACGTTGGAACTCACTCATCAGTGTATTTCACCGTGGTCCTTGGTCTTACTTGTCAGTTGCTGTTTGTCTTCCCATGATTTACGTTACTTCCATCTAAATGTTTCGTTCGGGCAGAAACGGTCCAGCTTCGGATGTGAACTTATACACCGTCAGCCGGAAATTTCCTAATAGACAATCACACCATTTGCCAACCTTGTTATAGTGTGTTGAATCCATCTGGGAGATACTTTAACAAGTATTTGACGACTATAGCAGTTAGTCAGTTACACTATTGATACACAATTTTTGCCTCTGTATGTGCAATGAGTAAAATGTCTCTAGCAATTTACACACACCAATCCGTTTGGTTTTCGTAGTTTTGCTTGTTAGTATATAATACTGATCTTTACTAAACGAACCACATTTGCTATAAATTGACTGACATAAAGAGTGTTCGTATTAAACGTTAGCAATTTCCGGTTAGTTTTGGACTTGTATTGGCTGGCATGTGCTAAAATAAACTCCCTGGTGGGGGTGATTCACTTCAGTCTTGTAAATACTTTCTCTGCATAGTAAACTACTTATACCTGGGTATTCACAGGTAGATAACGGTCGTTAACTGTGATCATTGGTAAGTATTAATTAAAATGATTGACGAGTATTTCTCTCAGGAAAGCGTGTACGGTCTTCCATCGGAAGCACACGTCGGATGCAGTATTATTTCCGTATGTAGAGTTGTGTAACAATGTTCGCCTCGTTTTCTACGACGGTGTTTGTAATGAACAGTCATGCCAAATAATGAAAATGGTAATGTGTATGAACGATCAAATGGTTCCTAAAACACGGGTTGTGGTGGTGCTAAAGTTGATGACTGAAGCGAGTATTAACGAAGTGACGTATCCATGTATCTTGAACACGACATTATTTTGCTCACGAAGCAGAAATTACAAACGTCAAAACACGACTGAACAGTTATCAACGAGTACAGTACAATGTTATTGTAACACAGGATTCCATTGGTATAAGTTGTTAAAGAAATATGTATGCTGCCTTTGTTACTTTATCGCACTATTTTTAATATAAAGTCATATTCGTTCGCCTGTGTATCCCCTAGCAATGTTCCTTTCTTTTTGTACATCTCCGGTTGAAAAACAAGTTTATGCAGTTTGAATTTTATTAACCGACGCATTTTGTAGAATGCCTTTCGAAATAGAATCGCGATGAATCATAAGCAGATACCCTGTTGCTCAGTTATCTTAATCTAGTTGTTGTTGAACAGCTCAGAAGAGAGGTACCCAGTTGATGGAATGATAAAACCATTGTTCATTGTTGTGGTATTATTTACACTTAGAAAGGGAAAATGACACTTTGTATTAGCTTCACAAAGATCTCCTATACCAAAAGCCACGGACAATTCTGAGGAAGAGAACTAAGGTGGCCTGAACGGTCTGTAGAGTACCTAAAGTATATTTATACAAATGCTCTACAAGCTTGCCTCTAAAAATATTGGGTTTCGCAAACAATTCTTCAACTTTTCCAGAATCAAATTCCATGCAACCTGGTCAAAAATCGCTGCTATTATTCCTGTTTTAGTCTGCAATAGATAACCTTCAATAAGGATGCTACTGCAACACGGTCAAAGATAACGTTGGGTGTTGAAACAGGAAAAATGCTGTTAGACCTTCTGATGGAGGTATCGAGTTAACGTTTGATGAGCTAACTGAACGAAGCAAGAAGAAACAACCCAGCAAGTACTGTGAGGTTTCATCTACTGATTCCGACGCCGAGTCACTACCCGAAATATTGTATACTTATATCTGGAATATCTCTCACAAAGTTGAGGAATTAGCATGGCCATTTTCTTTACCTTCCTTCAGCAATCATGTGTAGCCAGTGCTAATCCAGTTTTCTTCATAACCTGCCGTGCTTCTTACAATGGAATCAGTGTAAACACCTCATACACTACTAACTTGATTGGTATAGACTTACCAATGGATTATTTATGGATTACTGATTTATCGTGACTAACGAGTCTACTTAGCAATTGTATGGTCGCGTATAGATGGCGACTGATTTGGTTTATTGAAAGAATGACTCAAAGTTTACCCTCCGGTTACGGAAGCCTGTGAGTTTTGCGAACAACTATAGGTTCAGTCACAACCATAAAAGTACCTATGTCTTGGTGGTATAACCTTGACCGTTCGCCTGAGTTAAGTGCAGTAGGTTGGTTTCAGATATTGTCAATGAAGACAATAGTACTGCAGTAACAGCGGTTCAAAAGAACTTTCACGTCAGGCTCTATTATGTATGATGCCAAAATGACAATTTGCGAATAACGTTGTCCTCATTGGCTTAATTCGTATGAAGTTACTATCTAAAGTGCACATATTGCATAGTCTTTTAGTGGAAACGTCTCCATCACATCAAGCAACACAGGGAATGGAACACTTGAAGGTTACCATTTTGCCAATGGATTCAGCTCATGACCACCAGCAGTCTTGAACGGTGATACCTAATTTTTCTTTTACTCTGGATGTCCTAATACAAACCTATAGAAATATTCATCAATTTTACTCATAGTATAAACATTCCAACGTTCTGCGGTGGGCACTTTGCTTATGTGACCATTTTTAATAACCCCCACATCATAGTACAGATAACCCATGCCAAGCTCTCGGAACTCAGCTTACCCCGTACGCAATTATCTACATTGAACCATGTAAACTTATTTGTAGAGGGAGACCTGTATGTATACGAACTTAGTTTGTCACTGAATGATACTGTACATACGGTTGGAGAAGTCGATGATTGTTCAATCAGCTCATTTATGACTAAAAATGTGAGGATTCGGAAGACCATAGCAATATTAAACGTAAAAACTGAAAATGGTTCAGTAGTTGTTTACTATGTTCGTCGCCTTGCTGTTTGGAGCATCGATGAAGTGGTCCGGCTTGCTTCACAGAGAATGATGTATGCAGGGTAAGCAGAATTCATAGGCGCAATGTGCCTAATTAGATCACAAGCGTGACACTGTAGAATACGGTCAGAAACAGAAACCGTGTTTCTGTTTGATAATATATTGAGCAACAAACGAAGGTGTTTGACCTTTTCAAAGGGGAAAGGGAACTGAATAATCCTAAGTTCGATTTACAGGCATTTAGCTTTTCTGATCATTGTCCATTATCCATGGTCTTCGTGCATGGCGTTGGGACACTGACCAACGCATATTCAGTCTCGGTGTACTTAACTGTCTTCGGTCGCGCTCTACACGTTTTTTGTCTTCACTGCAAACAGTCAGTGGTGTCTTGACTCATTCCTGCACACTGAACTCCTCGAAGTCTAGTTCAAAGTAAGGATTTGTAATCGTTACTTCAAAGGCTATCTCCGGTACAGATAACTGTGTTTGGTCAATGTATTCAGTCAACGGTCACTTTTGCACTCCCATCAGTCTCTTACGTGAACAAGTTTATCCGAGAAGGTCCACAATACTGTACAGTTCCTTTTATCGTTCTAGGATTCAAGATGAAACGTTTCGGTTTGGAACCGCACTGTACACTCACTCCATTTCACAGTCTTGCAAGGAGGCGGCGTATAATTTCTTATCTTAATGGTCTCTCTAGTACTTGTGAGATATCTCAAAGCGTGCTCGTTCCGCTTGGTGAGCTTTTAAAGTGCATCTGAGAGTTTGTTTGAATACTGTGTAACCGTTGGTTGAAGTTACATGGTGAATTAGAACAAAACATCTGTTGGTAACTTTACTTTTGATCTGTTTATCAAAAAGTGAGGTATAATCGGCTAAGATAAGCTTCTTGATGTGACAAGACACCAGGTATTTTGGGAGTCCCAGGTCATATCCAGTGAGTCCTGTTCAGAAAAGGCCTAAATGGGCTCTTGCGAGCTTCCCTTACTTAATTCTTGTAGTGTCACCGATAAAATGTAGTTAGGGTTATGCTCAGTTCCAGTATTTCTCAGCGATTGAGAACCAAGATGTTTGCACACAGGGAATCCGATCCGAATGGGCTTGACAAATGACCTTCCATCCCCAGGGGCAGATTCAACGTTGCTACAAATTTAGTCATCTGAGCAGGCTGGGCTAATTTTTTGTTAGTTGACTAATCCACCGGAAGGATGACAGGTTTAGGGCGTCTCAAGCAAAAGCTCTATAATTCGAAAACTAACTCGTTAGATTATCAAGTAATCGTAATCTACAAGATAGTCTGAGTTCTTACTGTGATATTCTTGAACGTACCGCACCTTTCGCATAAACGGCAGAAATTCTGGCATTTTTGAACCAGAGAGACTATAACAATATTTGTCGCGTGGCTGCCTCCGGCTTGTATATCTCGACATGGCTAAGTTTGTAGTGTAAGTATTTTACCGCTGGGTATATGGTAAACGAATAAACCTCTCCTCACAACGTCAAATTGTTCCCGTAACGTTTAAATACAGTAGGGTTCTTGGTCCTTCCTCTCAATTTCTGCTTGCTGGCTCAGTTCCACTATCCCAAAATCTCTCTTCAATAAGTGTATTCAGGGGTCCGGTGATTAAATGCACCGTGAACCGCAAAAGTCTGCAAATTGTAAGTTGACAGATGAACATGTTGCCTAGTACGCAATCGACGTTCTGTTCACGTAACTTGTCGATGATAACTGTCGAAGTTGGATTCCTGGACACTCTCATACCTTCGTGAAAGCCGTCCCTGAGTAGCCATCGAGAGGACAATATACCTTCCGTTATGTAGATGTCACACGAAGAACGGCAAGGAAACAGTTACTTCCTCATCGCACAGTAGTTGTTCTACCGCCTGAGCAACAGCTATTGTAAGATGCAACATGCTCTCCACCTTCTTCTCATTGAAACGTTCTGCCTTGACTGCATTCTGTGCTACATCCGAAGCCAAAACGAATTCCCGGCTGTGATGGCGTGTGCAAGTAAGCTAGCATTTATGGAATGCACAAAGAATCACGTTATGAATGGAAAGCCTGATGACATTTATCCGACTAAGTGACTCCCTGATTGTTTTGCAGCGGTAAAGGTGCGCGTAAACTCGACAATGAAGCGAAACCAGTGGGAGGCAAATCGGAGGCTACTTCTCAAATCACCAACATTATTTGAAGAAGATCATTAAGCATATGTACCGTCCTTCCCAGGTTTGCAGGAATTATTGATAGTGGCTTCGCTTGATGTAAAACGATCATTTTACATGCAAAATTTATAACTGGCCAATGCTAATGTTAGATCAGCTTCACCCATCCCATCCAGCGTTGACTATAGGTAACACATGCTCACATGTGTTCTCCCGCCATCTGCACCTATCACACACATTTGCGGAAGAGGTCTTGCGATGACTGTCAGATAAATCCACCGAATCTTATCGTTGCTTTTAGAAGCCCTTAAGACATGACGCAAAACTCACACACTGCCCTTGGTACTGTGAATACCGTCTCGATCCAGTCGTCCTTTTCGACCTCCGCTTGACTATAGTTCGCCGATAAATCAAAAAAGGTATAGTGAGTGATCATTTGAAGTGCAGCAAAAGGTGACCAGTCCTTAACAATGGGAAACACTTATCAGCCACCTATTCGTGTTTCTCATAATCCGCGTATCGGCTAGGGGTGACTGTGTTTCTTTTTGTTCAGAATTATCGTGGTGATCCGCTGAGGTATCGTGGGTTGGGATAGGTCATTCTTCAACATAAAGTTGGTAATATGCACTGGCTCACCATGAAGATGTGTAGGCGTCTTTTACGTTGGTTCCTTGATAGATCGTACATCCCCCACACTATGTATGCGCCTCAATGAATTTGTGCGACTAAACATGGCCTCCCCTGTAATATGCTTTTGCCGCTGACTTGTACTTGTGGATTATAGATGCTCTGTACTTTGTGAGTTTGCATGAGCTGCATTCGCCCGCATCTCACTGATTGACCGATTTATTCCAGAGGGCGATATAGTGTTTTGGACAGAGGTGGTGGACGAACCATATAGAACGGGCTTTTAATTTGACAATTCCCCAAAGCAAACTATTAGTGAAAATTGATTAGCAAATTCATACCAACCAGGATATGGAAGAGTGGGTTCCGGTTCAACACAGAACCACACTGTCAACCCTGCTGGGCTCGTATGGCCAGTCTAGTACTCCTATCATTTTAGCCTTCAATTACAATCCTCTGAAAAGAGAGCTTTCACTGTCAGTCTGAGAGTCCACTGGTTAAACTAAGCAGTGCAAGTGTCTCCTTGAGTTGCGAGTGTTGTCCCTTAAGTCATTATCAGCGCCAGTGGGAGCTGTTAACAAATGTTAAGCGTCCTTAACTGAAGAAACGTTTACCTGAATAAAACACTCACTTGACCTACCGTAATTTCTAGTACTACGGTGATTATTCTCGTATGTCTGATAGTTTCTGCTAAATCCATGATTAGGAGGTTGTCTTGGTCCGTTGACCCTAGGATACAATTGACTAGGATCTTACCTCGAGTATCTTGACCCCAAATATGCAAGTGACTCTTCACTAGATCACCTGAAGCAGTCGTTACTGATGGTTGTTTCGGCCATAAAACAGTGCCGCACGTGTTAATCAGTGGTCGTTCTCAGCTTCCCCAAATTTTCTGCCAATAATGATGCAAAGCCAAAGTCATCTGGCGGATACGGCAAGAGCATCTTGTTCATTTTCATGAGAGAAACGCTTTGCCGAATTATTCGACGAGTCGTCTCTAGAAATCCTTAAGCCGAATCTTCTTCATAAGTTTGTTCGACTGAGTATCAAACATCGGAAACGAACAAGTGAAATTCTTACTCTTGGAACTAATTTACAGTGTGGAACTGTTGATGATACTCACTGAAATCGAATGAGAGTATAGTAGACTCCGCTATCTCAAGCACGTTTCACTAAACACCGGTGTACTCAAAAATTGGGCGTAAACAACCTTGTTGAAGACCTCCAATTTACGAGGTTAAGCATCAAACAGAAAGATTTGGAGGTAAAGTTGTGCTCATGTTTCCGTTATTATTAGATGTAACCATGAGAAAAATCGTTCTAAAGATAGAACTGGATGACAAACCCTTGTCAGGATTGTCCGTGACCATTTTTATTTAGAACGGTGGTTACTGTATACATAATGTACCGGATCCCAGTAAGTATCGTCCGAAAGAGTCCCTGGTAGTTTGTAATATTTTCAACCATAGCAGAAGAGGCAACAGTGGGTTTGTTCGGAAGTGTACTGGGTAATGTGCAAAACTATCACGGTATATAAAAGGATATAACTGTTGGAATGGAACGAAGCCCTGTTCATGTAAAATTGCCTTTTGTGGTCAATAGACAGTTCGTTGGTCCGTGCACAATGTTGTTTAAACGAATATTTCCGATTACACCACCCAACGGCTAAACAGATTAAGTAGTAGCTTAGGATACTTATTCAAGTGCCAGTGGTCGTACTGGCTTAATCGCAAGCGATGTTCAAGGGGTCAACGGTCAGGCGGATGAATGTCTCGATTCCAGAAAGACCACCACAACTCAAATATGGCTCTGGATATCCCCGCCTGATGCAACCAATTACGAAAAACTTGTCGGTGAATGTTTTTCAAATGAACATCGCAAAGTAGCTCATGTTTACGTTGGGACCAACTGAATCGAGCAACTTCAACTTCATGTTACAGTACTATAGCTGCTGTACGCCACACCTGAATAAGTGTTATGTTAGGCTATTCGACTAACAAAGCGTCTTCATAAGTAGCATTTTATCAACTTTTACAAAATAGCTTTTCTTAGTGACACATCAACCTAACCCTCGGTTACTCTACCGATATAAAAGCGAGTCTACACGAATATGGAAACATTTGCCATTAAATTCTAAATGTATTGTATTAACACAAAATCGTTCAGTTTACTCTTCATTCTGAAAATTCCTTCGTTTTCACAGCTTTCTTTTCTTTACAGAAATTACTCGATAATGATAAAACAGATTTGCCTTCGCCCAGATGCAATGCTTGCACACTGCCAGTGAAAGATCGAGAGATATTATTGCTTTTGCCGCAATCAGCCTTAAAAACAAAACGTTGCTGGGGGCCTCATACTATTCCGGAAATTACTCCCAAATCAATTCTGCCTTCATCATGTTCGGATCCAGTTTTGCTAAAAAAGGCAACTTGCTGCGATCCTCACAAAGCCTACGATGGCTGGAGGGGAGATTCGGATGATGTCGAACTTTACCATTCAGAATGTCTCAAGTGTGCTCAATGTAGTGAACTGTTGAATCCGATCGATCGGCGATGTTGGAAATACAAGAACTGCGCATTTGTGTGCATACATTGTCGAATACGGTGAGTCAGATGAAGGTAGCCAGCTAATTCTGTATTCCGCCAACTCTCTCGAAAAATAATGTTTTGAGCTGTTTACAATCCCGGGCCAATCGAACAACTTCAGTAAAATTTGTGGGCGAATGTGTTCGAGTACCTAGATACGATAAGTATGCAGCAAATGGTATGTTGATTAACATGGTTGTTTCATAACATTCAGCCCGGCATTCTAATCGTGACTAACGAACTGCAAAAACGGCGGTATTAGAATCTAGTCTTTGTTTTCGAAGACAGTTGACTGGGAATTGCAGGTTATTGTGAGTTACGGCTAAATTTGAATGGCAAACAAGTTATGGAAACTAGATCCCCTACCGCCTTTTAGAATTCTTTTGGTTACAAGTGAACTGATGAGTAACTTCTGTATGTTGCTAATGACGTTAAATACTATTAACTCGTCCGTTAACTAGTTGAAACTTACCGTCCTCGTAGAAGCTTGATGACCCACCGTCCAGTTGTCCAGAAGAAATGACTTTTATCACACAAACAAGCATCGTGCCACTGTAAGTGGTCTCCAGACAAGACTTGCTCAATTCGCCATGTGAGACACGTTAGGTGTTCAAGGTCAATTGCATTCAGTCACGACAACAGTTAGCGTTAACGATCCCGTTGAATAAACACCGCTGCAAATTTTTCAGGGCTGTCTTTGATGGTTCAAGAGGCAAACATGTTTCGGTAACGATCACACCGAAACTGTCAAACCGACTGCAACGAAATGTTGTACCGCTTTAGATTTAAGATAGTTTAACCTTTCCTTGACTATACTAGCACCCACTGAACCAGCAGTTGTGAACAATCGATCAGCTAATGCATTCATTTATGTTGCTGGTGACCAACGTAACTTGAAAGTGCTCATCCCTCTGAACAGTCAGAGGGAATGGGGCTTATATACTGAATAGAGTGCGGACTCAGTGTGCATCCTTCCTTATTTTGTTAGCTGGAAACGTGTTGGTTGGTGTAGTCAACAATGTGGTGATCGCCAAAATTTGAATTTAACTGTGACGATTTGGTTTCGGTAAATAGTAACACGCCAGGTAGCTTGCCGTTAAGTCTAAGGGCAATCCTTGTAAAAGCCTTGCACTTTTGCCTGTGCTGACTCAAGTGACGAAAATGATGCCTTCTTGGGGGTTTAAAAGAAAGGTCGTCTAGGAATAACACCCTTTGATTCTGGCACAATCATGTTGTGTGTGGAACATGTAAAGCACGCATAGCACAAAAAATGAATTACCCAGCAACCCAGCTAGTTAGACCAACGTTTAAAGTTGTGTTTACTGACCTGTATGCAATTATCTACTGGTATTACCGCTGAGTCACAGAACATCGGTTCTGGCTTCACTGGCAACAAGTGTTGGGAATGTCACGATACTTATTTGTTCCGATATCCTATGTTTACTTTATAGTTCAGTCGTTGGATGTATCTGGTTTGACCAACCAGGCTGAGTACTATTAAAGGAATGAGACGATTTGAGTGTGAACGATCCTGTGGTTCAATGTCTGTAAACATACTTTTTCAAAAATAGATTATACCTTAGAGACATATGCCATACTTGGTACATCGGTGTAATATTATCGAAGCCCGCTTCTCTTATACCGCGAATAAATTCTAACGTAATACATAACTGCACTGAAGGAGATCGTCTTCCTAATTAGTCGTTTACGTCCAATCGTTTTTTTGAAGACAGTATAGTAGAGTGTGTCTAAAAACATGCGATTCGGATGAGGTCCATGAGCATTTTTGGTTTAGGTGAGATGAATTTCGATGTACTCAGACGGATCAGATTTTAATGCAGACTTTAAATCTTCAAACCAACCGTTCATGACACGTTCTGTACACGTATCACTCATGCGTTTAAGTGTTGACACTGAAAAATCATTCGGAATGCATGTGACCTTTTGCTCACAAATGATTGGTTGGCAAACTAAAATATCTAATTCATTAATTCTTCAACATCAAGTCAACAAACCGCTTACCATTTTTGCGCCTGAGAGCCTTGATCATGGTGGAGACCATTTAATTTTATAAATTAGTAGGTTCGACCATAAAACCAGCTACGACTGCACAAAATGAGCCAAACGTTTGTCCGCTTGTAAATCTGGTCGTTGTAGCTCAAAACTGCCCACCGTCGAGACATGTCGAACACTCTGTATGATGTGAGTAGCTTGATGAAAAATGTACCTAAATAACCGAAAATATCTGTAGTAAAATTCTTGATCCATGACTTCGTAAACAGGCTCACTAAGAAGACCGAACATAAAGCATTGTTTCATCATTGTAAAACTTGTGATGTGTTAACCCACTTTACTGGTCAGCTACTGAAGAAATTCCGTCGCCGAAAGAGTCATCTGATTTTAAAAAAGCAATACGTTTCCTCTTTTGGAGTGCCTTGTAGACTGACATGTAAATGGTCGTATTCGCGTCAAGAAACGTGGTGTAATAGTCTGGTATCAAGTCGCATTAAAGAAAAGGTTCAATCCTACAAGACCATGAGGAACACCGACAGTGAAATTATCATCCAACTGATGACGTACCATGAAAACTTCTTACTGTTTAATGGACTCTGTGGGGTTAGCGCATGGGAAGAGAGCTTTCATCTCCTAGATAAGGAAGGAGTGCTTCAATATGTAAAATACAGTTTTGTATAAAGCGGAAACTGCTGTATGAAAGTAAACACAGTCTAGTACACTCCTGCTCGCAATGTACGGAAATCCATGAGTCGAAGATGAATGATATGCATATATTAATGTGAGTTTACTTTATTCTTTCAGCACTTCACATATTTATACGAATAACTTAAGAGGTGGTTTTTGCTCCAGTGTGTACGTATAACCGGTCACCCGTTTCCCGCTTACGCTACGTAGAACTACATAACGAGTCCAGTTTAAAAAATTACGGTTTTTAACGTACTAGGGAAGATGAATTTGCATCTTTCTTTCAGGATGTATTCTGAATGTTAAAACTCAGCCAGATTATTTCCAATTTTCACATTAGAAGTTACTACGTTATGCGTGGCCATACGAAAAAATGTAATTATCGATCACTTTTCGGTGAGTAAGATAACCATGAATGTGCTCACCAAAATCAACTCACTAATAACCTTGTTTTGTATGGTGTAAGCTATTTATGAAGTACTTCCAGTTGATCTTTAAAGTATGGAACTGGCCTGAACAGAAAGACTTGGTCAAGAGCCCTTGCAACAGTGAATACTGATCTGCCGTTCAGAAATGTCATGTATACCTTCGGTGACATAGGGGATCCGGCATGCGTAGACCTGGAGCACGATCACTGCATGCATTTGGACCAAGCTTGTTGGTCATTTTCAGTAAAGTTGAATGTCGAATTTAAACGTGGATAAATATTCACTATCTGTTTTGTTAAACTAGAATCTTTGTAGGCGCTTGCTTCGGTTATCGATTATTGAAGTTGAAGACAGTTTACAAATCCGAACCGCCTTAGCAAGATGTATTGAAGCTTCCCTTGAACCGTTTGATGAGAACAAGCCAGCTTGACATTTCCTCCAACCCCGAACAGCAGAAGTAGCAAAAATTAGCAGGCTAGCCAAATGTCGTGGTGGCCAGCAGAATTGGTAAAATCACGGTCACACGTTCGGTTGATGGCATTATGAAGATCGGTCTGCACTATCCTTCAGGATAACTTCAGCTAATTGGTAGTTGTTTGTCAGTTGTCAAAGCATAGATGCTTACAACGAACTTCTATGTTTTTGCGGCAACGGGATTGCTTGAGAATGTGGTTTCTACTCTGCAATACACAGACTCTGCATAGTTTCCGGAACATCAATATGGAATCATACGATCAGTGCACATTGAGGTTCCCGTGATAGTGGAATTGAACGATAAGCTTACTCGAAGTAAGTGCTTGCAGACGCTTTCTATAAATGTCCTGTCGCCACTCAGTTTCATTGTGGAGGAATTTACCAGCATGTGGAGCAGGCGTGCAACCACGAGCAAACACACATACCACATATGGTATGATTCACAGCATGGTTTAATGGCTATTTTTACTCAGATATCAAGTTGGTCTATCTTTCAGCAACCACGTAGTTTCAGCCGAGCATATACACCCAAATACTTTATCAGTAGTCAAAACGTGGCTAATGATATTATTTTCAGTATGCTATCTTCAAGCCTGACCGAGCACAATAAATATAGAGCTAGTTGTTAGGCAAAGATAGCGTGAAAGCTAATGTCGTTTGAAACTAGTTGCATTTTCAGCTTATAGAATGGTTGAGGCAGTCTCGCTCCACCTGTTTCACCGACAACTGGCCATGGCGACATTTGTCAGTGCATGTTAACAGCATCATGGTCTGAAACCCAGTAAGCCTGGAATCCTCAGGTAGCGCCGTACGGAGACCCAAAAGAATTTACAAAGGGATGACACTATCCTGCATACTAGACCTAACACGGATGCGAGAAAAGTTTTGTTAGATAAGCAAGCGGATTTATAGAAGATGTGTAGTACATTATAAAGTGGTGCCTCATATTGGAGAATGGAGACAAGGAAAGACAAAACAATTTTCTTCCGAGTTGTGTATCTCTAAATTTATTAAACACGAATCAGAGTGGACTGATTGACGCATCCGTAATCGACCGGTTGCGACCAACAGATTCAGCCGTATCAATTTCCGAAGGACAGCGTACCTCTATGCTCGACTGTAAACGTGACGAACTCACTGTACCAGACACCAGTACAGTGCCAAGAGGAACTACTGGGGCCACTCAGCGACGGATTGGCTACGTATAGCCTCGAGGACACATCCAGGTTTAATGGATCTATAAGAGTTCGAATGACTAAAAATGAAGGATTATTGTCACTGGATGTGTGCCCTTTGTTTACGAACGTGCTACTCAGAGAAACCATTGATCTTATGCATGCTTACATCCAGTTGAGTTGTATGAAATTGGGAACACCGAATGAACAATTCAAGAAGTTTCTGCTTACGAGCGTGCAAGTTGTTCAATTTCAGGTCACCTGAGAAGTCCGTTGCCAAAATGATGGGGTCACGATGCGTTCACCGCTAGGTCCATTGTTGTCTGATATTTTCGGAATAAATAAAACTGACAAGACTAGTCGAACAATGTGCACTGTACAAACGGCGAACAGATTAGATTTTCTGTGTCAACAATAACACGACTGATAAACACTCCTTATTCTCTGTAACCTTCTCGTTTCACAAAAAGCTGAAGATTATTATGAAAGTAGAAAAAGGCGGAAAACCAACTTTCCTTGGCGTTGTGTTGTCAGTACGCTTACATGGATAACTTCAACGTGACATGCGAAGGACGCGAACAGGGGGTTTTCAGTACACTTATTTCCACAGGTTTGCTCCGATGAAACATAATTTGGCATTCAATACAACGTTAAGTATATCCAGTCCACAAACTTTGTATCGATTACACGCCAGCAAAGAGCGCTGAGTCGTTTCGTACATCTTTCGTCCGGTGCAAAAAGGATTTACGTAAATTTGCCGCACAATGACGAAATACTTAATGTATCGTTGGCCAGATGACTTGGCACAAACCTGAAGCTGGTTTTTCACATTGCACTTCTAAGGATATCTCACGCCTTCATCTTGATGACTTCGTAAGCAAGTAGTATCAAATCATTTTTATATTTATTGAATTTCCCGTTCTTGTTGAGTGTTTCATCCCAGTCGCAAAACAAATCGCTTGTCGGAAAGAACACATGAGAACTTCCCTGCTTGACTGAAAATCAGACGGAAACGACTGATGATACGAGAGCTCCATGGAAGACCCAAGTAGTGTAAGCATATAACAGTGGGTGAAATCTTGATGACATACAATCTGCGCCATTGTTAACACGCAGATTTTTGCTTCATCAGTTCACACGTCAGTGAAACTTCCAACGATTTAATACACCGCACAAATGACAAATGGTATTGGTTTCTGTTAATCAGCTGTTTTTGTACACTTGTATTTTAGAAAACATTGGAATATCGTTTTGCACCAGTTAACACGTCCAGAGATTTAAACCACATGTTGGCTTTAAGTAAAAGGTTCCAAAGAAAGATACATACATTTAAGCCAGTTCTCATTTGTACTTTTGAAATCATTGAAGAACAAATGTGGATGAACCGTCTTTATGAGGAGCACAGTTTTGACTATTTAATCTCCCAGACTGCCTGAACCAATTGGTTACGTCACTGGCATTGTGTAATATGGTTTCATTTCGGAATATTACGATTGTGATCTCGTTAAGTCTGTTGCGAGCGTGACATCATTGGTTATTGTTGGTTGTCGTACTTATTCCGTTTTGAAAAGGTTTGAAACAACAGGGAACGTCTTAGTGATAGTAGAGTGAATGACAAGTAACTAAGCACAATATGAAATGACTACCATTATAGGGTGCTTGCCAAACGCCAGGCAACTTGCTGCGTTGTATGCGGTTATATGTAACTCACGATCATCTTCAGTCTTCATCAGAGTGTGCGCTCCATGAAAATATGGCCGAAGTTCACACCACATCAAGACCAAGATGTGCATTGTGAACGACCTTTAACGGGAGCATAACTGGAGCATAGTACCTCTTTTCAAGTGGGTCTTGTTAAAAGTCCACGGGAGTAAAATGCTCTGATAGATTCTGAGTGCTGTTCAATTTCTATCAGTCCAATCCCCACTACTTTCAGTAAAAATATATGGTGGACAAGTTATGGTTACTATGACTAAATTCTTCTTTCAATACGTATGCAGTGTCCTGTGTTGTACGAAAGCAAAACTTAGTGTATGACATAAATTCATGTCGCATAACAACTATTGCCTACGATGTATCGGTATGTGGAAGGAGAACCACACGTACTGGAAGCACAAATATATCTAGGTACGAACTCAGACGTTCGCATCTTGACGACCGGTAGCGTGAAGCTTTGTTTGTATGTATGATGGTTCGTTCATGGTTAGACGGGCTCATAATGTTTAATGTGTCACGAGAGGGCTTCTGTTTTCAAAACGGATAGTAGGATTAAAGTTCGGTTGAACGAACGCGGTAAGTAGCTGAACCCTATTTGCTCTGTAGTTTACATGCACGACTGACTAACAATTGTTGTGACGGGTCTTGATGGGAAATCATAAGTATTCTACCGATTATTTTGATGAGAGAAAACATCAAATGTAACATATAAGCCAACGATTACTAGCTTGATTGTCCGTCATATTTGTGAACTATCTTCAAGGTGACGTGGAGACACCGGACGACGGCGTTCTCCCAAAGTAAGGGTTCTAGCGACAGTCCTGAAAAAGGAACCTCCAAGAATAGACATGAGCTAAAGGCCCAGTAAGCCTTACACACGACTTACACAAACGAAAACTAAAGCGGCACCAACAGCACAGTAGCAGCCTCCGTTACAAAACTCATATTCAGTCTGTGTGCGCCTGTTTGTTTCGGTCGCACGTTACACAACCAAGTTGAAACCAGCGTCAAGTCAGACTCGTTAGAAATGACTGTCAAACAAGGGATTGAACTGGCAATTATTTATTTGGAATGTGCCATGAACACTAGTACGGCTAGCATAAAACGTATTATCAATGGGACATCTGTTCTAACAGCATCGGAAAATCTTCAAGCTAATCACAGTTCAAGATATTTCAAAGGGTTGTGTCACTTAACCATACAAGCTTATTTTTCAGCAACTCACCATCAAGTTAATGCAGGATAACTGCAAGGTTAATAATGGATCCTGCTTTAGCTAGTAAATAATGAATTAAAAAATTCACTGTGGCAAAACTGTACTATGTTTCTTGAAATTCAGTTTCACTCATTGCGCCCGTTGTCGGTTAAAAGTTGCAAGTGATGCCTGGGTTCACAAATTCGACAAACTACCATTTCACATTGCGTGCCTTTGTTGTGACAAATGTGGCCGTCAGCTGCAACAAGGAGACAAATGTGGAATCTGGGAAGATCGTCTTTATTGTTTGGAACATTACCTTGCATATGTGATTGTCTATGGCTGCAAGGACGATACTTTGACAACCAAGCCTGGATCTCAATGGCAGCGGTGTCCCTCCGACCAACGGTTGCCAGATACACACGTGAATGGCAGCGAGCCAGAACGACCCCAAAAGGAAACACCTTGTAAAGATGTATGCATTGCAAGTGAGTCTCGATTCATTTTATACGATACATTCAAGATAATAAGTAGGGATTGAAAAACTGAACTCATTTCGGTCAAAATACTAAGGTCTTTAGTCGTACGGTATTCCAGCTCTTCTGAAACTACGGAATAAACTAGACCTTAAATAAACAGAGTATAAGTATGCATAACAGTAAAAGCAAGAATACCAACTAACAGTTAGTGATATTGAACCTTAAATTTTAGTTACCTACTGGCTCTCGAAATAGAGCTCAGTAGGTTTGATGACTTAATTGGTTTCAAGTTGACGGCAAATTCATGAGAGCCATGG
Organism: Paragonimus skrjabini miyazakii; assembly: GCA_014338405.1. Taxonomy (NCBI): domain Eukaryota; kingdom Metazoa; phylum Platyhelminthes; class Trematoda; order Plagiorchiida; family Troglotrematidae; genus Paragonimus; species Paragonimus skrjabini miyazakii. The sequence goes on from JTDE01000087.1 coordinate 272,913, forward strand.
AATCGGTTAAGTACGCTGTCACCTGTGTATATGGGTAGTACATGTTTTCCTACAGCTAGCTCATTTATATGGAAAAAAAGGTTTGTAGGTGTTCGCGTTTAAAACCACAGAAGTGGAAACATTACTTATGGTCAGCTGTTAGATGCAAACCGGTTAAGTAGCTCAGTATTTTCTTGTTTTACAATCATGAAAATAAATTTGAGTATAACGTTCTAAAATAGATAGTATCACCAAATTTGCAGTGTTTCGCCTTATTTGTCTTGCGTAAACATATTACTAATCAACAGCGTTTGTCTGAACGCTGTTCATCGTTCGGTAACAAGTGTGTGTGATTTATGGAGAGCCCAGTTTCCATTGTCACCTGCCCAGCAGAAGAGAGTAACAGGTTGTAAAAAAGATATTCCTACGTTTGATAAGATGCAAATCATTTTTCCTGACGTCCGAAAGCCGGTTCAGAGATCTACATCAGCCATCAGTCAGATTCTTACTGCACCTCACATGGAGCTAAAAGGCGACAAAACGGTCGACCTAGTTTCCTCAAGTCAAACGAGATAGATGATGGCATAACCGGATTTTAACGGTGGAATCATTACAACTGATGTAAGTATGCATTATAAATTCATTACTAAGAAGTCGTTTGGCACATTTATGATTTTAAATGAGACCCAGTTGTGAAAAGTCAGTGGCTTCCTAGCTCAGCTGGCAGAGCGCTTGCCCCATTTAGGCATGGAGTTTCTGTCGCTGGTTCGAATCTAGCAAAATTCCTAACTTTTCACAACTCAGTCTCATCTTAACTTCTAAGGCCAGTTGTTCAAGTTTATTTCTTTAAGAAGCATACCAATTTTTCTGACTCATCAATAAACCAGAAATATTTTGCAGTTTTGCACTCATCGCAAACGTTATCAGTGCTAGAACTGAATGTGTAGTGTGCAGACGAACGGTAAGCACGAAACAATCTGTCGCCTTCAACGATTTGAATAATAAGGGAAAAACACGAATTCCGCAAGATGGATTCACTCTTTCCAATTGTAAACGTGTAACAACTAAAAATAAATGAACGAACGGTTGATTGAGAACAAATGATTAGTCAAAAGTTCGTTTTTATTTACTTCTGAGTGTCATATGTTTGCTAGAGAAGAGTGTAAGAAATGAGAACGACAATGTAGCGAACAAGACTTGTTTTTGGTGTTTGATCATCAGGCTAATTACAACGCAATAAACATGAAGAATTAGAAAAACGACCAACAGAGGTTATAGACGGCGTGTTTGTTATCAGTCACGCAATCACTGTTCCAAATCGCGGGCTTGATTGATTGTGGGCCAGGGGATGTTAAGTGTCCGCACGAACCTCTTCTGAGCACAGAGGTCAGGGTTGCGGAATCGGATACTACTGGCCTAGGCAACGGTCAACATTCAGAATCTCACCACTTTTGATCGATTTTTTGGAACTCGGTAGACAATTTGAAAAACGTCCTTCTTACTAACAGAATGATTAGAGTCAGTCGAATGAGTAACAATTGCACTTGAAACCGTTTTGGTCACACCACTGTTTAACCATGCAGGATGATGTTTACACACTCTGTCAGACAATCGCCTTGTAGTAGGACCAATGTACAATGCTCGACACAAGCACAATAGCTGGTTGTAGAACATGGAAGTTCGTCTTCGAGTTGTAACATGATGGCGGATGTTGAACGGAAACTCACGCACAATTGAGCTGCAAGGTAGATTGTTTCGAATGACTTTTTGAGCTTTCTTGAGATAACTTCAGCCATAGGATCTCCCTTGGAAAGAAGACTAATAAACGCAGGTTTCTTATTCACAGATGGTGGCTTAAGTTTCAACTCCACCGTCTGCACCGCATTTTGTACGAAATGAATTTATACCGCAAACTTCATGTTTATTGTGTGCCATTTGAATGGGAAACAGTTGGTCCTGTTAGAGAAAATATTCAGTTTAGTGGAACGCATGGATGGACGACTAACTCGAAGTGCGAAACCAACCAAGATTTCATAACTGACATCTGCTTGGACGTCTATCGGTGTAAACTTAAATCTGAAAAAAATTGCTGAAAAGGAAACGAGGTTTCCGCCAATTGCTTCATGAAGCTTGCTTAACGAACGTATGTAGGCAGCACAACTAGAAGTGATAGCTATAGGCCAAAATGTTTAGGTTGAAATTTCATAAGCACAACTAAAGTGCCTAAGCAAGCAAAACCATTGCTTAGTTCTCCAGTTTAGCAAGGGTCACGTTCTCTTCATTAACACCTTACTTTAAAGCGTTACACTTTTATCTTAATTGAAGCAATCGCACAATTATCTGACAGAGGATTTTACGCATGTTTCATAATCTGTCTATGTCGGGATGACTTAGGCCTAAAAATGTCGGTCTTTCACTACTAAAGTAGCAACCTAGGTGGAAAATATTTGGTGTACATGCTATTACAAGGCCAAGATGTTAGCTAGATGTACATATGGGTTGATCGATAGGTCTGAATGCTGCTCAAAGTTTAGTTCCGTTGAGTGTTTATTTACAAATTAACTATATCCGATGGTATATCGGTTCAATCGTTGTAAGGGAGGGAAATCAACGGTGCAAATCTTTTTAAAGCAAGCAAACATTACCACTGCACGCTTCAAAGAAATACCTAGCTTAGATATTATTGATAAGTATTTTAGATATGTCCCTATTTAACAGTTGAAAGAGTGTGCTGATTGTTTGACTGTATAACTGGTGGGTGTTTCTAAAAAGCTTGTAAAAAACAGCAAGATGGTCGACAGCTAGAACTATGAATATTGCCGAAGTTTGATAAGAATCGTCAGAACTACCGACTGACTACCTATCATTCCGTTCATTACAACGTATTACAAAAATCTTTCTAGTCTCACGTAACATACCAAACCACACTTGTTTGCCAAACCTTCCGAAGACAACTGATGCAATTCCTTGATTTACTTATCTGATGCTTTGCATGTTCGTTGAATAAAACATTGTAACAACAATGTAGCTCGTTCTATATCCGACAACTTCTATTTAACGACTCATTTTGGTTCTTCTTTGACACTTTGTCAAGCGGTTGACCATTTTCTCTCTTTTTCACAAAAATTTAAATAATCCACCTTTGTAGTATGAACTTGTCGTTCATGAGAGGCGTGTTATGAATTGTTTTCACTGTTTATCATCTGTGTCTAGCGTACGACTGGCAAAATGTCTTATTACTCTATGCCTCTTGTTTGAACGAACATGACCAAATAATCATTCATCTGAAATGAATAAAAATGTTCATTATTACCACCACTAGTATTTTTATAGTCATTAATGGCGCAGAGGTAAGCACGGTTATCCCAGGAAAGCTTGACCAGAGTTCTAGTCGCAGATACGGCAAGGATATGCGCAACAGACGAGGGCGAAAGTTGAGTCTAGTGCTGGTTTTCAAGAAGGGCCGACTGGAAAGTCTTTGGGAATGCAACAGCTGTGGTCACTTGTAGGTGATGTGCAATCTCTATGAAAACCGAAATGCCCTACTACTCATCAGTAATCATGAATCATTTGTTTTGGTGAACGCACTAGCCAACACGTTCATTGGGAGACAACACCCGAGATCAACTGTGGGTACTATTCAACGTATGACTGACCGCTGTTTAACACTACTTGGAATAGCATTGATCCGACTTATTCGTCGAAATGCGAAGAACTTCACATAAACATATCAGGGATGATTTGTATACTTGGCATTTCAGTAAGCCCTGTTTCGAGACTACAAGTTTATATGAAACACAATTAAATGACTTTTGAGCTGTCATAATTCTTTTTAAAAGTCGGTAAACTTTCAGATATGTCAAGTTCAACAAGCTGCTTTGCGAGAGAGCAGTCTGAGGAAACCGAGATAGCAGCCAACCAGACTGCTGACATTGGAAGCACAGTCACCGGACCCCGTCCTGCAACAACAGAAAGAGACTGTTTCACAGTTCCTTCCAAGTATCCAAAATCCACAACAGTTCCGCTGAACATGACGCTACCTCATAACAATTCGAAACCGAATGGTATATCTTCTGACTCGTGGTACCCGATTGATGACCTGACCATGTGTGAGGAAAGTAATGGAACAACGACAGCCACAACTATTCCCCTAGTAGACTGTGTATTGCCTATTCCTGATCCGGGTGGACATTCTGTTGACAGCAGTACAAGCAGTGGATGCAGCACCAGCTCAAAATCGAAACGTATTCGGACCAGTTTCACCCCGGATCAGTTGTCAATATTGCAGGCAAACTTCGACATTGAATCCAATCCGGACGGACAGGAATTAGAACGAATCGCTAATCTGGCTAGGTTAAATAAGCGCGTAACGCAGGTAAGCCATAATTCATTCTGTGAATTAGTCGTGGCCAGAAATGTGACCGTCGCAAGAGAACACTGTCGACTACATAAATTTGTTTAAAGTTTGGCGTTAAGAAGTGATTAAAAGTGTAAGTATATGATAAATATCATGGATTGCGTGTCTTATCTGTTCATGATCAGTTTGACTGGTGTGTGCCAATGTTTCTCACATTGACAGACGTCATCTACTGGACAATTTGAGTACAAAAAGAATTCGGGTAAAAGGAAGCCGATGAGCAAGCATCGCAACTGTCCATATATAGATATCCTAGGTTATTGCTGATCGATTCTAACCCTTATGTTAATATGATAATGTAGTTGTATTTAGCTCATCTATCACAGCAACCTGAGCATTTATACTGGCTAGCTACCTGTTCTGTGTGTCTCCGACTGTGAATATTGAGAATACTTACTGGAGCTGTGTACAAACTTACTTTTCCTCAAAATCTCAGATAGCATTTTAATTCTACAAGGTAAGATGGCATAACTAGTGGGGTTAGTTATCGTTACAACCAATGCGTTGTAGCTGATCTTTTCAGACTATAGGCTTAAGTTCGCATTTCGTGCACTTGGGGCAACTATACTGATCACTGCGCGTATGGACTGACAACAGCATGACTAAACCACTGAAGCTATACATACTGCTGGTCAAAATGTTCATCATAATTTTGCAAAATCCGCCTTGGATCCTCAAATTTTACTCAGTGGTAGAGACATATTTTACATACTGCAAGATTGAAGAGAATAAGCAATAACGATGCTTAGCGTATTTGCTCTCGTAGAAGTGGCGTCGAATCCCTAGTGATATTTACTACAGTAATCTCACGTACGGGAATTTTCAAACCAAGGGGCAATTAGTAGACGCTTCAAGAATTAAAAACTACCATAGTAGGGTCATAAGCAATTTCTTTATCGCTCATACAATTGAATGTTGGCGTCTGATCTCAACAGATCTTTCGCACAGCAAGACGTTTGGTTCGAATTTACGAGCAAAATGAAGGGTATACGATTTTGCCTTGCGACTGACAAAGCTGAGTATGTCTGGATGAGCATCGTTGAAATACGTGCTGAATATATGGGGAAGATTTATTCGCTGCATTTTAGTATGTTAATCTAGACTGATTCCATGTTGGGGCTCAGTTCTGCCTGCACAGAATGCTCCGCATCCATGGTTTATTTACAAACTGCGTTTGGTTTCGTTACCCACGAAGTTACTTACGTGACCGGTCATCTTACGTTAGTACCTACGAAGCAGGTTTCATAGGTTAACCTTTTAATTTTTGCATGACTTAAAGTTTTATGCCTAAGCTGTTTTTAGTAAAACCGACAGACATGCAGCGAAATGTGCTCACCATAATTCGTGTTATATTGATCTGTTATGTGGTTTATTCTATTAAACACTCAAAACAAAACTGACCATGGTGACAGAAATTGACCGGTTCAACGTAAATAAGGTGGCTTGTGCAGTTAGTTGGTTCCATTGGGTATCAGCGGAGTGGCGAACAGTGGCGTTGAATTTTGTTGGTCCCATCTGCACCACACACGCTTAGGTGGCTCACTAATCTGGCATTGTTATATAGGCTATCTGCCCGATGTCTCAGAATGCTTGGTGCTGATAATACCTCCTAACGGCCAGAAACCAGTCACAAAACACGGAACTACACAACGGTAATTCATTAACCGAGATTTCTTTGAACGTGAAATAAGCCCAACACAATCAGCTCATCATGCACGCATAAAATGCTCGGACATACAAGCGGTCGCATTATGCAGCGTAGACGCAACCCGCCTTTAGCTCGGTGGAAACACATTTGAATTTCGACGCATTTTTCACCCGGTCCGATCATGATGATGGTGACAATACACAATACAGTTTGGCAAATTTTTAGTGTATGCAGTGCAATACACTAACCGTTGCACTAACTGTTGAAAACAGAGCTGAACATTTGTGAATAGCAAAGTTCCGAAAACGTAACTATTTCAAACTTCGCGCGAGATTAGCCAGTCTAGAGTGCAGGCCAGCAGAGAACATAGATAAATTCTAAAAACAAAGAAAGATACAAATAAAGCGTAAATATAGTGTTAATGGTCAGATACTGAATGATCTCAATAGCTATTTGGCAACGTCGTACATACTCAGATGCTGCTTAATCAGCGCCGAGGCCTTATACAAGTGTCGTGCAGTTACACGCTCTTCTAATGAAGACAGACAATGGAGAAAATGGATTGATGAACAGCGAGGCGGGTTGTGATGTGTGGGAACGGAACATTTGAAAAGTAAGGCTGTGATTTACGTTGCGTCATCGCGACGGAAGGCATTGTGTGTGTGAAAGGCAGGGGTTAAGAGTATGTTGTCCAACCCACACAAACTGATTACATAATGACGTTGCGCACCAGTATTTTTGACATGAGGGTGGTCAGTTATTACCCGCCTGGGTTGAGAGTACCATTGTGACCAAAGCTTAACAGTACATTCAATCATTGATCAGTTCCACTGCCAATCCGCTTCTTCTGTGAAGCATTTGAACCTTACGGCAGTGAAATTTTTCCACCAAAATGGGCCGTCCGTTCCTGCATTCATCCGAGTAGGGGTGTTGAACACATGAGTTCATTGATGCCGCTTTAAATCACTGGAAGAGTTTTCAATTTTCTACAGTATCTCTCAGTCAAATTAGTTTGGCCGAATTTATTTAGGCTGGTTTGGTCAACCCTTACTTTCAGTGAAAGGTTTGTAGCGGATATGAACGCTGTATGCAGCCGGCTATACAGTGAACAAATACTTACAGATAAAAAGCTGATGCAGACAGAAAGATCTGATTCAGTAGTTTGGGGAGTTTCGCAGGTCTAGAGTTTGATCATACCGAACAAAATTATTTCCACCTAGTATGTTAAGTTTTGCTGTTCCGAAGTGCTTCCATGTCCATGGTGGAGACAGTCGTCTAGAGTGACAGATCCGGAAATATGCTGAAAAGGTTAATGGTTTCTGTAAGATTTACACTTCCAAAAACTGATTACATAGGGAACAACTCAGCGGAGGAAGAATGAAGAGCTCTCTGTCTTCGAGAAATAATGTATTTTTTCTATTTACATGTTTTAAACATTAAGTGGACATACATACTTTAAGAAGTAAAATATGGGGAAAATATCAAAAGTTGCGAAATCTAAACTGCTGGCCGAACACCACAAGTCTTTTTTTTGAGTGTTTGTCGACTGAGTCGATATTGTTTGAACTTAATCGAGGAGGAATGCAATATTCCCGTTCACGTAGTCCAACACTTGCATTTGTTTTTAGAACTGCGGCAGACACTCAGTAACGTGTATGTCACATGAAAAATATCGATGAAATGAACATATGGTGTACTCGTTTATCTTATGTTTCAAAAGCTTGCGGAGTCCTGCATTGCTTTTTTTAGTTGGTTTTGTCTGCACAAGAATATTAATATGTTTTGAATGAACTTAGCTATTGAGCTTATAAATGCTAAATTCACGTCCAGGCCGCAGACATGTCTAAGTGGATCGTATATATCACAGATTTGATCTTTAATAAGCATTTGTTTTGGTTAAATGCTTAAATTACAGCAAATTGCTGGATGTTAAAACAATTGCAATCCAGTGATAAATGTTGGTCCAGGACACTGAGCATTTGCAGAAAATGCGTTATTATGAACAGAACGTATTTCAACTGTATATACAATCAACAGAAGCAAACTGTAGGCTGCACGTTTTAACAACACGAGCAAACAGTCTCTAATACTTTGAATATTTTGCAGTATTTTTATTCTCTGAAAAGAAAACTCTGATGAGATGAGGCAGCACTATACAGTATGGCTAATCTTGGCAATAAAGATCGAGAAAGGACGAAGCGTTAATAAACTAAAAAGCTTGCAGTCTATCCTGTTCTGAAGTAGTTCAGCAATCAGACTTGAGCAGTGCTGTAATATTTCAGTTGAATTCACCATACACTGGGGGTACATTTGTAACTATCCATTCGGAGGTACTGTAGATTGTCTGCAGTACATTAACATGTCACATAAAGCTTTCAAAACCTGAATATGAATGAAAACCAAAAGAACTCAACACTGGGTCGTTAATTTAACTTGTTGCGCACAATCACTATGTTAGCTGGTCCACATCTCGAGAGTTAAACAAATGTAAAAGTGCATAGTTATCTTCATTTGAGGGCAGTTAGCTGACTGATTTTATTGTCAGTACTTTTACTCTTTACGTAAATGGCCTCTAATCACCCGTTCCGATTATGCATAGGATGCTATTTCTCTGTTGCCAATTTAAAAGTCTCCGAGCATAATCTAGTTGAAATTAGTACTCTTAGAGGTCTGACGATTTTACATCAAGTTATTAACATTATTGCAATTTCATCCAAAATTAGCTGCATAGTTTACCTCCGATCGAACTAATACATTTTTATCACAATGTTCGTCTGTTGTCCTTCCAAGATTTTGGTGGTGTACTGGGAATTTTTATCAAAACCGATCATATTTCACAGCTCAGCTTCAGGCCGCCAGATTGTCTCAGAAAATTTACGTGCTTTCCTATACTTAGCAAACTTTACAAACCACTTCCTGTTGATTCTCAAATAGTATTAACCTAATTTTCTTGATTTGGTCTACACTTTAGGTCTGGTTCCAGAATGCCCGAGCACGCAAGAAAAAATTCGAATGTAAAAGTATCGGACCATCACAAAATTTTTCGCTGACAGGTACACCATATTTTCTACAAGAGAACAATTCGAATTCTGGTGAATTATATGACGGAGTGGAAGACAATATGAATACTCCAATGCATTTTTGCAACACACCTACCGGACAATATTTTGATGGCTCCGTGCCTTTTAAAAATAGTGACTCAATACCTGGCCTGATTGACTTCAACAGCCCTCACACTAGAACACCCTTTCTGCAATCTGCTGCTCTACTGGGCGGTTTATCCAGACTGGAATTTGAACAGTTTCAAAACAGTTTTATCGTTCCGTTGAATGCTTCGTTCACATGTGATCGGTTGAATTCACTGCCAGACTGTTTGAGAAGTCTGCCACAAAAATCCCGTGAAACCAATCCAATCAAGTTGGAATTACTCGGTAAGAATTTTTAAAAGAGGGAATGCTAATATATTAAGAATCTCTATACTTGGTGCAGGTCATTTTCTTAGATATGCATATGGCACATTCTACTGAATAGCCGACAGCTTTGAAAGTATGGTAAGCGCCATTTATGAAACTCGATTGCATTAATTTTTGAGGTTTAAGGGACATCTGGGTTGTAGCGTAGATATTTGTTCGTATCATCAAATAAGTAATACAAGTTTTAACTCTTCTCATTTCTGAATGACAGCTTCATTGTTTTGGTGATAACCGCATCCAGTGACAGTCATTTATTTATTTCACGTTTTGATGGAATATTGCTGTAGGATTCACTGGCAGCTAGTCCAGCTATTCATATTGCGAATGTTGTTGGCCGAGTAACAACCGCCAGATCAACTTGTAAGATGAACAGCATGGTAAGTGGGAAGTATCTACTCAGACAATAAATCTGGTAAAATTGACTAGAGACGAAACATGTCTTGTTTATTTGGCAATATTAACCCCAAATAATAGTGGTGTGAGTTAACGCCGGATGGATGATTAGCATTGCCTCGATAGAAGGCTGATTTACTGCAGTGTCACAGTAACAGAGAACATCCTTATTATGGAAAAAGGAATGTTAGCACAAGAAGTAAACTCTTGCAAGCTGTCATCCTCAATTCCGTCGTTAGCAAGGTTGTTCATCAGTCCTTTTGTTGCATTATATCTGCGAACACCCCTGTTTAATAAGCACCATGACAAAGAAAGACACTGTGACACAACGTCCGAGAAGTAGCTGTTGCAAGAGTGTTGAGTGGTTGATGGAAAAAACCAAAGCTGTAAGCGCAACCGCACAAACCTCACAACAATGTTTTCTTTTTTCACTTGTTAAAACAGCTGGGAACTTTGCTAAGGTTAATCTGAAAACTATTAACATTTAATCGCAACTTTCGCATTCCCATAGACATTCCAGTCGTTCTCTTTGGAAAGTCGAGGAATTTCGAGTTTCGCTGTTGTTAGAACATGTCACTGGTGCATATTTTCACCTTGGTCGAGAGATGAACTCTTGTCAGGCTCTCGTGAGTCAACCATGTTCTTCACCTCGCTACTTTACTCCTGTTATACAATATGGTTGACGCAGAGAAATCAGGCAGGAGATCACATCCCGGGAGAGCTGAGTATATGCAATATTGATAAGCTCTGCGAGACTGAAATCCGCCTCTACTGACTGCCTTTTTGAAGGAGGTTGACTAGGGAGTCAAGCTGAATGTGAAGGCTGTGGTCACCTGTATATGCTGTTTAACATGGGGCAGGGAAGTGTTATCAGACTATTGTTTGTTTAGGTGTTTGGTTGCTCTCCGAGGAGTCCTATCATGGTGGAAGAGTTTCTATGATAAACAAAAGTATGATGACCAGTTGTAAGATATCCGTACCAAATTTAGTACGAATGAGGTCAAACGGTTTGGGCGTCGTGTTTAACATGTTACTGATAAATGGATTGAGAATAACACAACATTATGGGCAAGTTGTATTGCAACTTGCCCATAATGTTTTGTTGTTCGCAATCCATTTATCAATATGATGACCAGTCTTATTAAGGTTCCTGCCCTTTAAGTTGCAAGCGTTCCATCGCCTAACGGAGCGACATGATCAGTTCGTGGCCGTTTGAGTGTATACGTTTGAGCGTTGAGGTTGGTGAAGATCGATGAATGTCAGTCTAAATAGATGATGGTACGATAACCTTTCGACCTGAAGTCTGCTTGTTGCCAATGGCCCAAGCTCGGCAGACAACCAAACCCACAACCCAGGCTACCAAATATTCGGCCATTTCTAGCGTTCACAAAATATTTACAGCGTATTAGCTTCAGGGCTCTCAGCTATTGAGTACACGGGTCTCATTTTTGCTAAGGAGAACAAGCTCATTTCGTGTTATAGAAATGGATTGAATTTTTGCTGACGGCGGTTCAGTTCACTCATCAATAATTCCTATATATGTGATCCAGGGTAACGCAATCAAATACTGATGCTCATCGAATATTGATCGTCGCACTGTGGGTAACGTTTATCACCGGAATAAGATTTTGTGGACACTCACCTTCCCTTAAAAATTGAGTAGACTAACTAACACCGCAAAAATCCAAGTATCTGGCTGCTATACATATAGTGGTTAGTAATTCTTCTGTTGACTGTTTGCTACTTCATTCAAGTGGTCATTTGCTATCATAGTCCGCTCAAGCTATATTGATTATCTGACAGAATGCAAGCTTCATTGGCCACTATATTTTCGTGACATGTTCATGAAACTTCTAAAATGAGAAAAGTAAAATTTGTGTGGCGGCAAGCAGAGTGCAGTTTAATAAAAGCGTATTGATTTTCATCATAAAACAGTAATTGTGCTCCATTTTTTGGCTTTATATTCGAAATGTTATTGGTATGTTCTGCTGACGCTTCATCGAGTGTCAGAGGAAAATAAAAAACCGAGTGAACGAAACTACTGTTCAGGGTACTCGATACCCAACACAAATTATAATGATAGATAATTCGATTTATTATTCAGGATGAAGTGTGGACAATAAGGTAGGCACCATTGTCAAGATTGGTAACGTGATTACTACCATTACGTAAACATATTAACGGTTACTAGCGTTTAATTAATTCTGCAAAAGAACCAACGTGACAGACGATTAAAATCAGTCAATATATACATATATAATAGTTATGATCATTGTACCAGTTAAATCGTTAGAAGAGTCGGATTATGCGTTCTAGTAGCCCGATCTGAGCTGGATATATATATCTGGAAATCGGTGAAGGGCAGAAGAGTATACGCAAATATATATATATGTATATATATACATGCCAGTTATAGAAGTACAAAAATAGGCAATTTAAATGAACAGTCACTTATGACCAGGTTTAAAAACGTGCAGAGGAAACACGTGATAAGTCGTCCAGTTGATTCAGGCAGTAAGTGGGGTGTTACTGTTATCCAGATAAACGAATATGATACACTGCGGTGGAAAACGAAATATAACTAATACGATCGAATACAGATGAACTGTGTACGGCCGAGTGGGAGTTTGTGTGTATGCTAGTTTATCAAACAGTCGCGAGTATGAACGACTGATGCAAACCAACGAAAATGTCCGCGAGAATTTGACCAAAAAAACTTCTCCTATCCACCCCAAAGATCTGCGTTAAACGTTTCCGAAATTGGAACTAAACATCCGTTGTACGCAGGTATAGTGTATATTCTGATTCATACAACAGTATAGGAGTGAATATTCTGTTAAAACTTACGTAATAACTTAAAAACTGCAAAGAACCCTTTGGGAAGTCCTCTGGATTCAATCCTCGTGGGCAGTTTTGTTACCCGTATTGATCAACTTATCACAGTGAGCGCGGTTTATCGAAAGTGAATGGACTACATTATTGTGATGACCGACAGTAAACACGGGGTCGTTACGTTTAATACAGAACTAAACTTTAGTCACACGAACCTGCGATCTACGATGGATTTTGGAAAAAGATCACTTTCTGCCGTTTTTGTGTCTATTGATCCAACGCAGATTTAATGACACTGTAAAGCGCATGGTATACCGAAAGTCTACATGGACAGGGAGTACTTGCGCTAAGGTAGTTTTGCCCCACCTCAACACAAAAGGAATTTAGTAAAGATCTTATTCGATCGAGTTAGGAAAGTTTGTATAGCTGATATAATCGATGTAGAGTACTATCGTCTTGAAGTCACTAAAAGCAATGGGTTGCCCACAGTGGTTTATAGAACGATTCGGCAAACCACAGATCAACAGTCAACATGTCCATTTAGCTGAACCAAAAACTGCATTCATTCGACTCCCATTCAACGGAGACGATGTCTTCTCTTGGAAAGTCGATTAGTTTCCGCTGTTAGACAGGTTTTTTACGCGGCCATAGTAGTTCTCGGTTTTGACGTCGGTAGAATGCTAACGCCCGCTATCGAGGACTGCTTATCGCTCCCTCTGACCTCGAACTGCGTGTGGGTTCCATTTAAACAGGAGTGACGGTAGGCCAGCTACAAGTCAGGAAGGCAATGCACTTGTCTAAGTGGGTGTGCAACCGCATCAAACAATCCGTTGGAAAATGTGCAAGTGAGGCCAAAGGTCATTCACATTGTGCGTCATGTGCCCGAGTTTAATCACGACGTTGGCAATCCGTGAACACTCAGTTATCTTCAAGCACCGGAATAAACGCTTACTCCACTTTGTGGAGGCAATTGCTATTAAACGATTGAAGGCGCTATCGTGCGTGTAGAAAGAGTTGGTCATTAGATTATCACTACGTTAATAGTGTCCGTGGATTTTCTTATTTTCCTCATACGTGGACAAGATGCTTTCCGTTAGTGACAATTTTATACTTGTTTTATTATTTTCATTTCTGCAATGTGTATTTGAAAAGATGCACCGAAATCAATCCGAACAAATATCGTGCAATATACCACTACTGGCTTCTCTTTTCAAAGTAGAGTAAAGTTAAATTTGAAATTGGAAGTCATAGTAAATATTTATACAAAAAACTTTGGCAGTATTTTTGCGGTTCTGTAATATTGCGGTGAGTTATTGCACGTCATTCACTAGTAAACTTAAGAGAACATCTATACCGCATTTACCACAGGGACTGTACGAAATATTGCGTTACAGTATCTCGATGTAGATGTGGAACGGCAAATTGACGGCAATTACGAACGTTCTGCCCATTGTAAACCCGCATAGACCGTTCAGTGTTTTAACTCTCAAAGTTCTGCATCCTACATTTGGAAACACAACTTTACATGCCATCCGGCAAGTAAACTATTAAAAATATGCCTCGTAGGCGTATTGCACAGAGGTTGGATTTTTATAATGGTAAGTTATGTTAAACTGTTTATCCCGATCGTTTTATAAAGCGGAACTTAATCGTACCCAATCTAAGTTATCACAACAACATAAACAATATTTATTTCTCTGTGCTTCGGATAGGGGGAGTATGTCACACATCTTGTCAAATTCTTTGACGTACATTTCCAGCAACGTCTAGACTGAACTAAGTTAAACAATCACTCCTGGTTTAGGATGAGAAAGTCCAATTTCATGTTCAATTAATTCAAGTTCGACCACTCGTTTTTGAGTGGAATGTTGTAAAACACGTTTTCAGCAAGCAGACAAGTAGCGATAAGTCTTTACCTTGGACTGATAAATTTCATGGAATTAGGTGATGAACAGTGGGTTATTAACAAATGCAAACAATCACCAAGGTGGTTGAATAAATGGTTAACACAAATTCACGTGGCTAGGAACAAAAGCAAACGAAACTTTTGATAGTCATTGTTGAGTAGGTTGTGTCGATGGGGTGGAGATAGAATGTTTCTGAGGTCCCACGGCCATGTTTGACTTTTCCTGAACAGTTCATTAACGGAATTTTGCAGGAAAGACAATCAGGATTTATAGTAGACAGTACTGATGGAAAAATTTTCTATAAAATATCTTTTTCTGCCAACTCAAACATATATATCAAATTATCTTTACAGGTTTACATTTGGGTAAAATTGAACTATATTAGAACAAACGCACAACCAAAGAATCACCTGTTCACAGGGAGTATTTAGATTTGTATTCTTCAGGTAAACCGGCACAAAGGCATAAATTATTGTGGTACCTTAGTGTTATTGTTTGAAATAGATTTAATATGTACTAGTGCTACTACTTCGTTCAACTGTCATGGGTGATCTCATCACAGCGAAACAATGCCAGATAAAAATGGGTTCACAGTTTGCCAGCTTACCTCGAGTTCCGTTGTTTGCATCAAAAGTTTGCACAAGTGATGGGAAGATTTATGGTTCACTCGTATAGAATTGTCTCATTTACCAACTTTCCAAGATCTGAAGGAACGATCAGTTAATCTTCAAGACGTAGTGTTCAATGTGATCAAATTTACAGCCTTCGCCATTGCAAAAAACATAAAGTTTTCGTATTTAACCATCCCTTCGACTGGAGTAATGACAGCGCATAGTGAATATGCGTTTATGAAACTAATTCCGGTTTAAAGGTGCGAATAGCTTACGATGACCAACAGTGTGTTTCGATGGAAATACTCTGAATACTTACAAATAAAACATCTCGTAGAGTCGCCCTTAGTTTTAGTGCTATACTTCATGGTCATGCCTCAGCGCTGAGTAATAAATGCCCATTACTAAAATTAGTTTGAGATTTCCGTGCCCATTGGTGAGTCTTGATGGTGGAAGGTAAATAAAAAATTCAATTATGAAGTGGATTAGTTCCCGTATCAGAGCTAAACGTTACTTTATGAGTCAGCGCTCTCTTCCAGAGCCATGCAGCAATCTGGTTAAAAATGGCGTATTTCAGCTTTCTCGTCCCCAAACCGATACTGTCTTGACTTCAGATGTACTGGTAACCGGGGTAGTTTCATTAACGCCCGAGAGCAGAAACGAAACTGATCGAACAGATACTTGCTTATTTGGAGATTTGGGACTAATTTGTGCTGTCCAGGCCATCTCTATGTTTCAGCAAACTGTGGAATGAATGAGGATCCAATCTAGGTGGAAATCCTGGAGAAAAAAGGGGACCATTGCTTTGGACAGTTTATGATTCTCTTTATTCCTGCCTGCATTTCTGAAACTACGATAATCAGAATTTTGTCACTGTTCGACGGCGCTAACTTTACGTTCCATAAGTCTCAATTTGGAAGAGAAAACTACTCTGTTCTAGAGTGAATAAAGTTATTTCTTTCTTTTTCTGGCAAATTCCGCGAACAATAACGTCGTCTTGGTAAGCTCGACCTCTTTACATGCTACCCGCTGTTTCAGCCAACACATCTTATAATTAACCAGACGGTGTAGGTAAACCGAAGGGTAAGAAATTGAATGACAGTAAATCTCAAAACAACGTTAACAGTGGCTTTTCCCTTTGACGACGCACGCAAGAAGACTTAAAGGCACGCATTAGTCGGAACAATTTGTGTTAAGACAATACGGATATTTAGTCTTTGATTTAGTCTGTCTTAGCGCATAGTCTAAGTTGACAGTGTAATTGTTGTTAACAGCAGCTGGTGTGACATCGCTGTAACAATAGCAGTTACGTACACTGAGGAGTGCTCCAGAGAAATAATGTTGTCAACTTATCAATGACGCTTTGAACAAACTCTTTTTGTCTGTACAATGAAATCCGTCTCTTCGTGAACATAAAGTTTCCAGGTTCCACTAAATATGTTTCAGTGGTTTACATTCACCTTGCATTTCGGAATACCTTAGGAGACTGTGAAGGTCATTTTGATATTTATCGGTAAGTGTGTTTCATAAAGAACCACAAAACAGTGGGTTAAACGGATTAAACAAGTCGATTATTCATATAGTGGCATACAGAAAAAATCACCTGGGAGACAGATAACGATAAATGAGTGCAAAAAGTAAATGTTTAACAAATGGGGTACCAGAACCGTCTTTATTCTTGTCAATTCCAAGCCGGCTTGCCAGCGCCAGCGGGACCTGAATATTCGAGTGTACAAACAGGTTGATGCTAACAGAGTGCCGGAACCCGCTCTTTACGTTTTTGCTTTAGTGTGTACAAAACTTCCACCATGTCTGCTTGCGGTTTGTGAATAAGTTCTAACGTTGGTATGTCGTGAATTGAGAAGGATATACAGTTATCATCAACCTGTGATACTCAACAATATGTTCGTAACTTTCTTCTTCATTCGTTTTTGGCGACTAGTTTGTTGAAAACCCGTTGAGCACGATGCCCACAATGTTCGACATCATTAGTGTTAAATTTGATAAATATATTTCACAAATGATTAACAACTGATATTACGTGGTAAGTACCGTTCCCCCATGGCCAACATCTTGCAAATTCTGCCTACTTGTAAAATGTCAGTAGTCTTTTGTTACCTGAATTCTCGGACGTATTGTGATTCACTAACCGTCTTTCACCGTTTATTTATTTTTAAAGATTCTGCTGCTTGGACGTCGGCGTGTACTGAGACGACAAATTCATTTTTCCAGGAATCATTTCTCAACAGGTAAAAACGCGGAAACTGTTCTGCTGCCGTTTGTCACCCACTGTGTGCTGGGGCACCTGCATCAGGAGGAGAACGTTTATCCGACCAGTCTGACATAATACACACCCAAAAGGCACAGTTCTTGTTCAAAACTAATCTTTATGCACAACTCTGTATATCACACGTCGAATAGTCTTCTATCGTTCCATTATGTTAAATTTACAAATATGTTATCGTTAAAAGGAGTCGGACTACTTGTAGAGTTTATCTACAGTAATTACTGTCTTAAATTAAAAACATTCTTCTAACAGTTATCTTCGTCAACAAGACAACAGCAGCTATTTAAAAAAGGTCACGTGCCAGTTGTGATTTTCATTACAGACGTACTTGACAGCGAAAGAAATCAAAAAAATTTGTGTTCATTTTTATAACGATTCAAATGCTCCATTGAATATTTAAAATGAAAACGGCCGTGAACACCTTCGTCCTATCTCATTTGCATTAGTCTAGCCAATCTTTATGCCCACTGGAAATAACTTTCGCACAGTGATTTTACGATCTACAGATTAGAACGATTTCAAATTTCAAGCCGTTGGTTGATGCGTGTAACTCTGACGTCCATGAGGTTAACGACCTGCATCATTGGAACAAATTCACTGTAAACTTGCATTCCGACGTTTCGGAAGTTGAAACGATTCTGTTGTTTGTTGTTTATCACTCATAGGTTCAAAGCTGTGACTGCTTCCGCAAAATCATCCATTCATTATAATCATTCATACGACAACTGGTCGTTTGCCTGAAAACCTGAACAGACTGTAAAAATGGTTTAATCTCTGTTCTTCTCATATGTATTGAAGGGTTCGGGTAACTAGAAACAATTGTCACACAGCCAGTACTTTTTCAATTTCTGATGAGTATTCGGGGATATGGTTAATTTTCAAGTTGAACATCACCCGCAATTGATCGCAGCTGTCGCATCCCCATAGACTTTCCAGTCGGCCCCTTTCGAAAAGAAGCACTAGACTCGAGTTTCGCTCTCATTAGAGCTCGTCAGTAGTGCATATCATCGCCACCGCCGGGACTTGAACCACAGACATGTTGTTCATGAGGCAACCGTGTTTACCACTGCGCCATTGACCTCACGTTAGGCATGACCGAATTATCATTTGTGAACGCTCAACCACTTTCAATTTGTTTCGAAACGTTTATTTTTATGGTTGAAATTCTTTATTTCCATGTTAAATAGATGAAATCGGATGGGATTGAACTATGGTTAACTTATTCTGAAAAATCGTTGAACTTATGACTTAGAGGGATCGGAAGAACTGATCTTTCGATTAATTCTATACTGGATAGGCTGAATATTTCAAAATCTGGTAAATAACTGGATGTTTGAAGTTGGTATTCCCTCCTTTCATATGGCTTCACACTGAATTGGAATTTTAACCAGTTATCTTCAAATAGAATCGTTGTAATCAAAGTATATTCTCGTTGAAACTCTTCAGTAGTACATATGCTTACCAAACACAACCTATGAACAGCGGCCCATTATTTTTGAGACAAACGCTTGTGAACAGCATGTCACAATGGTCAACATGTTTATTCCAGAAAATGCTGCACACGAATTCATCGTCCGGTCATGACCAGAAGATACAGTGCTGGCAAGCTCTAGCAAGGTCAGAATTCCAGTTTATAATGATTCTTGTGCACGACGTGTATCCGGTTAGAGAATGAGCATCAAAAGTACCATAGGATTGTATCCATGCCCTTCAAGAAGATGAAAAACAAGGGGTATTTCAAAACTTCAGCCTCATGATTCGAAAATGTCAATCCGCATATAATAGCTACAATCGACTCTGAGTGAGGGTGGCTTACTTACCTTGGAAATTTCCCGTTTTCCACTGAAAAGGTTTCAGTTTTCTTTCCCACTCTAATAACGTTCCACTTTAAAGAAATTCCTGGAAAATGAGTAAATACATCTGGTGCGGTTATAGAGATTCGATATTTTACGCCATGAACATGATTTTCACAGGTACTGAAACTCTTCCGTCCATGTACTGAACCTTATACCAGTGTTAATCGATCAACGGATGCTCAACCACTGAGTTCAATATAAACATATGCTTTCGTGTGCCTATTTATTTATGACGGCTTTTGCGGGGGTCATTTTCAAATGGTCAACTGCAAGTGATGTCACAATAAATGTCACAACTTGTATCGCTTTTAGCAAAAGTTTAAGATTTTCAGTTTGACTCACCACCTACATTCCACACTTTTTGTCAACGTTGCACGTTGTTATACATTGTGAAAATTAGAACCTTTTCAGTCTCTTGACTCGCTCATTAAGTGTAGCGAATTCGCTAAAGAAAAGTCTCCGAGTCTGTCAGCCATGATCGGTTTGTCAATTCCAAACCTGGAAACCCACTTACATCAGTAATTTTTCCTCACAAAAAGTAATAGACACGGCTTGGTTGATGCAAATTAAATTTAAGTGATTTGCCTTGATAAGAGCAATATTGTTCATACCTAATAAAATGAACTTACCATGTTAACACGGTGAACACTAAACTAGATATGATACGGTTTAAACAAAGTCCAATTTGTTGATCTATAAACTATCTCTCCGTTTGAAGTCGCCCTTTATATTATGAGTCAGGTTGAAAAATTGCACTACTATCTGAACGTAAATGTAAACAATAACCCCCCTATCTAATTCTAATGTAATCATAACCGGAAGATTTGGTGGATCAGTTCAACACTCAGTTTATCCTAAGTGTACTTGAAGCGACCAATCCATGCGCTGCAACAGCTTCTTTTTGGTCCTGCCAAAATGTTTTCCGATAAAGCCAAGACGTTTTGAAACCAGAATGCATTCCAGAGTTAACTGCAACTGATGCTCGCTTTCGGGTCTAATCTTTGGTTTGCACAAATAAAAATTTAGCGATTTTGTACGAGAGCTCACCGGTTCCCTCTGTACAGCTGATATGTAAACCATATTTTCCCTTCTCATTCTTTCACTACGGAGTTAATAGGTATCGTGCTAACAAGCACAGGTATTGAAGTTTTTCAACTGAACAACAATAACACTTGGAAATATTTTAATCTTATTGCTGTACAACTACATAAAATAATGGTTGCATGATTTTACTAATGTTGCCAACGTAAGGTACCACGCACGAGCAACTATACGGGGCAAAAGTTGACTCTTAAACACCAAAGTTTGTCTTCTCGTTACGATATGATACCGGAGATGAAGCGAAAACAAAGTACGTTGCCTTGACTGGTTTGATCAGCCACCATAGGAACGCCTCCGAAGTTGCTATTCTAAAACTGGGAGGAATTGTTTAAGTCAGTGATAACACTAACGTAAGTCTTGATAAGTGAATTTTTCAGAGAAGGCGCCAGATTAATATAGCTGCCATTTTGTACCGCCGAACCGAAACGTAATCAGACGTCTTTTTTAGTGATAAGAATCGCAGGATCTGTTGGAAAGAGGGAAAACCGGTATAATGTAAAACAACGTACTATTCGTTTGTAAGTAGTACAAAAATATACATAAATAGGACCAAACCAATCGCAGCTTCAAATCAAACCTGGCGGTTCGGGTGTGTAAAGTGCATATAATTGTGGACGGCGTGTATCATTCGCCAATTATTGACTTGGAGTAAGTCTTTTCTTTTAGTTACCGCCCAAACGGGTAGAAACTGTGGTAGTACAAGGCTTTTCTGACCAATCACCCTGGAGCATTTTCACGACTGGTTATGGCCACATGCCAGCAGCGACCTGAACTAAATCCATTCCAGGTATGGTTATCGCGCCTTGCCCCAGAATCCTGTGAGTGGATCTAACTTATACCCTAACGGTGCATTGAGCCTAAGCGGTTGCAATGTTGTATCCAACTGCTTGATTTTTTCAAAATGAATTGGGGGATTTATTGATATAAACTGTATAATTTGAACATCACTCATAGTTTATCGCTGCAGTCGCATCTTCGTAAACCATCCAATCCTCCCCTTTCGACGACAAGTATTACACATGAGTTTTGCTTTTTTCAAAGCTCATCAGTAATACTAATATGAATGGAGCAACTTCCATATACTATAACATGTTTCGCACTCAAATAAAAATGTCGATCAGTCTATTCATCAGATTTTTCAATATACTTTGGTTTAATGTTTTCTAGAACTTGACGATCTTTCTCACTCAAGTAATGTGTTTGTTACATTTTTAGCTTTTGTTTTACTAAATAATGTATATGTATACATATGTATGGTTGTTATGAATTTATAGTGCCATCCACATCATCATATGTCAACGGTGAGGATTATTATGCCAATGGTTTCATATTATGCAAGACCACGCTAACGTCTGTAAAGAGATGTCACTTTTGAAAGATGCGATTATTGCTAGCAACCGTGATAAGAATGAATGTCACTAGATGAATTAAATGGGAGGGAAAGTGTTTTTCTAAAAAGTAATTCCTTAGTATTGCATTTAATATATTGTAGATAGCTAAATCTATTTCACTTTTTATTGGTGAGCCTCTCCTTGTTAATACAGTCTTTTTATCGCATACGAGTGTCTCTCAAACTCTGATGATCGTATGTAGGAGGTTTAGGAACTTCTTTGTGTGTGACTTACTAAAACTGCCAAAAGTATTGCGTTTACAATTGAAGTATGCTCTCGACCTTTTGGAGGAACAAAAATCAATCCCACTTAACGACACAGTTCTTTCGTAAAATAGTAAGTAAAATTTTCAAAATGGGCGGAAGAATATCCGGTATCTGATGTAGTTCCACACGACCTGTTAATCACCTGTCTTATCTGGGAAAAATAAATTCGCAGTTAACGTCAACTGATTACGTCAGATTTTGTCTGATGACAAAGTGAGGTTAAAACGAAATCACTCAAAAGACCGTCCGGTTCGTGGAAGCTGAATGCGGTCGCCCATGTTCACATATTGGACCATAATTTTTTTGCCAGCACTTTATTTCCATTTATCAATACGCTGTAGGTTTTTAGCTCGCATATTAAGACAATGCATATACAGGGATATACGGCACAATACACGAGGTAAACAAAAATACAGAGTGAAATGATATTTAATTTCATCTAGTAGGAGCACAACGGTTGCAAGCATGTGACTGCGAGGGAAGTTGTACACCGGAAAGAGAGTGGAGTAAGAGCAATGTTTGTAACTCCTTAACCGTCGAACAGGAGGCACCTGGGCCAATATTTTTTTATATCTGTCGACTGTAACTACTGTCGAAAATTAAATGGATTATATTGTCAATACCTCATCAGTATGAGGTATTTCAATCTTTACAGGCGATTTTATTCGAGAAAATAATAACACCTGTTACTCGGGATTTATGCAGATTACGCTAGCTGGTAACTCTATCAATGACACAAATTTCAGTAATTTGGGATTAATTAGATAACAGGACTTACATAATAATCCTACTTGTTTTGGTCACATTTTCTTGAATAAAAATAAATTATTTTTACACAAAATGAAATGTATTTTTGCTTGTACCCAATTATATACATGCATATAGTACACCACAATTACACCAATGATTGTTGGCCACGTAACAGTGGAAGTGGAGGAATGCCTGGTTCATGAAGGTACACCGGCTCATTCACTAGCTTTAAGGTAATTGTATGAAGTATAACGAGCCGAGCAGCTAATGTTTTGAATCTCTTCAGAATCACGTTGATGCGGTTGAAACCATGAAATCTTTCCGAATGAAACACTTTTCAGACCAATTACTATGGGTCTGGAGATTAGAAGCTATGTCATATCCTATACTTGTGTACACAACTTTAAAATGATATATTTTTGAGTTTATCCTCAATTGTGAAGATAAACCCGTCCTTGCTGAGAGATCATTTACAGAAGACGCACAAGATTTACAATTTCTTAAACAGATCTATGCTATCTAGAAAACAAGTAAAACCGGTATACACAAGAACAGTCAATGCTGATGAAAATGGTGTTATCTAAAAACAGGGTGGAAGTAATCCATTTTACGAACTGTTTTAATTCTCACCTGGTAGGAAGTAAGAAGAATGAGAACCAAATGACAATATTTTGTCAGGTCAAAATTGCACATTATCATTTTTAATAAGCAAAGGAAAAGATTGTGATGTTTTTACGGTATGGCTTGGGGTATTACTGTATAAAATTATGTTGACATTCAACAATACACGTTTAGTAAGTATTTCGTAATATTGCAGTGCTTGAAAGAGAATTTAACGAGGATTAGATTTAAACAGCTCAGCATATTACATCAATTAACCACCTTTCAACGGGTTGGTCGCACTCAAAACGAATCACGAACTGGAAGATATGTTAGGAAGAAATATACATCATTCAAATTTGAGGCACATTTGCAGTGACTTCCTTGAAATGTGCGCCAAACTAACTGGATGTCAAATCAACGTTTCAACATGCGGCACAATTAATTTGCTTTTTCATACTTTGTGTTGATAACAAGAAAGTATTTCAAAAGTTAAATATCTTTCTTCCTTTAATTCAAACTGTGAAGGTAATTGTCAGTAATCATTTGCTTATGTTGTTTGCTGACTCTCTATTAATGTTTCGAGAGATTAGCAGAACGACTTGTGTTGATTTTTATTTGCAAAACTATCGCAGAGGAATTACAACCGTTGGTTTACTTCGGTGTATTCTGATGTAGCATGTGTGAATGTGAATTTTTCATTGTTCCTGGTCGGTATGATTAAACTCATTTGATAACCACTAGTAAACGGGACGGTTTGTGATGGTAATGTACAGTCACGGGGATATTGATTTCAAATCTTGATTGTCACCGTGGTCACCAGTGTAAACCGGTTATGAGTTTATCTGTATCACCTTTTCACATATTGTGGAGGCCAGCCTAGTGAAAGATATTACGTCAGATAGACAGGTCGATTTTTTGAGTAAACTAACGTTTCACTGCTTTAGACACCTCAGAGTGCTGTTTTAAACAGTCAAGCTCAATTCTCATTGCCAAGGATAACGGGAATCCGTAACCGCCTACATAAAAAGGACACAACCCACCAATTTGCTGATTCAAACTCATATTCCAGTGGAGATTTCGTAGTTTTATACAATTCACTAATTTCTATGCAATCCTTTCAGATAACACTTTGGTTACCAATGAGAATTCAGAAAAACATCACTCACAATTGATCACAGTTGTCGCATTCCCATGGACTTTCCAGTCGGCTCCTTTCGAAAAGAAGCACTAGACTCGAGGTTCGCTCTCATTAGAGCTCGTCAGTAGTGCATATACTCGGCAATTCCGGGGCTAGAACCACAGCCACGCTGTTCACGAGGCAACCGTGTTGACCACCGCGCCACTGATCCTACATTGGGCACGATCGACTTATCATACCTGACCACTCAACCACTTTCGCTTGTGAGTAATGTTCGGGTTGCCCGATCGTCTTGATAGGAGACACAATCACTATCTGTTAACTCCAATCGATAACCCCGTGATTAGATGACAATTAGAAAAAACTAAACTCGCCGACAGGAACGTCAATGGGATTGCGAAAGCTGCGATCAATTGTGGGTGATGTTCAATTTAAAATTAAGCAAATCCCCGACTACTCATCAGTAATTCAGCAGTTCCCACGTTTTTAGATCACTCAGCTCAAATAATTACGAGGTAATGACTGTTTTCCTAAAAAATGAAATAAAATTATGCAGCAAAATTCCATACCGTCTTGCTTGGCTTTTCAGCAGACCACGTTGTCAATGTACCCTTTGTAAGTAAGCCAGATGCAATCGATATGGAAACCCATGCAAAAATCCTTGTCTTCAGCAAACTTCATCGACGGATATCCTTCCTGACTTCTAACGGTAGATTACTGTAAGTTAGCAGGATTTAGTTATTATTCAAGAGGACCTTGAGGTCAGTGTTTTATTCAGATGTGGAATAGAAAACAGAGTGCATCGGTTAAGATTTCCATAATATTTCTAAAAATTCGATTGTGGATTTTCAGAAGTTGTTATTAGTTTTTAATTTGCGGGATATTTTTCTGTTTGTACACGTGTTTTACGTAATGATTACTCTTTTCTTAGCTGTAACAGATTGCTTACAAAGACTGAACTTAGCTATTGTTATCAGCAATGTTTATTTGCCCGCCGAACAAAAAGTGGTTTAATGTAGTCAGCTATCGGTTTCCGAAGTGTTTCCCAACATATTATGTGAGAATCTAATCGTAATTCCAACTGTCCCATGGGTGACGTCAACTGCCAAACCGCGGAAGAACGACCTTTGGTTGAAATCTGACAATGCCATTTGTTTGACGGCTACGATTGTAGAGTAACCTGAAGTACTGCGCATATTACTTAAAACTTCGAACAGAGGATTTAAGCGCAGTTCGTGTAATCGTTCGAATAATATTTGCAGATTTATGCTGCAACCCACACGACCTGTTTTGGGGAAATATAATTGTACAATGCTTCTTGGTAGCTGAAACTGAAGAAGATTGGAGGTTATGACGTACTCATCAGGATGACACCATAAAATCGGTTATCAAGTGGTCATATTCACTGAAGGCATCTACTAGTATATCTCAGATCACTTGTCGTGACGTGAAATAAAAATCTATACACCTCTTGGAAAGTTGTCAAGAAGTAGAATTGGTGTAAAACCAAAATTTACAGAACTGCTTAGTGACTGTCTACAGAAAACTAACATCAACCAGTTTTTATCTATTTTGAATACTCGCATGACTTATCTATAAAAAATGTACGAGAAAACAAAGAGGCAGAAAGCTCAAACTGTTAAAGCTTATACGAAACACTTCAAATGTGATGTTGTGGAAGGTCTTGTATGCGTGCACAAACCTATAAACTAGAACGTTTAAGTTAACCCACACTACTCACAGCAGATAATATACGATGTATGTAGATGAACGCAAATCGAAGGTGGTGGCCTGAAAATACACCAAAACACATTAATGTGTAGGATCTGATTGCGCTTAACTAAACAGCATGAACATATGGCAATTAGAAAAAACTGCGCTCGCTCCAACTGAGTGTGTCATATGGCGCAACCGTACTAAGGTTACCACTGGGGAAGATCGATTTTGCTCTCAGCCTAATTTTACTCAAAAGGTGATGCTAAATCCTGAGTTTTTTTGCGATGAAGTTGCAGCACACACACTGAGAAATGCTGATGTTTCGCAGCTTCAAACCTCGTGCATTTATCAGTACTAATGCAGAGACAGCGAGTATCGTGGATAAACAATAAGTCTGTGCTTAACTACAGATTGCTAGCGACTTTTGAGCGCATAGGAAAAATCTGACCAGATAACTCACTCTAATATTACAAGTTGCAGTCAGGTAAGAGAACCTACTAACTCACAATTCATCCGGCTCCGACTTGAAGTCCCATATCGTCCAGAAAACCTGCGCCATCGAGTTAAGTGAACTGTCGACCAACGGAGTTACCTTCGGCGGCCTTTAAATGAATAGCTTAATTCGGACAAGGGTTAAGGACCTCGGAATTATCACCCTGGAGCAACACAGCTTCCATGAACGACATACGTGCTTTATAAATCTTTTGATAGCTCGTTGCATTTGGACGAAGGAAGTCAACGCAGAACTGACTGTTGATGTGGTCTATCTTGACTATTGCAAAGTCCCTGACAACCCTGGTCACTTCATCTTGTCACCGAAACTCCATGATTGTGGCTGAGACGAGCACTTATTCAAATAGCTTAGATGCTAATTGCACATAAATTCAACGTCAAGGCGAATGGACAGGTCTCACAATGGCTTTTTGACAACAGCGGTTATCCGAATGGACCCATATGAAGACCATTATAATTCACTATTTTCGTTGTCCAACTATCCAGCATGGTCAAGTCGTCGATGTTGGTCTACGCTGATGACGTAAAAATTTGACGAACTTCAAAGTATTCGGAAAATATAATAACACTCCAGAACAAATAAGACTGTTAAATCCAATCGTCTATAACGTACAAATGACTATTCAACGTCAACACCTACGAAGTCATATATTTGTAATTAAAATAGTGTTGACTACTACGTTGGCAAAACAAAGCTTCTCGTGTCAGTATGCGAAGGAGATCTAGAAACCGTATTGATAGACAGTTTGAGTTTGTCTTAGAAGTTTGCTGCCACGGCTTAAAAAACACAAATAACACTAAGCCTTTTAGGAAGACTTTGCGAAACCTTCTACCTTGAAGTGTTCCCCTCTATACTTTGCCCACACCTAGAAACGAACATACAGGTCTGTCGTTCTCGTTCTAAGAAACATTCGGCACATATTGAAAGTGTTCAGAGACTGACCAATAGATGAACTATGAAACCCAACAAAACCTGCTACCCAAAAATGCTAGCAGAATTTCGCCAATTCTGAATGAATCACAAACAGTACAAGCCGGACCTAATTCTCGCCTGCAAAATACTCCACGTTCCGGGCCATCGACCGGCGCATCTCCTCCTACTAAATAATATTGAACGTTTGAGATATCGCTAACCAAAACTGAATAGTCATCAACATCATCATCATAAACAGCAATACATCAGTGGTTCACACTGGTGTTTAACTGCCACACAACCACGAAGAAGAAAAAGCAAACCCTGTATAGGAAGAGGGAGGAAAAAAGGGAAGGGAACCTAACCACTAAAAAATATCTACGTCTACATTCGAACATATAACACCAAGGCGCCTACACTTTGCAAACGAACAATCGAGCTGTAAGTGAAAGTAGGGCGTCACCAGCTTCCTTGCGGCTTTCACTACCCCTGCGTCATTAAATGAACTCACTTCACAGCTAACTCGGACAAACGACGGCAACATTTACTGGGTTAACCATGAGTAATCACAACACTGTTAACTGATTAGTAGACCAGGCAGGTTGCTTTGCGGACAGAACCATTTCCCAGTTAGGATCTGCTCATACCGAAACGCACTGCTCAGATCTGTGCCCACGTCTGAATTGGGTAGGAGTTATAAAAATTCACCTGGTCGGCTCGTGCGTCAGAGGCAGCGGGCACTACGAGTTTTCTAGTTGTAATTCTAGTCCAGTCCAACAGGTTATTAAATGCGAATATCTGACGGAATGTTTTTATTTTTCAACGTTTACTGCAGAAGTCATTGTAGTTCAGTAGTGTCAATAAATTTTTGTTTTACTTCTGCTCACTTTTGTTTAAATTTATTGGCCGTCTGATCAAAATTTACTCACTAGTAACACGAAGGTAAAATTGCCAAGTAAACATGTTTTTTTCTCTTGCAGGAATCTGTGGAGCCACGGGCGCAGGCAAACCATAGATAGGCAAGTAACCATATAGCCTAAAATGTTTAAGACATAGTAGACTAATCACAGCGGCCAATGTGCAATACATATTAATCAGTTGTAGAAAATTGTTCAGAAGAGTGCGGAATATTTTTTATAAACCTCAAAACCTTAAATTCTTGTTCCTTTCTATGAAACCTGTCAATGAAACCGGTCAATGTTAACTGGAAACCAGCGTAAATCTTCCAACTGACTGCTTTTAAGCAGTGGTTTGAATTTAAAGCTGAAGTTTGCAGAATCGGCAAGTTTTATCTTGGAAATTTGATAAATAATCATGCTGAAAGTTCATTTTACCATTGAGAATTATATTGTTTGTGTAGGACTACGAATTTTTTCTAGCAAGCGTAACAAACATTTAAAACCCAGACTTTTAAGTATCCTGTGGTCAGAATGTGCATTTGCCCGCAGGTTATGTCACAGACTGTAGATAATTTTTGAAAGAGATTAGAACTAGCGGACTTCAATCTAAGATTCAAGCTGTCATTCACTACCAAAATTTCGCAGGCCGAAAGTAGGAGGCTCTGCACTAAGAAGGTCTAACCCAGAGAATTTGGAGATTGTTAAGCTCATTGGTTTGTAGAAGAGAGATGGTTTGGTTTTAATTACGCGATTGGGTTAGCAGTATGAGCTGACAGAAGTGTGTTATTAGAAGCAGATAAAAAGTTGAATTGTGGTTCCTAAACGAAGTAAACTTACAAGACCAAACACAGTTGAAATACCAAGAGCAGTAGCTAAACAGATACACAGAGAGACTCATGCAAACGACAACGTTTTATGTGTGTGGTTCAGCTATTAGAATTTAGTCAACTCCATTATCCAGATTCTCCAGTACCACTGGGTTAGCTTCTTGAGAGTGACGTTGTTGTCTCATTACCGGATAATGTATAGCTGTCAGACACATTAGTTACTACAGTCCACCATTATGCTGTGCGCATGCTCGAAGGTTAACACAATGACTCAGCTTCGTTCAACGAAAACTCACAAACGTTAGACTGGAAGCCACCCGGAAGAAACACCCTATTATTGTATGCAGACATCCAAAGCGCTCTGCAGTTGCCCATCTACCATTCAACTTTTTGCTATCACCATTTGTCCTCATATCGTCTTAAAAGAGGCGATGTTACCAACTGCTGCCTTATCACCGGCTAAATTATCTCAATGTTTTGCAGAGCCAAACGGCCAAGCCAATCCAGTCAACAGCGTTTACGGTTTGTCTTCATATCAAACGATTGTATTCATCTTGGTACATTATGAGGCTATTCAGGGCTTTTAAATACATGGCTGAACTTAGTGAGCCGTTTTCCGAATTTAGCGTTGACGTGCTACGATAAAATGGGTTTCCACCAGTATGTTAGGAGTTTATATATGTTCGGCTATCCTTTCACAGTATTAAAGATGAGTATTCATGAAAACTGAGCCATTATTGTCTATTACGATGGTAAAGTTTCTTAGTATCCCACCTGTTTTGATGTACATTTCGACTCTATATTACATTTAACTGAGTGATAATAACCAAAAACAATGTAAGTAATAAATATGCCCAACTTACAACAGATTACTAGTCTAGCATAATTATAGAGGAACCAACAGAATAAGTGAGCTTGCTAATATTGTGATATGTTCGTGAGCAGCACACAGACATTCACCACATTTAGTAATGTTGTGCAGTGAAATGATCGCAGCGTCATCACTTACCTATCTAGTGGAAGTGTGCGCGGTTAGTCTAGGAATTCTGGACTGGACATTTTCAGGACAGTCAAGTGACCAGCATGGATTATGTGCACACCGTTTTGTATAGCCGGAAGGCACGCGAACCGTGCTATATAAGCCAAATAACAGGACTGATCTGTGTGTAAAGCGTTTCACACAAAATTATAAAGCGATGCCTAAATACTATAGCGATCCCAATTTTATCATCGTTGTTGCAGACAGTCTGTGGCTGTTTCAAACTTCTGGATAGACAAACTTTTCTTTTTTTCAGTATCACGGCCAATATAGCAGTCGGAAAAGACATCTGGTAGTCATTTTTAAAAAAATGTGCATAATATATGCGATTCATTTTCTCCCATGGATTTGTAACATGACCCTTTCTTGAAGTTTGTGCAACATATTGTACTGATTTACTTCTTTAAACCGGCAGGAAGACAAACATGTAGCACATGTGAACCAGCCTATGTTTGGTAATCGTTGTTTTAGTTGACTAGCGCAATGCACATTTCAAAATATCGCTTATTTGAATATGAACCTTCCGCACAGTGCGCTGATTGGGCCACATATATTTATGTCAAATGAACATCAGTCACCGAGACCGGTAATCTATGTGTGAAACCAGAAGGTGGTCATGAATTTCGAGACTCCGAATTCTGCTTGAGTTGAAGAAAGTTGGTTCTCCCCGAACGGTTGGTCAATTTGCGGTCGCTGAGGTAGCTGGCTGGAAAAATAATCCGGTCTAAAAGTATGCAGTAATCAACGACGTAACCGAAACTGGACCTTCCAATTAATCTTTACTTGCACCGTATTGAATCCCGTCGCTTAACACACATATGGATCAGAGTTCATTTTTTGATCGTGCAGGAATACGTAATGCCGATATCTCCTAACAACAGCAAACCCTGAATCCAGCATAGGTTTTGAAGGTGGCTAATTGCAAAGTTCATTCGAATGCAAAAGACGTGGACAAACAGGAATGTTGTTCAGTTTACTTTGATGTTACTCTCTCCGGATCTACTATCGACTCTTCTGGAATATTAATCCTAGAATGTACTCAGTGTTGCTGTTCCAGTGAACGGTAATTCAGGCCATAACACCATCTGGAAAGATAAACTGTCGTTCATCCATTTGTCTATCTGCAACCTATCCACCACCTACCTTACTTTCTTGCCTAATTGCTTATCACAAGACAGAACTGTGGAAGGCTAGATAACTCATTCCATTTGGGAACGTTACTTAAGATTTGTGTCGCAGCTTGAGGATTAGGCGTATTAGTCGATGAACGAAAATTTGTAAATAATCCTACTTAATTAATAAGCGTGGTCTCTTTTCACAGTTGCTTCAACAACAAAACTTTTCTTTAGACATTCTACCTTTTTCAATGAAACTTGATTCGTACGATTTAAGAAAGTAACCCCTATAAAAATTTATAACCAAAAAGGTTCAAACTCAAATTTCCGAAAATTTCAAATTTGTTGGCATAATTTTCTTCTTTAGTTCTTGCTCGAATAATCCAAGTAAGTTACCAAATTTGTTATGTAGCCACAAAAGTTTTTACAATAAATCAGTGTGGTAGGCGAACGGTCTGTTACCAGGCCGTCCGGAGTAAAATATCGCGGACTAAAATCGATTTGTTTGCATGCAAACAGTATTTAATCCGGGAGAGATTAAAATGTCATCAAGCACACAGCTCAGGCGCGCCTCGGAATGCATTCGCCTCTCCGTCTGCCTCTGAGCATCTCATTAGTCTTTGCGTTATACTGCCACAGAGAGAGAGAGAGAGAAATTAACGCAAAGGATTTATCAACCAACTTTCGTTTCGGTCAGTGTGCGGTCAGGTTTGAGCAAAGGGAGCTCTGGAACTTGTTCGGATGAGCATATACTTATTGACATCCTAATCACACTGCTAATTGCAAGTAAAGCAATTCTGATGCGTTGATCACAGAGGTTAGACTCGCTTGCAGATGTAAACCTTTGGTGAATGTTTAATTTTCAGACCTAACGAAATAACTACAAAAGCGCTAGTGGTAAGTTGGTGAAGCACGAGGAAACAGAAGAAAAGGGGCTCCATACCAAGTACACAAGACCAGAAAAGACAAATGCAACTTATTATAGAAATCCCAGTATCTCGCAATCAGAGCTGGTGTAACTAAGCAAAAATATTTTGTCTGTACTCTCCGTCAAAGTGTCTCTTACTCGGAAAAAAAGCTGTTACTCAATTTTCAAGACATAAAGCGGTAGATACTACTGATCGTGTTTGTAGGAGACTAACTAAAATGTGTATAAATATGGTACATCGAACTAGATTTTATATTGGAACTTTTTTCTTGTGAACACAACCAGCAAAATAAAGTTTGATCAACAAGTTTAAGTATTTAGGCGGAAACATCTTTCGAATTATTTAAAGTCGAATATTACAAACATGATAACGAATGTTCGTATCGAATTCCGCCCGATTACCTTTTCTCATCGACGTATTAAGGAAAAATATATTGAGTCCAGTATTCATATATCTGTATAATGTATCCTTGAGCATTCAAAAACTCAGCAGTGCCAAAAGTGTGTAGTTCCGACTAACTTGTTTCCCAATTTTTTGTAAAGGCTATTGTTGTACCGAAGAGTAACTATTTTGGAAGCATCGAACTGGATGTTTGATGTACTCTCAACTGCACTAATTGATCAAACCGCTTATTTCTTTACAGGATGGTCACTGTGTTGCACCGATTACATTGGTGTTTAGATTACGTTTGGCATTCGATGAAATGTTTGACTAAAGCGAAAACGTGTAACTATCCTCTAAATTCTAATTTTGATCTAAAGAATTGGCTTAAGTTAAACAGTCAAATTTTGCGTTTAACGAGTTTTAGTGAGCAGATACAATCATGTGGTGGGAGAAGTTGAAATATCTGTTCAAGAAATGAGCATATCATGAATAACCATTCTGATTATAGTGCCCAGTGCTCTGGATGCTTATAAGTGAGGAATACAAGGTAAAGTACGAGAAAAACCTTCAAACTACTGAGAAATTAACATCGACTGGTTCAATACAATAGGTTACATTTAAGTAAGATAAACAAGTGGGAGAAATACGAACCAGTTGTTACTGTAATCAGTAGCAAAACTGGCTTTCCGGTATCGAGTACACCATGAACCAAAGTCAGCGAGAGACGGTGGTGAATGTTCAGAGATTAAAAGCGAAATGACCAGAATCCCGCTTGTCTTCAGCAAATAATGCACAACCAGCTGTAAATGTAAACAAGTGTCTGTGTTTGATTTGCACAGTTCACGCTTCAGGCTGGAATTTGTAATGCTCATATGGAACGTAAATAACTGGTTTCCTCAGGTATTATAATTTGTACGTAAATGCATCCAAAAAGATTTACGTTTAACAATGCCTCATTAACCGACTTCAGGAACAGATAATCCGTTTAAGTAGTTGTTGACCAGTGTGTTTCTCACATTACTTTGCTTACTATTTCAAAATAGTATTGACAAGAATGCCATCAATAATCCGCGGAAGGTTTTGATCATTTTCCGCTGTATTTAACGAACCCATTGTTTTTCCTAACTGAAGGTCTGAATTCGGACACTTCCTTTAGTTTTTGATGTTTTCAGAACAGTTGATATCACAGTAAACGTATACTTTGAGTAGATACCACCGTGTGGTTTTGTAATTCATTTCCTTATATCAGGCCTTCAGCGTTATCTTTGGTCATCTGGATTTCGTGTTGGTCCTTCGAAAATTGGACTGCGCTGGCACCATTCGGTGGATGGCGACGTCTCAGCTGCTGTGTTCAGCAACAGTCCACACAGTCCTCTCGGGTTCCTAGTTTCTCTTTACCCTACTCACCCAGAAGTTTTCTTGAGCCTTTCAAATCAAGATCAGCAACTGATCGAGTCCATGCATATTTTATCACATATAGTTTTCAGAGAAGAAACCCATCGGGTTAAGGGCGTATTGCACATCGGACAACACTAAAGGCATAACATTATGAAAATGCTTCAGTGTTCATGTGAGTTGCTTTTTCAAGGTCAACAAACAGTTCTTGGGTTGTATGGCCTCATGAACTAACTTATTTCAATATTCGACACAAATTTAGTTCCCGCGCACTTGATTGTAATTTGCCGAGCTCTACAGTATTAGATTGAGTATGACCGCGAGCTGTACATCCCCACAACTTCCAAAGTGTTCGAAAACTTACGACATCTTGCGTTCATTCAAGGCTTCTTTTACAATCCAACCCTTAGTCAGTGATCCTTTTCGTTCGATAACCAAACGTTCCTTAACGCTATTTTCAGACAAATTGTTACCATCACATACAGAATTTAACTGAGGGCTTTCAACTTCATGGTCATTTCACTGAAAAAGTGAGTAATATTCTCGACCTTTGTTAACAAATGAAATGAATTATTTAACTGGACTCAGGCGAACAACTACCTAGAAGAACCCAAACTCTGTAATGTATTCAGTTTATCATCCTATGTTAGCCACTAACTTTTCATAATGTGCAAACTCATTTTAAAGCATCCCTTCCAAAATTTCGTTTCCATTACTCTCGGCCAATTAATAACAATCTAAGAATCCTTCTCAATTGCCAACAGCAAGTGTGTCAATGTTTCTCGATAACATTTTGTACAATAGTGTTGAAAATCTATTTTACTGTTTATAGATGGTGAGTTGCATTCAAAACCTAATCACTAGTAACCATAATTGTGTTACCTACACGGTTGTTGAGATATACTGTCAACAAAACATAGAAGTGCACCCCAAGTCTACGTGTTGTTATTCGCAATTCAAATTTCAATAGAAAAAATAACAAGCTTACAAAAGTTTTCGACAATTTTACAGTTAGCTTTTAGTGTTGCGTGTGGTCAGCTAAAAAAGCCTTTTTCCCGAATATTAGGCCTCGACAACTAATGCAACTCTCCAATAATTACAATCAACCTCAAGGCGATATTGTTATCTAAAAAAGAGAACATTTTTGTTCGCAATATGATCGACGTCTGTATACATATAACTAACTCCTATAAGTGAAGTCAACGTGAGTTGGATTGAAACACTTCTGATAAAGGTCAACCTTCGTAGGAGAAGCAAAATATTGAGTAAATTTAATCGGTATGTAACGCTGCTTCTCCTTACTACTGAGTTAACTTCATAAGGGGTGTTCACTTGCCATGGATAATCATTACAATTCCAACTAGGAAAACCTACTGCATCTGACCTCAACATACATGTGTCCAACAATGTGCGTGTGTACAGCCCTTCCATGTATACCAAATGTCCACTTAATTAGGCTGTGTTCCTTTCCGTCCCACATGATCGCGGCTGTCGTGTTTGGTACCCTTCAATCATTTCCGCTCGTAAACGAGCCCTAAACTCTTATTTTACTTCTCAATAATGTATGTCTCTTCCTCAAGTTGGATCTTGTCTTCCATCTAGATGCTTACGACGGGCCATGCTGACCATTTTTCGTCGGTGACCTAAAAAAGACAGTACAAAAGTATTACACCTCAAAATCCAGTCATAATTCTATGTAACGTTTGGGTGAACCGATATCCATTGCCTTATATTTCACGTGTCTACATTTCGTGTGAATGTAAAAGATTGATGTAACATGAGTGATCATTTACCAAAAATAACAGTTCTCAAATTCGAATTTTTGCAACTTCTTGCGGATTGCAGAAATGATAAAAACACTCTTAGGAAACCGCTGTCGGACGACATATCGATTACCTTTTTTCAGAAATCCGTCGATTTGCACACTGCGCATGCTACAAAAGAATAATTTGCATTTGGATGATGTTTGCTTCTTGCTGAAGATTTCTGTTTTCAAATCTTCGTTAAACGTTAGTTATACGTTTGAGTTGGTACATAGCGTTAAGTAGAACAGTAGTTGTCTAAGAATTTGTTTCCCAAAGTTGTGACATTCCTACCGAAAACCCAACGGAGTACAACCGCTGCGGAAACAGTACAATTATCACCAGTTGGGTTGAGCTACGTATCACAACTTGTGGACACTTCAGAATGTTCGTCTTCTACAGAGGTGTGTTCAAAGTTTTAAAGATTTTCAACAAGAAAAAAATGTACTCAGCGTGTGTTCACTTCTAACAAGTAGTCAAAATTCGTGATTATGGACGGAATGTCCTACCTTCAAGGACTTCCAAACTAAAATACTACAAATTTGTACATCACCACTTCGGTGGGTATGTGGTGTTTCAGTAGTACAACTGTAGTGTGAAAGTTTGACCTACCGAACTATCCGTGAGACATGGTGCTCAAACTACTACAAAACTCGGATCCGACAGACATTGTACGTGGTTTAGTGGTCTGCAAACTCTGTTGCAATAAGTGGACTCAGGAACCAAAATTACAAGTAACTGGAGCACTTCAGCGGGTATGACAGGCAGCAAGAACAATGTATTTTGTAAGCAGGCGCCAAACAGAAAAATTCGGAATAAATTGATCTGATTGACAGTAAATAATCTCAGAGTATTAATACTATAATTTCTGTTTTTAGGGAGAACCAATAATGTTTGCATCGCCTATCGCCCTTCCGCGGAAATCATGTTACGTTTTGAGTGGTCCCCCTCAGGAAACTGTTTAAGTCTAACCTCACTGGCTCATTCTTTGTTTTGATAAACTTGCCAGGTTCACGTGCTTGGTGGCTTTTCAGGGCTTACATCGCGTGTATCTTCTTCCGACGAAATTCTCTCCATCAAATATACAATATTTCTCATTACTCGGTCCACATCACCATCGTATGGCTTGTGCTCACAAAAGCTGATCGCCAGCTCACCTGAGGTCTATCTCGGGTTCTCAAGGTTACAACGAACTCTTGATTGAAACCACCAATAAATTGTGCACTGACAGTTGGATTTCTGGATTTTCCAAAGTCGAACTATTAAATAAGTCGCTTGACGTGCACAGAACATTCATTCAACTTCCGGGTGTGACCACTCTTTGAAACGACTTTTGGTATGTAAGGTCCCTCATCAGTCCCATAAACTTTTAGAAGGGACCCGTATTATATGCAATAGTTACCCTCTCTGGAGTTGCTCGTTTGAATTATAGCATCCATTTAACTGCTTGACTCGTAGAGAACACTCCTTTAGTGTCCAGTCTGGAAAAGTTGGCTAGAGTCTAATGTAACTAAGTCATCGGTGATTGAATGTCAGCGCAGACTTAACAAATATGTTCAGGACACCCAACCAAGTATTCTTATTTGATGATCGAAATCTTTGTGGCAGAATAACATTCCTCTCGAAATGTAACTGGTGGTACTATCCAGCTGTCGTCTATTTCACTGTACAGTTTGATCACTTCACGCAAGTTTGCCAGGGACTGGGTTCCTCCCCCACTCATTCTCATTCGGTCTTCTTCCCGTAGTCTCTTTATCGTTAATTATTTGAAACTAAGACATTTCTTCCACTTATCTTTTATTCTAAACAGTACAACATATGTTTGGATGTGCATAATCTTTTTCAGCTTCCTCTGATCTGTAAATTTCATATGATCTATAAATTATATAACGGATGCTGTGTATCGTGTTAACTTCTAACAAACGAAAGTACAACATAAGTGGTCCCATATATGTTAAACAAGCAATTTCATGCATCTTCACAATTCACCATGATTAATAACATTGTGTGATTGCTGTTCAACTTACTGCACCAAAAGTGAAATGATCTATGCACATGTGTGGAAGATGCATTCAACAAGCAAGTAACAGACTATATACCTTTAAGCTTTACTGATGAGAACTATTGGTAGTAGCCAGTTCTAGATAAAATATAAAACTTCTATATTTTTGTTACTAAACAGCTGAAACCCTCGAAGGCAGCCAATGCCAAAAATTAGAGCTGCTCTGCAATATGAGCCAATCACAAATGAGAATAGTGAGGCGGTCACACCGAATAGACTAAGGCGTTACAATCTAACTTGCCCACGTAACATATAATGGATTCTCTGAGCTTGTGAGTATACGCATATTGAAACATATCGCATTTCCTCGGGATAAATGTACTTGCGGTATTTATCTTTGTGTTGTCAAATCATCATGATCTTCAAACCAGGGTATCAGATTACAACCGGTAAGTTTTTAATCCTGTTCTCCGATTTTGTGTTTGAACGCATCAAATTAATCTTACCACCGACCTGGTGTACAAAATACTACTTGGTTAACACTAAAGATAATTGCTGCATTTAATGAAGTAGCCCAAGGCACAGGGCGTTTGTCACCCTTGGTCCCTCGATTGCAAAAGACTGGTTTTGTTGGCGTTTGATTCCCGAAAACATTGTTTTCATGCCACTAAAGCCAATGTTATTTACTTAAGCAAGGCGTGGTCAAAAATGTTAAGAAACAAGGATGAGCGAGAACAATGTTCATGAAATCAATCTGGTTTTAACGTGAATTTAGACGCTAATGTTAATTTAAAGTTTGTGACTTTTCCGTTTTCGCTGAAAGTATGAAATAAACCAGTTACCAAGATTTATTTGAGTTCAGAAACCAGCAATTTTTTTGAGCGTGTTTAACTTTCATGTAGTTATATTCCGGCTGCTGAGTGAAAGAAGAGGAATGGTAGTTAGAGGCCACATAGGTTTTGGCTTTCATAACAACTTTCTCTTGATTGTCACATCAAAATAACAAATTATAAGAAAGGGACAAGTATGGTCAACTTACATAATACAAAATCACGCAATAAGCTTAGGACCACGTTCGCAAAGAATGCCAGAATTCTATTTTCAAAAGCCATCCAAACAAGCACACAACCTTATTTACGGTTCTACTGCATTCAGTTTGTGAGTAAAGTAGACGATAATTGGGTTGGTATTAGAGTAACAAAACTATTCTGTTTGTTCCTATCGTGTAATAATATTCAGCTATTTTGAGTTGGTCATTGTTGAGAAGGACGTAAAATTAGTGTAATGTCATTACCGGTTTGTATGTCAAACCAGAGCGACGTCGTCATCGGTGCAAAGGTTCTTCGGTTGGAGCTTCTTTCTGGGCACGATTGCCA
This sequence comes from Paragonimus skrjabini miyazakii, assembly GCA_014338405.1. Lineage (NCBI taxonomy): Eukaryota > Metazoa > Platyhelminthes > Trematoda > Plagiorchiida > Troglotrematidae > Paragonimus > Paragonimus skrjabini miyazakii. The sequence continues at coordinate 312,475 of JTDE01000087.1, forward strand.
GTTTTTCATACGCACCACGTAGAGTTACTAATGGACATATTTTCCACTATATGATCTACAATAACCGCTTCACCGTATAAAACCAACGCGTTTCACATTAACGTCTGGAAAACGCTGAGGGTAACAGTCATAGGCTATTCCAGCTGAAAACCTGTGACTTTCCCATGTATGTCACAGCGCCAAAATATCATATAAACAATTTCCTCGGTTGTAGGTACTACCGCACACATTTTAATCGATATCGTTATATATGAAATACATTCTTTGGACACGTTGTAAGGTTTCAGTAAACGAATTTGTCATTCAGCGGTCAATTTTCAGACAAAGGCGGATTACTCTTTACGATAGCCGACAAGTAATTATTGATTTCATGCCAAACTAGACAAAGTGATAATGCAATTTTGAAACATGAAAGGAAAAAATAACTTTCCATCTTATCAGACCAATCAACACAGAAACAAATGGAAGTCCACAACACGGTAAAATTTAATTTTTAGTAACCAGTATCAACACCTGGGGCTTTAAAGATCAGAAACCAGCACTTCGGATTAATTTGTAACGCGTCATAATACTTGGTTTCAAATTAACTATCCAAAATCGATCAAACATTTTACTGGAGGCTTTAAAAAAATATATAAACAACCTTCGTCAAAGTGTATGATATTTTCTGTTTAGTTTGCAGGATTATCTTTTTTCCGTATGTCGACCATCTCTATTATTTCGGCTTATATGTCTGTGTCTAACCGAATCAAGTGCGCACACACCCTACGATTATTATTTAATGGAAAATATGAGTTGTGTCAACTTGTTTCTTCAGAACACAAATTACTTTCTCCTTCTCAGTTAGAGTCAAATAATTGAATTCTGAAATCTCTAACAAATTTACATCATAGACAAACGATATTAATTCACCCGTTTTTATTCGAAGTTTTCAAGAATGTCGCCATTTTATAATTTGGTTGCTTCATAGGCCCATAAACACTTGAACCTGGATACAACTTTCGAAACTGAGTGTTTGCATTTTGTTTGACAACGTTATTTTTTAGAACATAATACTGTTTGTGTAACCGAACGCTACACCTTATTACCCATACATGCCCGAGCTGAATTCACAAACGTTCTCTTTGTCCTACTTAGTCACTAACGGCGGTTTAGATCCACTGAGGCTTTGACAAAATGTCAAGTAAGAACCACAGCTCATTGAAAAATTTGGCTCAAAACTAGATAAAACTCTTTGTGCGTGACATATATGTTCTTAAAAAGTTAATTATGATATATTCATCAAGTCGACTGCTTAAGGATTCTAAACCGGACAACGCGCCGAACTCAACTGACATCTAATTCAATCATAAGGGTCCTTATGATTTTTTTTGTCTTCGAAAATATTGATTTAGGTCTAAATATGCAATACCAGTAAGTACTCAATAGTCTTGAAGTGCTCAACACAGGTAGTAATAGAAGTTTGATCAGAGTCGATTTGTCGAGCTTTTGTTCGTCAGACTTTATGCACGACAATTTCTTATCACTCGTTTAAGGTAGACATTGCAAATCGATTGGTGCAGAAGTTTGATAAGTTCTACTTTAGTTCGTATGGTTAAATTACAGATCGAGATAAACAGTTCATGCATGATGTGAATAACGGACGTTTACTGTAAGCAACTTTGAAGATAATTTACGGCTAACTGAAATTAGTCGTGGTTAGTCGCAAACTGAAATAAACGAGTATCAGAACAAATTTCGGACTGCTTTATTTTTTAAACTTCATGAATTTCCCAAAGCATTATTTCAACAGTTTTACAATAATTATTTGTTGTTTTGAAACCTGCCGGCTATAAATTAGACTCTTAGATCATATTTTGATAAACAGAAACAACTAATCAGGTTTTCTACATTGTTGTTCATTCGACTACAATTCAGGTAAATCAAAACTCATCAACAATCGTATGTTAACAGTTAGCATACAAGTATGTGCATTTATGGCGTTTTTTGGTGTTCAGTTGGTCTAACACTATTTCAAATATATTGTATACAAACATTACCTCATACTTCTTATCGCAGTATTTGAGGATGCTTTTACGCTTTGTATGAGAACAACAATAACAAACATTCAAAATCGTGACGTCGGTATCGGTGAATTCTTGTCCAAGTTGATCAGTCATAAGCAAATTAATTGTTGCGCCTAATTTGCTCAGTTGATACGATTGCTTCTAAACCACCTGAACTCACTACTACCTCTTCAGCATGACAGAAAAGTATACTGTTTTCTATATATTGGATAAGTTATAATTCAATATTTTATCACTTTTCACAGTTATTGGCAGAATATGATTTACTTCTGTGCATATCACTGACAGGACTTTTGTAGACAAATACTGGTTTATTTCCACATTCATGTGGAAGGTTTCCCAAGACATAATTCTACGTGCTATTTTGCAAAAGGTTTAAGAAAGCTAATGACAGCATGCTTTGCCATTTAAATTAGTTTTCAAGAAATGAAATAGGTTTATATGAAAAGAATATTTTAGTTGCATTCTAGTTTCAACCATGCCATATAGACGAACTGACTACTAACAAACACTAATCATCCACATCAAGCAGTTCAGAGGTGAAAGGTTGTCTGATTATTGGTAGAACGTAAGACCTCCTGGAACCAGGGCAAGAATTGAGGGTAGATAATTTAGAACTCCCTCCAATGAGGAAAACTTAGCGTGGACAAAGTGGTACATCGTTCATCGCAAAAAAAATAAAGACCATAGATCTCTACGCTAGTATTGTATCACTGCCTAAGGTCCCAGCGACTATTCACAAATTCGCAAACTGCCGCCTATGCCAAACACGCATTAAGCAATCTGTGGCAGCTAACCCGGTGTGCTGAAACGCTATAAGCTGTCAATCTTTGGTCTCTGCATAATTGACTGCAAATACCAGTGGTGCTCCGAATTGCTCTGTATAACAAGTTAATCAACAAAAGATTCCCTGTTTGTTTTCATGTTAGTCCGCGGGATGCGATCTAGTAAAACGTGGGAAATGTGTGTCATAATTTTCATTTTGTCTGTTCTGTTCAAAAAGCAAGATCATTAGAAGGTCATATAATCGCACAGTGGAAACATTGAAGGAAAATTGGATCAACACAGAAAGGATAGGAAAAGAAGAAGTGAAAACATCTGCTCCTATATGAGACCGGCTGGTTTTTTTTATCAAATAGTGATAACCTCAACATATCCCGTACGTTGTTTCGTTTTCAGTTCACAGACAATGTGAAACACCGTGGTTAAATAACCCGCCTCGTATAGGTAGGTCACTGTCATCGAAACCAGCCCCTGCTGTAAGGTTGGACAAAAAATCCAAATATCCTGTATTGTCCCATTTCTTTGTCACGTAGTCCCAACAATTTTTTCCATATAGTTTAAGTGCTAATGTGAACATTCATTTTGTCTCTCACCTGGTTACTTGAATTCTAGGAGATAGAACAACCTAAGATAATCAAAAGAAGTTTTCCGGATTGAAACGCACAGTTGAAAACTGGTTTAGCTTGCTAAGATTACTTTTGGTAAACGACTTTCTAAGGATGGTATCTACTGAAAACATATAAACATATCTGCTGTCTCTAACTCAATCCCGCGCTCTGAGAAGAGAGTGAACCCTAACCAATGAATAAACTTGCAGAATAATTTCAATATATATGTTGACATCATAACTGATAAAAATTCAAACCAATACAAGTAGTTTTCAGTAGGATTAAATTTTTAATTGCCTACAGTGGAATCACTTGGAACGGCAACTTGACTATAAAATCCTTCCGCAAGAAACATAGCAGCATGCAAATTGTATAATTTGAAACAGAAGTCAGGTTCTGATCGAACTGTGCAACTATTACTAATGGTAAATCGGAAGACAGTGGTTGCCATTCTTCTGAATAACTTTGAAATCGTTGGCAACTGAACACTCGCATCTTGGGAACAGAATGCTATACGCAGGTACCCTACACATTTCTTAACGAAAAGTTAACGATATGACTCAGCTTCATTGTAACAACATCGGACTTTACATCAGTGCTGTGTCCTTATTTAAGCATCCGCTTCCTTAGGCGGTAAGTTCAAAGGGTAACCACCTTTGATTTTGTGTTAACCTTGCAACGCGTATTGCTGAGTCAGATTTTAAATGCGCCTCTACTCTAGTGGTCTCAAGGTAGCAAGAATGTTCCCAAATAAATTTATCACGCAGCAATTACCCATTTTTGTTATGACATCGAAAACAGACGTCATATGTATATGGGTCATTCCGTATAGAGTACATTAAGTTGCATCAAATGTTCATCCAATCTCAACAAAAAACAAAGTCTGCACATATTCCGGCGGCTTCATTTATCCTTGAGACATCATCTGTTGCTCGTCTTCCCGATCGAGTGGACTTTTAAAAGATGAAATCATTTTCGAGACCTATGTTTTCCTCTCCCTCCCTCTGGCATGATTTGCAGAACACAACTATATGAAAGCAGACAGCAGTATACTTACTGTTATTCATGTTGAATGTAGCAACCCCTCCTGCAGACGACTGTTGTCGTAAGATTTACTTGTACACTCGTCCGGTTGTCCATATCGTCTCGAATGGGTTTTGTTATGAACTCACATACTACTTATGTGTAGGCTAATAAGATGCTGTGAACACAAGATGCTGTGAACCGACGTTGTCGTCTTTAATTTATTTAGGTGTTTATTTCGTTCAGAGTTTCAGTTGGCAAAGACCTGCTTTTGGTTGTATACCGCAATGTATGTGAAATCATTTGAGCATCCCAGCAAAACTTCGGCGGAACGTTGAACGGCCTCAAATCATGTGAATTGTTTCATGTTCGGCGTCAATCACAAATATTGGATGTTGTAAAAAGCATTAGAAGTAAACAATGGCTGAAGATAATCCAAAAAGGCTTTCACCCGTTCCAGGGGGGACATGCTTAAACGGTGACTGCACTAGAGCTGTTGTAGCAATTTTCACCAAGGTTGAGAATTAGGTAGGAAAAATCATTTCAGGAGAAGTCGAACAAAACGACAGGATATAGCCTACCAAAAACAGTCGTGAAATCCGTTACCACGTTTTAGCGAAAATATGACTTCTTCTGTCTACGTTTTAGAAGTTGGCAGCTCCATTGTCACACACACCGGTTTGGTGAAGCTGTAATTTCATTCTAATACTAAATCGAAGCGTCGGTACGTCTTTCTACTAAGAATGCTTTGTGTATATAGGAAAAAGGTGAGAGATTCCTATGGTCCATGGAAGCGAGGGGCTATTACTTATGTGACACATGAATAAAAGCCATATGCCGGCATCTGCCAGTGTTAGTTGTTTGCTTGCTCATTTCGGAGCTGATTTAGAAATAAGCAATATGATTTGAGATAATGTGGATGCGTTGTGAACATTCTAGTTACCAGGTGACATAGGATATCCTGAAAAGATTAATTAGAAGCATTGAGGACTTCATAATGGAGCTTCTACCGTGCGTCTGAAGGTTATCTAGTAGGCGGAAGACAATGGGTTATTTCAATCCTCTACAGAAACTACGCAACCCACCTTAGACCTGTCAAATTGCATAGTTGGTCTACAAGGTAGAAGCTTTACAACTCTAAGGTATAAAGTTGTTACGAGGTTGAAATTACCCTGACTTCACAATGAGACCTTGCGATAAGTCATACTAAACTGTTTGTCTTTTCACTTGTCTGGGTAGCATTCACGTCGCAGTTTCCAGTTTTGCTGACTATATATATAGATATACATTTGTATATGCTGATAGCACGTGGTGACGGTCTGTTTAATCACTCAATGCTTTTCGATTTGTTGGGAGCTCGCCATTCTTCGTCAGAAGGCCTTGCCATATCTGCTCGATTCTGTTTGATCCACAACATTCCTTGAAACTCTCACTCTTTATGCCGGTCTGACAACTTGAAAAACTTCCGTGTTTTATCAAAGATTGCAGCAAACCGACTTATGTCAACATCTTTATTGCTGAACTGTAGGATGTACGACTACGTTACCACTCTCCGTCATTGGCACGTACCATTTTTTCCGCCTCTGTGTATGGGAATAACATCAGAGTTCACCACTGAAGAAATAGCCAGTGTATGCTCTATTCCAGAGTGCACTAAGTTTCCTGTTGTGGATAAGTTAACTGCATATACAACTGAAAAATCAGTATGAACGAATAAACGAGTTGCATTTCTAGTCAGTTGATGTGACACCGAATGCGGTAGTTGGACGTTAACCACTTATTGGTTTCATCCGACAATCATTCGCAGACAAAATCCTATTTTAGGCCAAAGCTTCAAAATCGTTTACAGCTTTCGGTTCAAAAAGTAGTATTTCGAGTGTACAACGAGATTCGTTTCTGTTCAAGTGAAAGAACTTTACTGATTTGTGCGCAGTTCATTAAACTCGACACTAGATGTGTGAAACAGAGTAGATTGACTTTCCATAATCTTTAGTATCTGCCACTGCATTCTACGTCACGCTTAGTAACACCGGCAGTGTAAACGCGAGTTGCCTATGACCGAAGTTTTGTTCCCCCGACTGCCGCTTCCTTACTGTCTTCTGACACCAGGCTGTATGGCGCTCAAAGTTCGAAATTTAAATCAAAGTCTCATCCGTTGTCAGCATCTGTCATCGACAGCATAGTTTGCGTAATTACTTCAATTACATAGGCAACATGCTTCAAGAACGATTCATTTGAGCGATTGTTTCGCAGTCAGTGGAAACAGTGCATGTTTTCTCTGTAAGCCTCTAAGACGTGCCGTTACCTCTCGATCGATAGACCACTGATAGGTGTTCTGTTTATGATGAGCAGCCAGGCCCCGTTTCCTCACGCTAGCAGCGCGTGGGGTAAAGCACTGTGCAGCGTACTTAGATGTAACAGCACTGGCCTACCAACTTGAATGCACAAATGGTATACTTGTAAACAGCCAGGAAAGCATAGGTAGTTAGGCTGACCTGAATAAGACAAAGTTGTTTTTGACTCGTCAATGATACTTGTATGATGTGCTGTTCTCGGTTTGGTCCCGATTATCAAAAACAAAGAAACCCACTTTCAGTGGCTCATGTTTCTTTGAGTATGAAATTACATTTGTGGTCAGCTCAAAAACCGTACACATTTCTACCTTTATCGAAACGCTTACCTTGCCAATCAAGATAATCAAACTCAACTAGTCGTTTCATTCTCCGTGGTATAGTTGTATGCATAACAGGGAATCTGTCAGACCTACAAACCGACTAAGACAAACAGGAAAAGTCTCTGAAGCAATATGATCCCAATTTAATCAGTAGTCAGTGGAAATAGCCAAAATTCATTTAAATTAGTAATGACGAAGAACGTTCAAAGTTAGTGAAGCTTCTACGTAATCTGGTCCTAAGTGCGTGTATTCATCCGCTTGTACGATTCAAATTATTTAAATTCAAAACAATGGCATCTATTCACTGATGAGATGAATCTGTAGACACTGTGCATTCGTTTTACATTATCCTAAATAACAGATTATGAACACTGGCAACATCATCGTGGATGCACTAGAGTTTAGTTCATTGTATTTTACAATCAATTTACACTGAGGGATGCTGTCATGTTTTTCCCCTCGTAAGCAGTGTTTTGTACGATGCGGCATATACTTGAAAGGTCTTATACCAGACTGAGACATTGTATGGTGGCGCGCTTCATTAAGCAGTAGCTGAGCCACCTACTATTGATCTGAGTGACTTCATGTTTGAACTTTTGTGTGCTAGGGCTATGCCCATCAAACTTGTCAGGTATATAGACGAAAAGAGAGAGAAATAAGACTGCTACCAAACGATCACCGACAGAGTTGATTTTGTCTGCAGTAGACGGTTTAGAGAAACACAACTCCAGTTCGACAAAACAAAACATAAAAGTGCAATAGTTAGGAAACTGCTCTGAAGCTACTAAGCAGTATCAATTACAAAGCAGTCCCTCCTGCCTGCACTAAGTGAAAATGAAGACGTCTGGTTGTCATCGGCTTTACGTCCGGTTGAAATATTTGATCCAAGAAAAAACGGGTCTAATTTTGGGTCCAATTTAAAATCATAAATCCGCCAAACTACTTATTAGTAATATAATTTCTGTGATCAACAGAGGCGTTGATGGGTTCCGACGTAAACTGCTCGCGAAACCCTGCCGAGGCAGTCGATCCCCTGGATCATTTGGCGGATCCCATGATATAGTGGAACGTGTGGGTAACAGCCCAAATGGGAAGTTTCCAGGCCCATGGCGTGGCTTCGTAGCTCAACAGGTAGAGTGCTTGCCGCGTTTGGGCATGGTATTTCTGTCGCTGGTACGAACCCAGCCGAAACCCTGATTTTAAATAGCTGGGTCTTGTCTAAAAACAATTCTTCGGCTGATCACAGTGTGAGTTACCACATAACGCTTCACGGAAGGTGACCCTGATTCTCTGCAGGTGGTTTGTTAAATTTCAACATGTCTGTATAAACGTTCATTTAACCCATTCGTGATGAGGACTGGTGAGGAGCGCTACGACAACACAAGATGTTACTCACCAAAATCTGTTTCCAACCTTACATTTTCCTTCGATAATCTCAGACTACAATAGCCTGAACGCAGGTGTGCAGAATCGGCCAGTTATAAATACACTCATTAAATATTTAGTTAGTTCCTCCATGATTTGTAAGCTGTTGATCACATTTCGAGCAGTTAACTCCCTCAGTCGTTGCCATCGTATCTTGAACCGGCAAAAACAATTGAACGATTATGGAATACAAGACGCTCTCCATCTCACATCTTCGTATATTGGAAAACCATCGACTAAGACTGTGTATTAGACACGTATACCACACACACATTCCTACTGGGATTGACACACGAATTTCCGCTACCCCGTAATGTACCGCTTATCCACCTGTGAAGACATCTGCACGAGTGTTGGCATATGGGTTATATAGGTTTATGTGTTAGGAGCGTGGAGGGTCTTGACCATTGATTTTTACAATTCACTCGGACGTGAATATTAGGAAGTGAATACAGACCAATCAAGCAGGTTAACCAAGACATCAGAATGGTCTCATTCTGGCGAGTAAGACCTTGTGTATGTCACGTCTGGCAGTTACGTTTCAACATTCTATTCTAAACAAAGAAGATATGGAAGCAAATCCTACCAGCATATCGGTAATTTATTTCTAGCTATGGTAAAATTAATAGACCGGAGGAAAATACCGAAATGTGCCAATGTGGCAATTATTACACTAACGTTAATGAAGAATCCATAAAACTGTGATTGTGGTTGGCGTAGACAACGTGTGACAGTGATACCCCAACTATAACTCTAGCTGCTAAACATAATGAGATTCCACCACAAAATACCGTGAAGAAGGTGGATTTCGGTCGAAGAATTACTCACAATAGTAGGTTTTTATCCATAAAGCATGGTGGAACACCGTCTTCCGGGGTAACACTTAAATGAAATAGGCGGCATCTTAACTTCAGGAAAAATAAAGTCTTCAGAGCTCACATGTGCAACTTGAAGTACACCGTGCCTTCAACCACAACAAGGGATTGAGCAATTTAGAAATGATCGCATGTACTCATTATGGGTTGCCCGAAACTAATCGCGTCAACTGTTCGAGAAGAATGCTTTCCAAATAATTGTGAATAGAATGTATGGCTTCACTTCCAAGTCATTCTCGTGTTCTGTATTAAATGATGCTCTTCGCTGAATAGGACCTCATCTGTTATTTTACTTACTTATGTCAGTCTCCGTCACAATGAACACAACTCAGTAGCAGATGACGGTAACTTAGATCCAAGCTTATAGAGTAACTGTAGCTCAACCCATGTATCACCTCACCCGTCTATTTTAAGCAGCACATTGTGGGAGTATGAAAATTACTTCAGAAGTTTCAGTTAAAATATATCAGTAGTTCCACCAGGTGCGACTTATGTTTGAACTCAAAAACATTAACAAAACCAGCTAAATATGGGTTGGTTTGAAAGGAGCAGCCGTATGTTTAATAACCACTTCTATAATCCAACCCAGACTCACACATTGTCACCACCAACAGCCTGCATACAATATCCTAAAACACAAACAAAGAATTGGCTACAGTTTCTAGCAGACTTCAGTGATATTTTCTCATCACCATATCTTCCAACATGCGGGCTCTCAACTCTTACCTTCCCAACGTATCGCTCGGATTACCCGGTCTCAGCAGATTCAGCTGCACTCGTAGATTCTATCTCTCTTTGAAAATACACCTTCACTTAAAGTTGCATGTGCTTCAGAATTACTGTTTGATAACCAGTTACTAACTTCAACGATTCTGTGATTTGTCTGCAGGGGAAATGTGCTCTCCCCGAAACCCAACAGCTTTTTGTGTATTTGTGATAATACCAAAGTGCAGTTCAATTCAAACCAGTTAGAATTTTACAAACCGCTCATTATCACCCTCATGTACCTCTCCCCACTCAACTTTGCGGATGAAGCGCCTAGACTTTCCAACAGTTACCCCAGTATCCGCCCCGCATGCTGTCAAAACAATGTTAAGACTGAGCCTCTCAACCGCTATGTTCAGGAGACCATCTGTTAGCTCGACATATCGATTGCTTTGATGGGTTGGTCTACAATCACCCCCTAACATTCACGTCCGAGTGAATTGTAAAAGTCAATGGTCAAGACACTCCACGCTCCTAACACATAAACCTATATAACCCATATGCCAACACTCGTGCAGATGCCTTCACAGATGGATAATCTGTACATTACGGGGTAGGAGAAATTCGTGTGTCAATCCCAGCAAGAATGTGCGTGGGGTATACGCGTCTAATACACAGTCTTAGTCGATGGTTTTCCCATGTACGAAGATGTGGGATCGAGAGCGTCTTGTATTCCATAATCGTTCAATTGTTTTTGCCGGTTCAAGATACGATGGCAACAATTAGGGAAGTTGATTGCTTGGAATGTTATCGGCAGTGTAGCATCATGAATCTGAAGAGGCAAGTTAATAGCAGTATATTTCCCAGGCTTTGTTCGACGGATTTTGCTCCAGCCTATCAAATGTATATTGCAATAGATGGCTGAAAAGCTTAGCTTCGTGGAAAACAGTGTTAAAAACAGTCGTTATCAACAGACAATCAAATAATCGCCCTGCGGTCACCCAGAAAAGGAGTTATACAACAATTGTTCTCATGGGAACCGCAGTTTGTGAATTGTTCTGTGCACTAGTGGTCCACACGGTTGTCTCGTGAAAGTGTAGCCGGAGTTCTAATCCCAGTCGCGACAAGGATATGTACTACTGACGAGCCTTAATGGGAGTGAAACTCGAGCCTAGTGCTTCTTTTCGAAAGTGGTCCGCTGGAATGTCTACAGTGATGCGACAGCTGCGATCAGTTGCGAGTGATGTTCAAACTTTATTTAAAAAAAAACCAAAATCCATACTACTCGACAGTAAACAGATCATTTACCCCAGTATTCTTCTTGCCTTGATCACAACATCTGTGGCTAACCGAATATCATGAACTAACCCGCTGACGGGCGTCAAGTTGACCATTTTGCTAACCAGTTACATTTCTATTCCATTCAGGAAGATATTGGTTAAAATAAAATCAAGTGACTATCAATTGTGACATCATTAGTCTGATTATAACTCCGCGTGAAAACTACGCTTCTTACTGAGCGTACACAAGAGTAATGTTTGCAACTCATATTTTGAGAATGTTATCATTAGCGGATATAGGACATATCAACAGGCGAAAAATACAAATGCTGCGAGGTGTTAACATTCTGTTTACTCTCGTCGGTCACATACATACTAGGGCGTGTTATCAAAACCGGCATGTAGAAATGACGCAGATTAACAAATTTATAGTCAATACCACAGCAACCGTAGTGAGTGCATCAGTACTTTTTGTGTACGCAGAAGTTATCGATTCTGATTGAAAATGGTGCAGCACAACATGCGGTGTATTGAACAGCAACATGGATTGGGCAGTAACTTCAATTTTTTCTCGTTTGCTCCGATAAAATATAACCTTGGCCTAATCCAAACACTGTTCCATAGAGCCAGACAGATATGCACTGATGACAATGGCAAAAAGGAAGCAATTGTAAAGTATATTTTGGTGGTCATTGGTTATCCGGAAAAGATTATAGAAGTTCGTTGTGAGTCACATGTGACGAAACATCACACTGAGACTATTCCTGAGAACCAAATTTAGTTGAATTCTACGATTAAAGATGATCATATAACATACAGTGTAAGCGAAAAGTTACGATCAGCCTCAAATTATACCCGCGGTTTAGGTGGTAATTACACTGTTTGGCCGGACCAGAGTATACGACAACGTCTAGCAAAACATGTCCATGGGTGATTAACGTGCACGATGATCTAACAGACACAAGCAACGCAGCGGTAAAGTCAGGACCTGACGTTTTCGATCGCTAACTACATTTTGAATACAGGTCACTTGGTTGACGTATTAGCATCGTCCATGGTGTTGTTATGTAACCGAAAGCCGAAGCTGTGTCATTCACAGAAGCTATGCTGACGAAACAGAGTCGACCATTTCATTGCGCTTGGGTGGTGCTGACGCATTCACTAACGTAGCCGTGGAAATGACAGGGATTTTTTAAACTGCGCATCATAGTGAATTGTTTTTGTGTTACTATGCCTTTTTTATGTGTGATCGCCGGTGTTTTGAATGCGGTCAACGAAACTAGATGGAGTGTCAATATCCGGCAGTGTGTCTTCTTATCCCACTGATAATCTGGAACAATCAAACTCAATAATGTAGGAGGAGGATGAAAAAATAGCAACTTCTTACAATGTCATACGTAAGCGAAGCTTTGACGCCCGTAAAAGTCATTTATTTTTCAACTGCTTCAAGATTCTTGAAAGGTGCAACCCACTGAAAACTGTATTTTAGAGAGTAGTGAACCATAGGTCACGAACTTCTTTGAATAAGTTCGATAACCAAGTATTCGGTTTCTATTGTGGAGGAATAAGGATCGGAATGGAAATCTAGGTTTGTGCACATTGGGAAGTCCACGAAGGCGAATGTTTTGTTTTTCATGACTTCGTTAGACGGTACATCAAACGAAATCCGCATTATGTATAATACGGTGGAAGTTAAAACTTTGAATGCTGTGATCTATATGTTTTTGACTGAATAATTGTGACTAGCATGCCAGGTGCTCATATGGTTGTGTAATTACAAATCCACTAGTACTATTCTCGTCTGAAACTGGTGACCGCATGATGCTATTCTCATACAGTTGTGTTATTTCCAGTAATGTACTATGGTTCGTTGAGCATGTCTAATAAGTATATTTTTGGTCGGATAAAGAATGAAGTCAACAAAGACTGCCCATCTGTTGGATAACCTGAAAACAAATACCCAAGCGAAGACAACTACATCAGTCGTAGTCATATCATATAACACATTGCTCAGTTAACCAGTCAGCCAACTTCATAATTATGTTTTCATCTTAAAACATGTATTTTTACCGAAAGCGGAGGAGATGACAATTGAGCACATCCATCTACTTCTAGACTTGTCGAAGAAATTGCCTGCGACGATGTTGCTGCACTAATTGCTTCCCAGCAAGCTCTCAACTTAGGCCGCTTTATTATTCTGTCATGTGATTCGAAGTAAATACCAAACCCCAGTAGAGAATATAACTCGTGTAATATCGGCATTCTATCTGGTCTATTTCAGTGTGTAGCGGGATAATTGTTGTTTGAAATGTACTAATAGTCAAGAGAAAGCGCAGTATTGAAGGCTTTGTAACACTAGACATGTTTGCAGCCAAACCACACATTTTCGTTGTCACAGCAAAAAGAATGATTTTCTATCAGCGGAGAAGGATAGTGTGGCACAGGGATTCAAGCGTCACCCTTTAAGGGCTCTCAGGAGCGCAATCTGAACAAGGACACTGGGTAGTTTGTTAACCGTATCAATTTCTAATGTTGGGATTGGAAGAAAAAAACGTTCCCGGTCACTTTGTGCCTGTACATTCATTTTCTCCGCAAGTGTCTAACGAATGATCAAGTTTCTGTTGTGGCAGACGGAAGAACACTGTTCGATGTGACCTGAAGTGGGTTAGGCCAGTGTGGTCTTAAAACATTCAACAGATGCAAACCAGCGCCATGATCTTAAACATGATCGTCACCGCCTAGTCAAAGGTTGTACCTTTGTGTAGGCTAACTTTTGTTTACTTTGAGGGTTTGTACAGGCCGTACATTTAGATAACCCTCAGCATGTCACTATGTTCCATTCCTACACAGTCTTTTGCCCCCCAACTGTGTGATGGATCTACATACTATTCATAACTAGGGCTAATGATTTACTAATGATTTACTGTTTGAGTAGTTTGTTCATTCTGATTCGCACTTAGTGACCGTATGGTGTAGACTACCTTAAGGCGTTGTACGTTTGCATTTACATTTCCATGTTCGTTAAAGCTATATATAGTATATATATGAATTTTTGATCGAAAAAGTCTTCCAAACAGTAATAACTTACCGTATGGCTCATCAGGATATCGTCCGTATGGAAGTAGGAATATCTGTACTTCAAGTTTTTGTGGACTGTAAATATATGATACGCTAGTGACGAAAAACCACCCACCCACTCTTCGAAAACAGTGACAAAATACGCACTTCAGACGTATTTCTGTATCCAAAAATTAAGTTGTACCAGACTGTTATTTTATGAAACTCAACCTTCTAATTTGCTAAACACAGACAATGCAACTTCGAACAAAATTAAAAAAGACTGTTGCTATCACTTGCTTTGCTCCCACCCACAACTCGCTGCATTTCTATAGATGAACTGACCAATTAACTACCCAACCAGAATAAATACAGCAATGTGCTATTGTTACTGTTGACTGTTTTTCGATACCTTTTGATAATGTTACTCTTACCAAGCACCGTTTATTCAGTTGGACACTAGTTCATGCAACTTAGCACATTTTCTTTGTGAGGGGTACTCTGGCTGTCAAAGTGGTGCATGTGTCCAGCGACTTGAATGTATGGGACTGGATGATGGGTTGGGATTTCGACACGTGAAGTAGGACGGACAAGTATGTGTACTTGAACTAACGGATAAATTACGTATCGACATTCTTAAATTACAACCTGAGATTACTTAATTCATAAAGGAGTCATCGTGTGAAGGATAACATCTGAAGGAAAACGGTGTTTGTTTGCTTCCGACTACTGCCGGTTCCATCCATATGGAGTTGGCTTTTAATAAATGGTTCCTGTCAATATCAGCTGCGTAGAAGATGTTTATTTCCAGCGAATGATCAGAAAGTGTCCTGTACATCGTCTTGTAAGGAATTCGCGACCATCGAGAAGATAAATTTCCGTTGAGTGTCGAGTTAATTTTTTGACTGTATACTGTATTTCGGAAATGGTGTGAATTTGGACTGATCGATGAAAGATCGGTGTGAAAATCGAATATTCGATGAACGAATGGTGTTCGTGGATTATCATCTGAGAGAGCTCGATAGTTAGCAATGTAAATTGCAACAAATCAAGTACAAAGGCCTTGTTCTTGTGCATGTCTTACACGAGCTAGGTACTCGATTATGGCTGCCTCTGATTGTTTGTTTTCTTCACAAACGTGTACTTATGGCCTATGCATTCTGATAGCTGGCAATCAATTTCTCTTGTTATCTTAATAAACAATGTATATGATTTTATACTTCATCCTAAAAGTTGCAAGCTGACCAAATTCGGTGATAAACAACACTCTTTACATGGATAGACTGATCGTTAGCTGGAACAACTGTTGGGGGTTAGTGTTTACGGATATCAGTCACCGCTTGTTCCGTATATACCAGTGAATTAAAGTTGAACAGAATACCCAACAAGCACCTTTGTTTATTCTCATCGACCACAATCATCACAGTTATATAGGTTTGGTGCACGACAACAAGACACTGAAATCCGAACGATGGTATTGACCATTTTTTGTATTGTAAACGCTGTGACAGTAACATTTTACTATTTGCCGATTTTGAACATTTCGTGACGCTATTTCCCAAGCTTAACTCCACTGATAGACATACCAATGCTATGCGTGAAGAAGAGTGAGACAACTCACTACCCTTCTAAGATATTCTTAGTTCCGGACAATCGTACGATACACCTAATCGGTCGTTTCTTTGAAAAATCACCTGCTGCAGGTAGTACTCACTGTGTTCTTCATTGGTTCCGTGGCTTAAAAATGCAATTTAAAGCAAACGTTTTCCCACTGACAAATCAACTATGTACGACCGAACACTTGAAGCCCAGAGAGGAGTTCCCGAGCAGTGCACTTGTTTACGAATTAGTCTCCTGTCAAAATAACTGAAATTCAGTCCAGTGAGAGATTGGTTAATTTTTGGCAATAATCCGTGCCGAAGAAGTAGGTTTTTATCAAGCTTCCTTTCACAAAGACCCCAACACTATGGACTTTGGCGCGGGTTGAAATCTGTTATCGATTGCATCTATCCGGAGATTGATTTGCGTTTGTTACTGCACCCCTAAAGCAGGATCACTGTTCGCTTCTCTAATCATTCTTTCTTGAAGAACTGAGTCTGATATGTCATCCACCAGTTGCGGTAACGGATACGTTGAAAAATAGACCAACACTTTTAACTAAGAAAGGCCAAACACAGCCACAAGTGGCTGGTGCAGGCGATGAAACAACGCGGGTCGACTTGCCAAAACCTGAATGAAAATCTGGTCTCTTCGATCACGAAACACGTAACGGCAATAGGTGATGTAGCTGCCCCAGTCATTCCACTTACGGTCCTATTACACAGTTGCAATTCCAAGGTGTCAACGTTCTCCAAAGCACTGCTACTCCATTATCATATCCTGAAATGTTTTGGACAGGAGGGTTTGATACAATCGGTCTCGTTACCGCAGCACTGAAACCACTTGCCCTGCCCCGAGATGAACCTTTGAAATGCTCGTTTGTTTTTCTGCTTTGTTGCCAGGACCTGTATTTGCACAAGTGAGTGTTTTATATAGCCGACTGGTGAATAAACGAACTGTTTATATTCCGCAACTTGTTTTTACCATCTTGATGAACTGGATAAGAGAAATTCAGCGTCTCGAGCAATAGGGTGTTAAGGCCGTGCGGTTGTGACTTATATTTTATGCGAACTGCATAGCTGTCGCTCAGACTTGCGGCACTTTCACGAAGGTGTCCCGAGTGGGTATCCACTTCCTCAGGGTAAGCGAAGCAATTTTCTTTTGCCTTAGATTTCTCAATGACGCCCTCTGTGTGCATTTGGGTGAATCCGGATTTCTCATCCAACCAGCACACGCCTATCCATGCATGTGACTTTCATTCGTTCATTCGACCCAACGCATCGACCTCGGCATTATGATTTACGAACACCAAGACAGTTGACCACCGATTGAACCCTAGACGATAAACTGATGAGTTTCAAATCGACTTCTAAAAATTTGAGGCATGACTTTACGCTGGTTCAGTTCAAATACGAACTGGAAGGATTGAGTTAATCTTTACCGACAGCAGTAACAATTGTTGGGGCCAACAACAGTTGCCAGAAGAACACTCATTCTTAATAAGAAACTGCAAGCGTTTTCGACGTCAGATAAACAAATGCAGGTCATGCAGACAGACGAGTGGGAAATAGTGCTTAGGTACTCGAGCGGTATTCACGGAAGCTTGTGTGAACAACATTTTAGGAAGCGGTCATAAACAAATCAACACTGCAAAGTACCTTGCCCTTGTTCGGGTGAGCACACGGCAGACGCAAAGTGTGATTGAAGTTCAAACTTGTGTTCATTAGATGGAATTATTTACTCCCGGATGAGCTGGACAAACACGACGTCCCAGAGCTTAGATAGGGCCTGAATCAAGTTAGAACTACTGCACGGTTTTAAACCGTAAGCGTCGACAAACTCTGCTTGCATTTTTCTTCATGTATTGCATGTTCCTTATCAGGAATGTAAGAATTACACTGCCTCACACTGAATCCTAAAAGACTGAGTGATAAAACGATTAAGTAAACCGCTTTATCACGGATAGAGCTACAGGTATTTTGTCAGTTCACTTCACCATTCCGTATACTATGCGCTTGCACTCACCGCACACGTAGACAACTAGTTAGTTAGTTCGGCCTACTAACCAATGTTCAAGATTACCTTTGGCACATCGGTTGCAACTCGCACAATGGACTGCTTTTCACCAGCATGCCACATTATCTGCGGACGAGAAGGAGGACGAGTCACGAGATTCAGAATGAATAATGAAGTATACATGCTCATCACGGTTTGGAGGTGTTCACTATGAATGGAGATCTGACGTGCGTAAATTATCGGTTGAGTGTGTCACTACTTGCGAGTAGCCTGTCATATCTACAGTTTCCAGTAGTTGCACTTTATCAGACATTGCATCACTGGATCAGAAACATGTTCCACTGGATGCGCAATGCAATTAGACTAACATAACTCGCGGTTGCAGAAATGCTAAACAAATAAGCAAGGCTAAAAAATGAACTTCGGATGAACAGTGCATCGTCTTCTGGCTACGTAAGCCGGACGGTGCAACATCTGAAGGAATAGATGTGGTTCGTTCATGTGACCTCTGGAACCAATCTTTCTTTTGGTACAGAAATTGGCCGTATTATTTTACAGAAGTGAACCGGAAACAGGAATGTGCCGCCTCTCGCAGGGATAATTCAACCGTGAGTGGGCGTTTGGAACGTATACGCGAACGCATTGACACTTTCTAACTATACACTGTTGTGTTTCATCGATTTTTGCCAAGTTTCTTCTAAGCCAACTTGAAACCATATCAGTTCTTAAACTTGAGAGAAGTTGCAACTGACGACATGGATCTTCATCATCAATTTTCGTGTATGTCTTGAAGCCTCTTTATCAATCTCTTTTAATGTTAGACATCATTATGCTGATATACGTTTTGCCTTTGTAGCGTAAATGGAGTGAAATCACAACCAAAGTCAACAACGAGGCGAGGTGTAAGCATAATGGAACTCCTGACTGCAATTGATAAGTTAACTCGTCACAGACAAAAGATAAACTAAAATATCTAAACTCAACGAAGGTGAACTGGAGCGCACAACGGTTATACCAATGAGATGCATGATATCCGTGTACATTCTTATCTAGTCCCTACTGCCAGGTGAACACCTTTCAGGTGGATTAAGAATGCAGATAACTAGACTGGTTTCACCTGGTGTCTAACTGTCTAATACAGAGAAGTGGTGAAGATAATGATGATGATGATAACCAGAGTTTTAGAACTGCATATAGTGTTCCTTATGAAGTGGTTCACTGATTGGAGAAGCTGCCGAGGGTAGACAAGACATTGAAACAAAAGTGGTTGGCGCAGGAAGTTACGTTTATTTCAAGATTTATGTCATTCTTTTTGTTGCATCCTCGTGGATGAAAAGTAAAGAGTTTTACAAATTTCACAAGGGTTACTCGAAAGTTGTCTATATTGTTGGTTACTCTGAAAGAGTCAGTGATTTTGTTAAGATACATTACATTTAATTTGCACTTGACCACAGCTTTTGTCTTCGAATAGAAATTTTACCAAACCGCCTTTAAAAGTGAGCAGTTGGTAAAAGCTGGTCAAAAATTCTACGCTATTACAAAGGCGGCTATTAGATCTTGCGTAATTTGTGTGATTTTGTGTAATTATTAACTCTGTGAAATTTGTGAACTTTGTGGTGATGAGACTTAACAAAACACCTGTGTTCACTGAGGAAAACGGGCCGCAAAAACCTCCGTCAAACACCTAGGGGGCTGTAAAGGATTCCTGTTCGTTTGCTGGCCAACCACAAATAGCCGAATGATTTCAATATATGAAAAAAGGAAACGCAGCAGCACAGAAAATTAATTCGCACACCTTTCTGCAACCCGCCAACCGCAACCCTGTGGTCTGATGAATAAGTGCCCGAATTACTGTATGATGCTCTCTCATGGCTCTTGGTTTCAATTCTTCGGTGTTCACTATGCTAAAGAGACTCAGCAAGGTCGAATCAGCTATCCACCAGTTTGACAATGGTTACCAGGATTAACAGTTTGCAAGCTGACTAACCACCTCTAAGGTGAAAGCCCAATAAAAGCAAATGCCCCTTGATTTATGGAGCATAACGAATATTCTGAACAATGAGATTGAGAAAACCCACTTACTAATCGACTTGAACTTCGTGCTGTTGACCAAACACTCAGAAATTATTAACAAGCTAAGAGTGATACGTACTATGTTCATGTACTTTTGATATAGACGTGTACAGTCTGGCTAGGGTTATTGGTTCGGACCAACTGAGAATCGATGCTTGAGTCAGTTCACGGTGTTCACTTTTAAGGCGACACAGCACAACTGATTTCATTTTTATATTCTCGTCGGGTAGAAATACATTAGGTACGTGATGGGAGAACACAACTTTAAATTATTGACAGAAGCCTTTATAATCTCAGTCACACATTTAGAGGACATCACCTTTTACTGAGGAATTATATAAAGTTGATGTGTAGTTGATTTAAATTCCGTTGATGTGGACAAATCTAATCCACCTCGGACGATCAGTATGCACTGAATACGGATATAGGTATTCGAGGTGGTTCTATTTCCATACAAACTACGTCTGGTCCAAACGGTTGCAGAAGCTGTCGTAAAATGTAGTTTGTCGAATAAGCATCGAGAAAAGGATACTGTTTCACTGCGTGTGAAACAGCTGTCCAATCGATTAGGTCATTTAAAGTTGTAAACTACATGCTCAACGGAATTTTGTGTGTGATAGTCGGATAAATGGGATAATTAACGTGGGATCTTTTTCAACTTGTAGCGCGCTCTGATACATTTCAAACAAGCTTTCCGGAATGGTTCAATCCAGGACACTCAAAGCGAACTCCCAGATCCTCTTGGGATAAAAGTGAACTCCTCAGAAAAGACTCCGAATCAGTCGGGGTGGAAAATTATTTCACCGCAATAGTAAAGGCAGTTGAAAATAGCACAGCTCTTTTGCCTTGTCGACCAATGAAAAAGTCCGGAAGTGAAACTGGTTTGGACAAACTAAACCAAGGAACTGTGAGTTTACTTTTCATTTGACTTGAACTAATAATTCGATATTCTAAACAATCCACTTTCAAACCAGTCTATGCAGGACATACTTAGAAGACGTGGAATACAACGAAATAATACAAATGAATTTGAAACTGAAACAAACCGTAAATTTCTAAATTATTTGGAAGACATATAACATTTTGTCATTGTTTAGATTAAGTTCAGTTGAGTCTGTATGCATTTGGCTTCATGGCGTCAAACTATGATTAACGCTATGCATCCGAATGGTAACTACTCGTCAGCAAAATGGCTTGCAACCCACTACAACACAGTGGTCCTGAAAATTTAGCTACTTCTCCCTCAGCAAAAGGGAGAAACCGCCTTCAAATGAAGACACTAAAATGACAAGATTCTGTACATCCTCGTTTATTTTACCATTTTAAGTACATTTTCTGTGACATACGCTCTGCCATTAGGTTTGTTTCTATCATGCACAGAGCATACAATAATCCACTTTACTTATGACAGCCTTTTCATTTCCCGCTTACGTGGGACTGGTAAAAACCAGAAAAGCGTTTAGCACCTTTATATTGTACGCTTGTTCTATAGTGTTCAAACCCACAAAAAGTAATAAAAGCAGGCGGATATGGTTAAACGTTTGCACACTTTGATGCCAGTGGCATTGCCGACGAGTTCTAACAAAAGCCAAATTCAAGTATAGGACCTAATTTCGAAGCAGGCTGACTGAAAATTTTATGGAAATGCATAACCTGCATTCGCTCATAAGTGCTGCTTAACTTCTGTCGCCTAAAACGCACAACATTTGATCAATAACTAGGTGAAGATTTGTAACGGTGTATCGCAACGGCCTCAACAAAAGGTACAGCATGCTTATTGATTGGTTGGTACAACACACGAAAAGCTTTCTCCACTTGAATTACATGTCCCGTTTCTTCCAAATATCTTGTGATGGAAGACTGGGCGGCGCCGATTTCACTGTTCACTAGCCATTTGGAAATGTGCTCCGAGACGCGTGTCCCAAGCGTTCTCCTCGTTCGGTCGATTTACTTGACTCTACAAGTACAAGTGAATTCATAAATAATGTTGGATGTGGCGAGTGAGTTGCTTGGGTCTTTTGTCGATGTGCAAGGCAGCCTTGTCATCTGGTTGATCAGTCTTAATTATGCCGCGTTGTACGCAGCTCTGAGGGCACATTTTACTCTACGTTGGATGAGGGTGATTAAATCCTCACCGTTGTATGGCAGTGATATATACATGGGTTTGTGAGAGACTGTTTCTGATATTGCCCGTTTCAATCCTTCTGTAGCGGATTTCGAGATAAAACGCGCAGGGTATCCGTTGTGCAACAATGTTTGGTAGATAAAAGCCGTTTCCTCCTCGATCATCGCGGGTGAGCAAATTCTGCGAATTCTACCGAAGAGGGTTTAAACGAGACCACGTTTGAGCCGAAGTCGATTGTATTTCAGTTAAAGAATACAATCGTGGTCAGATTACCATCTGACCTGTGGGTTCACATGAATAAGCGTGTAAAGCAATATTTCAGGGAGGCAGATATGGCGATTCGGCTGCTGCATAACAACTTTTAAGCGAAAGAACTCGGGTACTCTAATGATACTGCTTTCTAACCCCTCTTTTACTTGAGGTGCTCCAGAGACAGCCCCCAAAGGCAGTCAATGACGATTGTTCCATCAGAGAAACCAAGCCAAAATGTGCTAGTTAAAACTGGCTACTTTAATCTGTCAAACCAAAGACATTTTCGGCAGATTCGTGCATTTAAACTGAAGGAATTTTGTAGACAACGATTACGAAATTTTGCACTGATTGAAAGAAGCACAAGACAAGTCGAAAAAAGCTCAATTCAACCAAAGCATAACAAATTCCGAATTCTTACTAAACGCACTTGTTACATCAAATGCTGCAGGCCTAATTGACAAGTATACTTGGTTTTAGGCACAGGGAACATATTGGCTTAGGATACAACGACAAGACTAGGAAACAGAGTATTGAAAAACGGTGATCATAGGAGATAGAATTCTCATGATATGGCCTACAGTTTACGCGATAAAACTTAAAACCGGTACGACGAGATATAAGAAAATATTCATTCGTCGACCTCCGTTTTTTGCAACAAGCTGTATTCTCTGTTAGTGTAATGATACCTTTTTCATGGGTACTTGTGTAATAGGCATAGACTTGGACACAACAGAAATTGATAGGCTAGTCAACATAAAACCTATCGTCCGAAATCTTACACCATATTTTTTGACCAAATTTATTATGATGTATAAATCGTAAGATGAAGTTTTCTAGCCAAGCTTCATACTGAGCAAACTATCAGAAATATCAGCCGTTATGTATGATTATATTTTGAGGCAAAGTTGTTGACAGTAGCAGGAAATTCATATAGCCTAAGGTCGCCAAACTGTATCTAACAAAATAGACTCATGTGTAATTGTTGAGAAAGGGAGGAGAAGAATTTTATGACTGGGCTTTATAATGTGTGTTCTGTTGGTCGGTAAATTTTTTATTTCATTATAAACTTTTTCATAACAAGTGGATTAGAATCATCAGTACTTAAAATCTTTCGCTCCACGATCGGTGAGGAATGATGAAAACGTAATAAATAGAAGGACAACCTTTGCGAGTGAAATTCTGATTACCTGTTTTCTGTCGCTTTTGGTCAATTGATCCGAAAAATATTATGAATTAATGTGAAGAAATTACTTGAGAAAAGGTAGACGGTTGTAAAACATCATTCGGGTAAAGTTGAATGAATTAACGTGAACGTTTAAGATCAACAATCAGAAAATGATAACGAATAGTTAGTCATACTACGATTCAACAGATGATATGACCAAATAATTGAAATTTGAAAAACAATAATAAGTAAACGATTCGATTTCGGGTCAAAGGTTTATAGGGAACAACGTTTGATTATTGATGAGTAATAGGGGATTTTGGCTTTATCTGTATAGATTGACCATCACGCATTGCCAAAGACTTTCCAGTCAGCCCCTTTGGGAAAAAAGCACTTGACTCTAATTTCGCTCACATTAGAGCTCGTCAGTAGTGCATATCCTTGCCACTTTCCGGACTAGAACTCCGGCCACGCTTTCATGAGGCAACCGTGTTTATCACTACGCCATTGACCTCACACTAGGCACGACCAAATTATCATATGTGAATACTCAACCACTTTCGCTTGTGAGTAACGATCAGGTTGCCCGATTGCCTCGAGAGATGAGACACAGTAACCGTCCTGTTTACTCAAATCGATGACCCCTCGACTAGAACTTCTCTGCAGATTAAAATAACAAAAATCATTAACCTGTTGGGCGGTATTTTAGTCTGGAGCAAAACTCCAGTCTAGTGCTTTTTTTTGAAAGGGGCCGGAATGGAAAGTCCATGGTAATGTGACGGCTGAGATCAACTGTGGGTTATGTTCAATCTATATGAAAAACATTCGCCTAACCAATTTCAGGTCGACTGTGTGTTAGTGACAGAAAACAGCCGATCTGATTCCCGGTCAAGCTTTTAGTCTCCGGCTGTAGACAAAGGAGGAGATTCATCAAGTTACACTAACCGAAACGTTAAAATTCTTACGTGCCGACACTGCCGCCTGTTTGATGAGGAACGGTTTGAAATCTAAATGCTATGTTCCACGAACCATCCAACGACCAGTGGCTTAACATCAACTATGTTGTAAACTACCGGGTAGTTTGCAGATATTCGAGAAACCCGTTGAATATTTCGTCAGCATTCACATACATTTCCCACTTGAGGGGAAGTAGTCCACCAGATGGTTGGCATACGTGGTGAAGCTGTAAGTCAATCTGCGTAAGTAATGTAGCCTAGAAACTAGGCATTTCAACAGTTAGAAAAAATGACATGTTCAGTGCTGTCTCAAAAATTCTAGCTTTTGCTTCAGTAAAGTTAGGTAAACATAAAAACTTGTTTCAGAACCGCCGTTGTCAAACAGAGATACTTAGTCTCAATAGGGTGTTACAACAGCATGACTTGTCTAGGTTCGAGACGGTCATGTTCTCGTTTCTGTAAGTGATTGTATGAATAAACTTGCCTGAGCCTGCGAATCTTCTGATTGTAAATCATTCAGCTTGCTATAACTAGTTACTAATGAGCCAGCACAGGACCCATGATGAATGGGTGTGTTCTTTGTTCACCTTTTCCCTCAAAAAAGGTGCTAGTAATCATTTTGGATTTTTCTGAAGACGGTCATATCTGAGACGACTCAATCGCTAAATGCACCGTTTCACTTTCCCAAAAGTGGCCTTATATCACTGTGGAATATTCGCACCAAAATTCAGTGGGAAAAATAGTAAATACGCTGAGCACTGTGTTTAGCATGCCGTTGATTAGTGGACTGAAAATAACATAACTTCATTGACAAGTTGTAATATTCGACGATTCAGCCATCTCTGCTGTCCTTCCTCGAAAATGTCGTAACAGAAATGTCACTAATGTGGGGTTATTATGTGTGCTCCTGATTTTCTATATTACCCCAGCGGTCTCTTAAAGTAAGTCAAAAATTCTATCCCTTATTTGAATGATATTCTTGTTGAAACAGGACGGTTAGCTTGGTTACAAAATTCTGAGAAGTGTATCAGGGTTCATTTTTCAATAATGCATATACAAGCAACTTGGAACTATACTTTTTTCTAACTGTATACCATTCAAATTACCCGTCAAAACGGTGATTCTGTGCCTATGGTCAATGGTTGTTGAATCAGGACATTATTTTCCCCCAATTCTTCTCCGTTAACGATGTATCCGGGTTTAATCATATTTGCTAGGTATTGGTATTATCGGACAGCAACAGATTACATTGGCTATTGCTTGCAATGTTATGAATTACTCCAGCGAACTTTTAAACACATTCGTTGAATGATGATCAGTTTACATTTTGTTATAGTGTGGTTGTAAAATGCTTTGTTTCGTCCCGTAAAATAGCTTTGTTCAAATAATAATTATCCTTTAAACTCAATGTGAATCATGAATCTAAAATTGCTTACTGTGCCGAATGTTCGACCTTGCTTTTGGCGCAACACGTTTTTGTATCAGCTATCGTCAATTCATAATATTTATTCCATGATTTCGTCATTTCTTATCTTAGCTTGATAACATGGTTTATACACATCAAGATGTGATTGTTTGGTTTTACTGAGTTCTTGTCCTTTGAGCCCGTTACTCCTTGAGAGGTGAATAGCATATCAAGCAAGTCTCTACAATGATTATATGTACAAGCCCTGGTTTTGTGGATAAAGCAAACATCTAACGTTCAACGCGCATTGGTGGAAGTTTTGAAGTTTTCCTGAGAGTCTCTCGGTGTTCTACTTGGGAAATGAATGTGTTTCATAAATGGTATATGAAACTCTTGTGCAGATGCAAAAACACACTTTCCATTGGCTGATTTCTGTTACATAAACTTTTAAATATTAAAACTATGTAAAATATCTCACACCTTCGTGACACATTTATATCAACAAATTATTTACCAAGTTGCGCTAAAATTAGAGGTAGATCTACAGCATCTGCCACTTAAAGTATCCGAATGTAGCCAAATGTGGACTTTACTCACAACCGAAAGTTGTTGATCGTTCAGATGAGATAACCCGGCCGTACTTAACTTGAGGTCAGCCGCGCAGTAGTCAACACGGTTAGCTCAGAAAAGCTTGGTGTGAGTTCTTATGCTGGCTCGGACGTACGTGTTCTTAACAAGGGCGAACTTCGAGTCTAATGTTACTTTTCGAGCTACCCTGGGTGCAGAGTTTATCTGAATGCGAGGACAGTGATCAAATGTGAGTAGTATTTACCTAGAAATTTAAGTTTCGATGTTTAAACTGGATATACCTGAGTAAGTTGAAACTAGAGTCAAAATATTTTTGCTCATTAAGTTTTGTTACTCCACTTCATAACATGTGTTTTTTTGCAACTAAGTTACGACCCTACTAACTTAATTACAAATCACGAATATAACCCACATTATAGCTTCTTTGGAAAAGAGCCAGTACGAATGACTACCTGATCCACGATAACCGTCGTCTGCACCCCGACACTCGGTTCATTTTGGACATGTCTTCGTTCGATCAGACAGTCATGGATTTACGTATAGATAACGTGCAGCGGACAGATGAAGGTACATATATATGTCTTTTTTCAACCGGGCAGCAAGTGTACAAAAGGAAGATTGAACTCAACGTCTTAGGTAAGTGGTAAGAGTATTTTGAATAAGGTTCTAAACCAAGTTTTCGTATGAGTGCAGTATAAAATTCACTGTAGATTTCCAAACTCCCGCCTGTCATATGGTTGTAATCTGACGAACAAACAATTAAAGTAAACGTCATTTAGCCGGAGCAACAACTACTTTTATTGCGAAAGCTTACTGACATTATTGTACCTTTGTTCCACACTAATAGTCCACTTGCCGGTCGAAGTGCCACCGTTGTAATGTAGCCTTCCGTGATGGCTTCTTCTCGCCTATGACCACCGTTTCAAACGCGTTCACATCAGTTTTAGACCACGATAATCGAACAGTGGGTGGGCCCATCATTGACCTCACGTTTAACCTACACCTCAGTGCACACATTCTGACCGCTCGAGTTCCAATAAAGATCAGCTATCGCTCAAAACCATCTTTCAGGACTGGGCAGAGTTGTCAAGAAGGCCCGTTGTGCTTGATGTGCGAGCGTCACCCTCTCAACCCACTACACAACGAGAGTCGTTATTCCTGCAGGACTATTGGATGGACGTCGCTAACCAACTAGGAGATTAGTAGCTGTTAAAACAACGACAGCAAGTTAAAACTGCAAGCAACAACCAAATTACTGTAGGGAAACTTGTGGACTGAAACAGATAACAACCGTTCATTGAAAAAATGCATTCAACTAAATTTTTCCTGGTAGTTTTCCGTTTGTGAGTAGTATATCATAAACCTCGACATAAGAGGGGGAGCTAATCAAAGAACGTTGGTATATAACACGCACTTCTGGACAACAAAAGTGATCTATGAAAATCAGTCAGTCTTTTAGAAAGCACCTTGTATTCAGACAAATGCACAATACATAAGTCAGTTGATTCTTATTGTCAGTTTAGCCAGTATTCCAGTTACGATTAACGCTCAATATTTGCAATGCAAGTAGCATATTTTTTTACAACCGTTTACGTATACTTTCGGATTATTTGAGAACCCAAACCATAATTACCTCTCTGTGAGTCCATTATGGTGGACAGCATGATTTGCTGGTTGAAAATAATTCCATGTTTCTTGATGATTATCCAGTTCCTCCGATTATCTATGAGAACAGCTCAAGCCCCACGAAAGTAGTTGTCCAAGAACGTGTCAATACTGTACTACACTGTAAAGCATGGGGTGTTCCTCAGCCAACTGTTACGTGGTATGTGGTTCCAGTGGATGGACATCAACGACTGTTGAATCGAATTTCGGATCCACGTACGTTCACCGTTTGGATAAAAGTGTGCCTGTTTGGTATGTAAAAAAGGGCAATGAAATACGTACAAATTGAATATATGACTTATTCATTATTACCACGTACAAATGTCCCTTTTACAATTAGTATGTTTTTTTAAATTCCAGTGCAATTCGTTAACGTGGTCGAACTAATTGTGTGCAATAAACTCCAACATGCGCTCAATAATAGGGAACTCAGGTGCACATTTCTGAACGCAGATAAACTAAGGAACTTAGAAATTCCGAAGTTTCATGTTCACAACTGTCATAAGCTATCCGAATAAAAGTGTTTTTTCTAGCTATATTTTTGACTTTAATCTAGGAAGCCGTTTAGGCGGATAAAAAATGCTGAAAGGATTTTCATATCAGCACATACGTATGTCATAGAAACATAATTACTGTAAGGGTTTTGGTTTTCATTCTCAAACTAGCACTCAACGAGACGTTTCGTCCTTGTTTGGACACCTCAAACAGAAAATATTCCGAGGTGAACTGAACATCGACAGTAAAAAAATGTGAAAACAATCTGTGGCTAAATTAGACAAAATTCCACGGTATAAGCAAAGCTCATGGTGCTGGTGGCCGAACGGATTAGAGCGTTGGCTCACATTGCAAAGGGTAGCCGGTTCGATCCCTTGTTCAGACCGTCTCCACCTGAGGAGTACAAACAGGGTTAAGAACAGTAGTGAAGTGTCGGCTTGTCAGTGAGCATCTAGAATCACTACAGACGCCGTTGTAGCCCGTTGCGGATGCAAACTGGAAATTTGGAATTACTGTCCATTCACGCTAATTGAGTGGCAGTAAACTATAGCCTGTGAACGTGATTGCCACTGAGGGACCGTGATCTGTGTGACGTGAACTACGCGCGGAGTGTTTCGTTGCAAACTTTCACCGAAAATAATGCAAGACCCATAGAATTCACTTCATTTCCCTGTTTTCTTGTTGTTTGCAAGAATTCATGATCGAGCCCAATCAGCTGACGATTTCCAATGTTTCGAGAGCGCACAATGGGCTGTATAAATGCGTCGCGACTAATGGACTGGAGAGGACTGCATCACGAATAATCGAATTAGACGTACAGTGTAAGCAATTTTTAATAAGAACTTTTCACTGTTATCTTCAATTGTACAACCAAAGCATACCGAATATGTTTGTTTAATGTATAGTGGTAAGGCAAGTAGAAAGGTAGTGCTATGATGAGGTAAGTAGTACATGTTTAGGAGTAAAATTCGCATTGGTTACGTGACCAGTTTAGAAATGGCTGTCGCTTACTAGTGGTTTAAGTAAACCTACTTTTTGACATCAAGTGTTGTTTAGACTATTGGGGTAATCTGTAATTCCGCATACTTCCTGTATGAGTTCCTAGCATCTGTACCAAATTAGGGAACAGTGATTTACACTAGTCAGTTAAAATAAGTATCATCACTAATAAGGAGATCGATTTTTCACACCAATGCGGTCCCAGCAACAAACCCCGGCTATTACGTGGCAATGAACACCATATCCATAAATGCCATTAACTTGGAGGATGAAACTCAGCATAAGTATGAATGAGTAACCGACGCACGCTCCCCTACCAGCGCATTCGGCGGCAGTGTACCCAACCATCGAGTGGGAAGACGGGCGAGTGGTGGTGCACATGGGGGGTGGAAGTGGGGTACGTAACACTCAGCCCCACCGGCACCAACACTAACCCACCTTGAACCTACCGTATTGTCATTCACGCCGTGACGACCATACCGTTGATCGCTTTTGTCGTGGAAACCAAGTTTTTTGGAGAGTATATCGGCTTAGAATAATGTACAGTACTTCTATGTTATGGCAGCTGTATGCTAGCTTACACAAAACAGATAAGCGCATAAAACTACATCACCGCAAAATTTCCAAATGCTGTACATCTACTTTAGAATCTACAGTTCGGACCTTGCACGTTAGGGATCAACGAATTTCAATGAGAGTCGTCAACTAAGTAGTGAATGAAAATTACCCAACGGCGTGCTGTACTTGAAATAAGAAATAGTGAAGGAAAAGGGATTGCGGAAACAGAACACGTAGACGCATTACTAACGTAATTGCTACATGTTATTATAACGATAAAATATCAGCTGCTGGAAGCCAAACGTTTGTTTCAGCAGGTCCAACGCCCAACAGGTTGGTCAACCTTTGGACAACTCCCAGGCAGACAGACTGCATATAATCAATAGGGAGCGAGCAATGATATCAAGTGGCAGTCTGATGACTGGAGATGGCATGTGTCTATAGAAACATCAGCAAAGTTGAAAGCCACCTTGTTAGTATGATATAAACCTTTTCGTGCGCATTTGCCACAGCTTTAATGTTCACCGTGACCGATGGATTATTTTAAAAAAGACATCATTCCTATCGAAAATTATAGAGGCAACCCAGCGTTTCACAGAATGATCACAGTTAATCAGCCAGAAGGCTTCAGTTGTCGTAGGTTTTCGTTCTGAAGAGACATACAACAAAAATTCCGCGACATGCGAAGGGTTACCGGATCCATCATAAATCTCAAAAGTGCAAGGGAAAGTGAAAAGTGGGTTGACAACACAGCATAAAACAGGCCATAAAGTGTGGTTTGACGACTAAATCCATTCATGTTGAGCTGAACAGTCAATTTGAACGGGTCTGCTAACAGATGAGATACACTGCTCAAGGCGTGTCCCATATCAGGGTGAAGATACTCTCAAATTTCACTTGTTCACAGTACGACCGAACTTGGTGACTTCAAAGTTCGTAGATCCTCCAGCAGACTTGAGATAAGAGAGCATAGCACATTCAGTAGTACCCTGGAGGTGACCATAGAGACACCCGTGTGAATAAACTAAGTGCATAAACGTTCTGTAATATCAAAACTGCCTTCCTCTTTTCCATTCGACGTTTGTGGACTACAGCCATGAACATTTGTAGAGTTGTCTGACATGAAGCAGATGGAGGAAAATCAAACTTACGGTGAACAAGAGATTCGTTTACAACATCTAGCGTGTCTGAATCAATGTGTCATGCATTGCATGCACATTAACGGAAGCTGTGGATCTTCGCAATGTTTGCCGACATCGACTGCAAACAAAACTGTGGTGTCTACGAATGCGCCGGTTCATTGTTCACCTAGATATGACCACATTTCACAACATTATATGTCAAATTAACCACATCTGCTTTCATAAAGTACCGAAAAACACCCATTCGAGGGCAAAACTGAAATAATTGGATCAGTGACCTTCACAGTTATGCGTCAATTAGTAAACATAAATATCGAAGAATGGAATCCCCGTAAACATGGAATTTGTTTGAAAAAATCAAACGAGCAATAAGTAAGAAGTAAAACTACATTTAAATGTAGTTCATTGCGTACAGCATACACAAGCGTCACCCCATCGTGGCCATTCGCAGAACCCACTGGTGCCCCACCACGTGTGCTACTAGGGATGTTGGTGGGGCTGTATTTAATTCGTGTTGCATCAGTGTTCAAATCCACCATGTTTGAGTGTACTCAGCTGTTCATCATAACAAAATCCGATCTATCCTGCACATATATCTGCCACCATAATTTTAAGCGTCTAAGGGCTGCTAGTGCAATAAGATCTCTGACAGTGACAACGGTAACGCGATTTCTCTTTGATTAAAACTCTGTTGTCTTTTCCTCCTCCTCGTTTGTTTTATACCTGTGCCCACACTATATGGACTGTGTATGTCTCATGTGTACGACTGACGAAAGTGAACCAAATGGTTACATCCTAATATATATTTTTCATTTCTACTTTACCTCTCACCAAATTGGTTAATCTGCTAAATGAGAATCAATGTTTCAAACATTCTACCTTGTCTACTGGATTCGTTAGCTAGTAGTGCAGATTTTGACAAAAATATTTTATGTTCCTGTTCAACGTTCATGACATTAAACCTACCTCAGTGAGCGCAAGTGAAAACTCTTATTTTGGACTAAAAGAAATTAGGACGCACAGCCCTTTTTTAATGGAATTCCTCAGGTCAATACGACTGCTATTGTTTACCGGAACTGAGATGAAATTAAACTTGAAGACGCTAACTGGTGTCATGTAATTATTTCAAATAGACAAGAATGGACAAATGGACCCCCCAAGGTTAGTGTTGATTAAACATTACAGCAGTTGATTCCTGTTCACTCTAGTTTAGTTTCTATAATTGCTTCGGAAGATTTGAAAAGCAACGCTTCATAATTCAGCACATTCACTATGAACTGCAATACATGTTTCATACGGCTCGTGCAACTGCTCAACAAAATATCACATGCACGTTTGTGTATTTCTTGTTCAGCTATCTTTTCGTAGTCGATTTCAATCCTTCACCTGAAAAACAATTATAGACCTTTAATCTGTCCATTACATCTACCGAGTAATCCGACTCCACAGTTCTTGATGCACATATTCCAATACAGCCGCACATGACACTTGAGCCCAATGGGATAGAGTACAGTCGTCAGGAATGTTGATGCCGGCTCTTGACTTTCATTTGCGTTTTATTTTGAGGAAAAAATTGAACACCGGGAAAAATCACCATGGTGGACATCTGTGATTTTTACTTAATAAGCTATTATAACACCTGTTTGTCGCAGAAGCTGCTGCCTGCAAACCACAAACCACTGTTTTCCATTGCCTGTCTTGTTTCCTTGTCTGGAGACCATTGTATGGAATCCGGATCTCACCCCAATTAACCAATCGTTGGCTAAAATGCCCCTAGTCCACGGATGGTGGCCCAAGGTTTTCCTGTGAAGACTAAAGTGGGTTTTGTATCGCATCCAACGTGCACCAAACCATAGGTATAATCAGATGTTCAGGACTGATTGAATCCACAGTAAAAAACCATGCATAGGTTACTTGAGCTCTGAATCACTCTCACTCGCCAACCTCCTGTTACACGATTGGTGGTTTTATCAACGGGGCGCTTCCACAAGCCACATGAAATGTGACGTGCAATCAAGAAACCCCTGTCCCTAGACAGAATTCTGAGAGCTAATACTGGAGTGTAGCGAACTAAGAAACGTCCTTTCTGCAGATATCCGACGTATGTTGGGTGAGTGTTCGAGTAATTTTCTAGGACCGTAAAGTTATCGACAACTTCCGTTTGGTATTTACAACTTTCGTAATTGAGTGACTTTGAAACAAATATAAGAAAAATATGCTTAAAGTATAAGTAGACTTAAGCATTTGTGGACCAAAGTAAGGGAATTAGTTGATACAACCTGGAAGTTCGAAAAGATAGTGATTTTAAGCAGATTGAGGCAGTTAAACCAGACACATGAAGGTGGCGTATTCAGAAGGAAGCGGTTTCCATCTGCTTCATAAGTGAATTATTTAAATTATTCAAACTTCATCATATAAAACCAACCCCAGGTTGACTTGTACGTACTTGGATGAATAT
Source organism: Paragonimus skrjabini miyazakii (assembly GCA_014338405.1). NCBI lineage: Eukaryota > Metazoa > Platyhelminthes > Trematoda > Plagiorchiida > Troglotrematidae > Paragonimus > Paragonimus skrjabini miyazakii. The sequence continues at coordinate 346,467 of JTDE01000087.1, forward strand.
TGTGTATATACCTAAATCTTTCATTGTCATCAAACAGTTAATTTAATTCAGCCACAAATAAAATGTACATAACCTCCAAACTCGTGCACAATTTGCTTTTCTTAGTTCCACCGACAATTCACATGACGAATAACAAGATCGGTCAACTCATTCATCGAACAACTATGGTGCGCGCAGTGATCACCGGAAATCCAATCAATTCATTTTACTGGGAATTTGAAAGGCGTCCAATCTACGGTCCGAACACCAACTGTCTAATCCCTATGCCAAATGACAAGTATTGTGTTCTTGTTGGTTAGTTGTTCATTACAATACGTATTCTTCTGATATACATTTTGAGGTTGCTCACCGGTCAAGAAATTTAGAATTGTTATACTTCCCGAATGATGCAGACATTGCGGTTATACAATGTTACACAGCAAAACAATAGCTATGAGCATTAACACAGTGTTATAACGTATTTTGATTTTAGTCGACAACTCCATACAAATGGCACAATGGTGTTGATTTAGTGATTAGCCTAGTATCCCTGATTTGTAAAACGATGTGTTTGAGCCGTCCAACAGTACTTAAGTTTAAACAACGCAACTTGTGGGCATCATTTGGAAAATTATAGTGTGAACTCGCATTTCTTCAAATAATATGAAAACATTTCAGACACTAGCATTTAACAACAGCGAAACTGGCATGAACTTAAGTCTCACGCTGAATATTCCTTTTGATTTTGTAAACTCACTCACTTAAAGAACTTCGTTGAAGTGGCTTACCTAACCGGGAAACATTTTTCATGGCGTTCACGACGACTGACATGGGACAGTGTAAATCACGTGATCCCTTTATTTGTAAAATCCACATGTGAAGCATAAACTTAATGTGGGAACGAAGATGATCAAGCCAATTTTGAGTAGTCAACTTTCTAGTTAGCGAATAAACAGCCATGACACCTTGGTGCCGTAGTTAGAGTAGAGATTAGCTCAATGAAAAATATCAATTACTGGTCTTTATCGCAACAGGCATATACGTCGATATATTTTGCGTTTACCCGCCAGCAAACTGCTGTAGAAACCTTACACAAACACACCTCGATCTTCGAGCTGAAACACACCCAAAGTATTGCCTATTTTTGAAGCATGTGAGAAGCCATTGGACCAAAACTAGAGTCAGTCGCTGAGCAAAACGAATGATTCTAATCTTGTTTTGACAATACTGTATAGACCGTATCATCAACGTGCGCGTTTTGTTAGACCTCCGATAAATGAAAGACAGTGACAACCGGCTTTTAAATCCGACGGTGGTATTTATAATTAGGTAGAATCCTTCAGAATGTAGTTATCTCATGCTGAGATGAAAATAAGTCACGTTACTGACTGTTTCAGTTTGATCAGGCGAAGTGTTTATAGGACTATACGCAAGATGCATGTTGTTGGGTTAAGCCATAGATGACACGCGTTCCGCTACGTCTTGCTTGTCTATCACAATTTACGTTTTATGTTACCGTTGTAAGATTAGCATGTTGTGTGAAAAAGTTGCTGCTTTAGCAAGATCGTTCTCGATTAAAAGTGACTGGCTCAAGCATCAAGTAGTAGACTCGCCATCCAAGCCGTACTGTTGGTGTCTAACATGCAGGAAAATGTTTGACGCATCGAGACCATTTCGATTCTCTCAGCCTACATAAGATGAATGGGGTCATTTCTTTATCCCAGTCATGTTGCAATGCGTTTGGATCATGAAGAAATCCTTATTTGGCTTTGTGTCTCAGAAGCTTTGTTCTCAAACTGAGAGGTCTTGTTAAAGTAGGGTTAGAAATGAAGCCAGTCTCCTTCTTTTCAAATAAGTTTTCACTCTTATGGCAATCCAGGTGTTGCAGAGACTTTTTCTCCCACTTAAACCACACCTCCGAGCGAAATCGGTCGCTTCAGTGCATGATACCACATCACATTTTCCAGTCAGATTATGATGAAATCAGCAAAAATCTCTAACCGAATTGCCATTTCATTTTTTCTTCTGTTCTGTTTCGGATACGAGTATAATATATGCAATCATCATCTGAAACGACGCGGAAGTAATAACTAATAAATGACAAAGATGACAGCATGCGTATAGCTATGAAATGATCGCTGAAACGTAAGAGAGATGCTCTGCAGACATGACCTCATGCGAGTGTAAATGAGATAGATATATGAAGTATCTTGTTTTCATATCGGAGCACCTGGATTTGTTGAGCCAAGTGACAGTCACAATTTGTGCTAAAGGCTCTTCAGTCAGAAGACAAGAAGGACCAAACCAAGACTGATCAATGGTTTGGGGTTCCTGAAACCGATAGCAAAATGAGCAATACTCCGTGAACTGTAGACTTCCCTAGTTTATCCATCTTAATGTTGTGCTCAGTACAGACATAAAGGTGATTATAATTATCTTTGGCTTGTTGATAATTCTTGAGTTCGCATAGTCGTTGCCTGACTACTATCTATAGGTCTAGGCAATCTAAAGATAGCTCAGTCCTATTAGTCCTGCTTCTGAACGGCAGTCACAAGTGGATGATGTAACACCTGTACACTTTTTGCCCCCGGTTTACTAGTACAAGTGATATGTTGATATGTTGATTTTTTCCTGCATGTGTTATCTATTAT
>JTDE01000087.1:349196-370947 GCA_014338405.1 Paragonimus skrjabini miyazakii
ATGCTTATTGGTTAGTCTTCCTAGCATGCTACAGTCTACAGTCTAGGGTCTACAGCATTTTAGTACAAAAAGAGGGTTGTTGATTAGACAAGAGTACTTTCATGGAAACAGGTCTAATTTGCTCGTTCTGATAAGGTGACTTTATCCCGCTCATTTTGTTGCACACACGGATAGAATTCGCTCCCATAGAAAAATATTGTTACTTAAGGAACAGTCTTATTCTTCCTTGTTCAGGAGCAGTAGTTAGACCTTCTCCACCTTCGATTTCGTTATCTCCGGATTCTGTTCAGTTTTCTTAAACGAACCTCTCTATAGTACAAAATGTCTATTTTGTTATAATAGAAACACTTAATATAACCGAATCAATTATAAATAGATTTAATTAAACCCACATGTGGATGTATATCTATTTTATGGAACCGACAGACAAACTAGTCGGTTTTTGTTGGTTTAGTGTTAGCAACTTCACGACAGTCTGACCAACCGCCGCGGTAAAACAATGTAAGGTTATTTATACCAAGTAAAACTCATGATATAACACGAATACAGTGCGCGATAAAAAGTCTGCATAGAGCTAAATTTAAAAGATTAATACATTCTTACCACCACTGAACTAGACCGAAACAAAAAAGTAATTTCCACTGATATGACGCAATCAGCGGAATAGGTTTGTTTTGGCTGATATTTTGTATAAGCCATACCGAGATGTTATATCAAAAATGGGTTATTCCGCAGTTAAACTGATCTAAATTTACCGTCGCTTTCTCTGAGCTAATTATAACTACCGTTATTTCCATAGGCGTATGGATAGCCATATCTCAAAATTGCTCACTTATAAACCTATAATGAAGTCTGAGGTTGATCGGCCAATTGCCTCTGTCTGGGCCAAGCATAAAACAGATAGAGAAACCTTGGCTTGGTGTCCAGAATTGATCGGCAACTGCTTGTAGTTTCCAGGTGCTTAGATTTGATAGATCCCATCGACAGAATTGACAAAGACAATTGAGTTGCGGCTATGCATCGATTAACGTCAATCAGCCCCGTGCTTGTTTCGGCGCACATGTTGCATATTGCAGAACAGTTGTCAGAATAAACAAACTGTGTTGTGGACAAAAACACTTATCTGCAGTGACCAAGTGACAGCAAATTCACTATTAAGTTGGTCATTCGACGGTAAGTAGCCAAAAATATGAAGCCTTCTTTTAATATATAAAAAGTATTAAATAATTGGTTGGATTTAGCCTGCCTAGTTGTAAAAATCGTTGTTGTTTCGTACAGGTGACTTCCAAGGAAGACGTCTAACGGACTTTGGATAGCAAACTGTTATGGACGAATCGTCTTTACCTGTGTATATGTACGTTGAGTGTGCAACAATCGGGAATTACTCAATCGATTTTCTCACTCATGTACAACCAGTTTTACTGAACATTTCAGCCAACAGTCCTTCGTTCGCTGTTTGCTAAGTACAACCTACTATCTCTCTGTTTGGACAGATCGTCTGTCAACATTCACTGCAGGCTTATTTACTCGTTTGTCTACTGTTGTAGTGCTGAATTAATCGTAGAAAGTGCGTTGGGGTTACAAATATAAAACTTGTGTGAAAAGACAAGAAGATATCCGGAAATGTCGCAAACTGGTGTGAAATTTTCTACAAAAAGTAGACCAGATTGTTGCTCACTCAATAGACATAAACCATAAAAATAACCAGACTGAGACATTCAGGACTGTGCAGAAAGCTCCGAATATCCAACCGAAGTCAATCCAGAAGTGTTTTCTCGCAACAGCCCAACCAGCTGCGAGTGAACTTCATACCATCGGTCCACTTAATATCCCTTAACTAGCGAACGACTGGCCAACTATTACCCATTCGCAAGTGATATGAGAAGTCTATGACTTATTCAAGTAAAAACTACAGATTACTTTGTTCGACTATTCAGTGAGTCAATATGTAATATTTTAGCCGCTAGATTAAGTGGAAAATTTTTTGCCACTTTGACTGACAGATGGTACTAGAGGTCTAATAAGACAAGTTGGTTATTGCGAACAATTTCCCACCGAATTGCCAAGGTGACGGTTGTGAATTCTACCCATACGAAAACGATCAGTCTTCTCTTATACCCTCAAGTTTGACTGTATACGATGGTCATTTTCTAACAAACTTCGGCAGGTAAGGCTTATAAATGAAATTCAGTTGACAGATCGTGTTATCCTTCATATTCTAATGTTCAGTTAGATAATTTATCGATTAAAGTTCCCGTTTAATCGCAGATAAGTTCAACGCAATTCAACGGGAAGTGAAAACTACACTTTTCATTACAAACTTGACAAAACACGACTATGGGTTGTACACTTGCGTCGTAGAAACTCCCTTTGGCATTTTTCGAAACAGCACCGAAGTATTTCGTGAGTTTAAACGCCGCATTTTACATTCATGATCCCTTGACTTAGAGTTAATTTATCATTGTTTTAAGAGTGATGCTAAAATTTTGCAGGTCGCCTAAAGTTTTTATCCCACTCGTAAGTCATTTGAAAACAACTAAAGCTTCCGTACGGATTAGCAGTATTGTGTAGTCTTATCGCCAGATTGTGTTCAATGTCACCCTTAGGCCCCCAACATCCATTAAACACATATACAATGGCGCCATTTTTTTTGCAAACAACCTGACGGTCAGAGTGACAGAATTTTCACGTGTACATGCAAACACGCAGAAGTCCGCCTAATGAGTACACCCTACTGTCCTGTTCCTGATGCCTACCGTGTGAAGCAAACAGGTTTATTGATTGTCCCTGCTTCATCCAACACTGCGCTTGTGCCTGAATTGCAATGGATCACGGCCTTAAAACTCCATAAAATCTGCAGAGGTGTCAATAAAACTGTAAACGAGGTATAAAACTTCAGGGTGATTCCCGTTGTAGTTGTTGTCATGATGGAATTATCCTTGGTTTTTAGCGGTTAGTGAAATTCAAACAGAATGAAACAGACCGACAAAGAATTTCGGTTCGGAACTGATAAGGATCATGGAAGCACGATTCAAAAAGAAACTAAGCTACTTAGGACGGTGGAAGAGAAATGTGGCTTGGACGAGAGGTAGGTGATTGGAAATCAAAGGTATTTCCACAGTAAATTATCTGTTAACAATGTGCTAGAGATCATACACCATTTCAAAGTTGCGTTGATGGCCAAGATGATTGAAGACTGGAACTAACAACCCGAATGTATGCATCAGTTTTTCACATAAATATTTCAATTGATGATGTTATCACAGCAGATTGAGGCGAAGTGTTCTAGACTGTACAGAAACAGTAAGTTAACGGATTTCCTTAAGTGTTTGCAATTGAAGGATGGTATCCACAGCTTCTGGTTCTCGCCAACCTCCTTGCCCAAAGTTGAATGGAAGTACATTCAAATGAGCAAACAGTTTTGTAGCTCTTCAGTTAATTTTCAACTTACCTTTGAACCAGAAAGACAGTTCACTGGATGCCACATTTGTAAAACCTATGTGGCTGTAAATCTGGGCACATTTGAGTTGCCTATGCAAATTAATATTTTGATACAACGTTGTTTTTTGATAAATTCACTAAAAGCTTGGCACTTTGTTGTATGACGCAAGCTTCTGCGAGTACTGCAATTAAATCAACGCTTCCTGAGTTCCATTTCCCCCCAATAAAACAGATGTTACTAAGGCCATGCCACATACTTTAGGGACTGTCGTTGAAAACGGAATGTATCAAAATACACTGAGAAAGTGGAAGTGCTGACCGATATGTTGATGTAGCGCAAGAGCCCATTAACAGACGTCTGCCTGGCAATATCGAATAGGTCACGTTTGCAGGGATTCCAAGTCAGGAGGAGTTTGAGCAAAGTGGCGTGAAAGGATGTCTGTCATAAAATCCGGTGACAACAGATTCTGTCGCTGCCAAGGTTAGTCTCTTACAGCCATGGAAAGAACTTGGGTAACCCAGTAAGCGATTCGAAATTTGTTTGTTTGTTTTAGCTGATGGTTGATATCTGACAGTCTAATATATATATGTGTGCGTGCATGTTTACATCCGTATATATATACTAGTAACTATAAAGCTTTAGCTGATAATGAGACGGATTATAGAAAATAAACGTGAAGTGTAAAACAATTTTAACAGTGAAAATAATATGAACAAACTTTGCCGTAGATCAAATAATAAAAAAACTTTTACTGATTACATTAATTACAAACATTTCACTGCCTTTTTTTTCGTATAAAGGGACGCATCCAACACATGCCTCGCCGTGGGGTAAGTTTGAGTCATTTTTCTAAACATCTTTTTGTTAATCTATACAGTAACTGTTATGAAATCACTTTATTCAATATAAGAAACCGTCATCTCCAAGAAATGTGCATTAACGTGATTATCTCCTTACCAACGAGATTGATAAGAAGAGCAATCTAAATATCACAGCTCCACTTGATCAAAGTGATCTTGTAAGAATTGAATAAAGTTGTCTACATGGAAATATATACAGACTATATACAGACAACATGCTGCTCTGAAGGCCTATCACAATACAAATTTCGCGAGAATGAAGATGCAGTTTAGCAAGGTTGATTGAACTAGTCCTATCACCGCACTCAGCTTAGATGATCATTGACAGCTCGTCGTTGTAGAAAACTCTGATACCGTTGCCACCCATGTTCCAGTAGAGTATCTCCAGCCTAGTAGTGAGGTTAAACATCTACGGAGTAGAATTAAAGACTTGATTACATAAAAGCGCTCAGCCTGGAAAAGATATCAACTAGAACGAACGGAACTTGCGTCTGTTCAGTATGTCACATAACGTAGTCGTACCACGGCTGCTATCATTAAAGATATAGCTTGCTATCAGAGCGCTTTTGCTCAAAGACTGAAGGCGAATCCTGAGCTATTCTACAGCGACGTCGCAGTACACACAAGTAGTAAGATTGGCATTTCACAAAGTGCGAAACTCTAATGGATTTACCAATATGAATGCACAGGCAGTCAACACTCTGGATAAACAGTACTTAAGTGTGCTGCAAACCACGAGCAATTTGTGGGTCCATGGACAGCTGCCGCGCCGGAATATCCCAGTTCAGTGACACAGGTCAGAATCAAATTTTTAGAACGCACTAACCCACAAATCATCCGGTCCAGAAGTGATATCCCCTGTAGTCGTGAAAACCTGCGCCACCGAATTATCAAAACCGCTTAAGGTACATCCAAACTGCTCTTTATCAGCCGCCGTCTACTGACAGTCTTGAAACGGTTCATAATCACACCTGTCTTCAAACGTTAATGCAGAGATAATCTAGAAAATTACCGATCAATAGTGCTGTCTTCGGAGGTCTCTGAGATAATGAGGAGCCTACAAAATGACTCTCCCCGGGCCAAGTTTGAAAACCTCGAACCCATCAACAAACAGTAACATAGCCTTCGAAACGGACAACCCTGCATCAGAAATCTGTTGAATGCTTGTGATGTACGGAGGAAGGCTACGGGTGTACACTCGGTCATATCCTGAATCTTCCAAAACCTTCAATCACTCCTTCTTGCTGCGGAAACTGAATAGCTATGGCCCGAATTAGCGCTTACTCACCTAGATAGAGGATTATGCTATGGAACACAGGCCCAGTGTTCAGGTGAACGGTCGACTGCAAGAATGACTTTTTGACAACGGTGGCGTTCCGCAAGAACCCATCTTAGGATCATTGTCGCTCATTTTGTTTGTTTTTGAACTATCCAGCATAGTCAAATTATCGGAGTTATTCTAAGGCGATGACAGATGTGCTGGTGAGTTCTAGAGTATCAGGAAGATATGGTGACCTTATAAAACGATTTGAGCGACCTACACCAAGCCCCTCATCCCTATTTTAAGGAAGAGTCGGCACTGATTGAAAATGTTCAGAGATGGGTCGGTGCAAGAATTACGTGGGTCAGAAAAACCTTTTACCTGGAAGGATTGGCACAATTATGTCAATTCTGAATGAATTACAAAACCCTTAGGGTAGGTCTAATCTTTCATTACAAAATATTCCACATCCCGGACTATCTGCTGGCACATCTCTTCGCAATAAATAAGAATGCGCGTTTAAGAGTTCACTCGCTTAAATTGAGTATTGGAGCAAGCAGGTTACTTCGTAGACAAAACTGTTACATAGTTAGGACCTGTTCACATTGGAACGCATTACTCAAGTACGTGGTCACGGCTGAATCGGTTGTGAGTTCTATAATTTTACTGCATTTGGCACACACGTGAGAGTCAACAAATATCACACATTCTTAGCCGTCATTCTAGCCCGATCCCACGGGTCAGTAAATACGCACACCTAAATGAATGTATTTTCAATGTGTTTCAGTGTTCGTTCCTGAATTGATTGCAGCCAGCATCTTCATTAATTTGGCCTTTTATATAGTTCCATTCATCTTCTCTTTGTACTTATAAATTGTCCAACACAATATTTCACCGATCAGTACAGAGCTACGAACGGACAAGCAAAAATATTTCTTCTTCCTTATACAAATTATAAACCTATGAATTTATCTGCCCGTATGTGCTGTGTAATGCACATGAATATGCAAATCTGTGACTAGATTTGTTTTCGGGCAAAGGTGCGCGAATAGAAACATGCTAGCATGGTGAATGAAGTGTACTATGGATCACTAAGGTAGGATGTTGGTAGATCAGTTCGGCCGTCAGAACAGCAAATAAAACCATTTGTGCATCAATAGGCAATGACCCATATACAAGCATGCATGACACGTCGATTGACCATTGCCGCCAAAATGTAGACCGTTTGTCACGCTGTAAGCGCTGGCTTAGTGAGACAGTACAAAAAAAGCGTTTCCTACCGGTATATTTATCCTACGCAGACGGTGACACGCCAACTACTGATAGTGCTCGGCTTGATGTGAGAAATTACACTTCATACACTGCAATCTGACACAGTAGAACACACGGAACTACATTAATAAGTGGGATAATTTCCATGACATAATAATGGTTACACCAGGAACTGAGTAACATCCATATCCATGAGGCGAACTTGTCTGAACAAAACGACGAATATTCATTTAGTATTTGTCATAAACCGATTTTCAAGTGATTCTTTTTTCGGTAGCCCTCTGCGAACATCGTCCAGTTTGCTTCAGCCACACACCCAGAATAGAGTCGGTGAAGGATATTGTACGGTCTTTTGCGTCAGTCATTCTAATGATTGAAAACTCAAGTTTTGTTTTCATTTCATTGCCGATTTGATCCCGATAACATGACCCACTCTGCAAACCAGCTTCACTTGTCTTGCTGATTTTGTTTGTAATTTGATTGTTTTGGGTCGGGACTAGAACTCCAGTCACGCTTTCATGACGCAACCGTGTTGACCACTGTGCCAGTGACCTCACTTAAGGCACGGCCGAATTATCATATGTGAGTGCTCAGCCACATTCGCTTATGAGTAATGTTCAGGTTGCCTGATTACCTCGAGTGAAGACATAGTAACTGTCCTGTTGACTCCATTCAAAAACCCCTCGGCTAGGACTTTCCTCCAACTTGAAATCAAGGTTGTATTCAAGGTGCCTCTCAACAACTTAATGATTTCTGTGATTCCAACTTGAGGATTATTCGTTAAGAGGTCTTCGATTGGATTTAACAAGAGGGTTAGTGTGTCACCTCTGGATGCGATCAAACAATCTAAACACTGTCTTTTATCACACCAAAATTTCATATACCAACATCTGCGTCATCAAAATGTGGTTTGTTATTCCCAAATTGAATATGGTAAGCTGGACATTCAGAAGTCCAATTTATGCCTGAACTAGAAGCACTTAGTTCATTCTTTTTAAATTTATACACGGATACCAAAATCTAGGACTACTTGACGGAAATGAGGGAATAATGAGAATTAGAATGAAGTAAACTGAATCGAACTCATGTTGACTCGCTTCCCAGGAACACGCAGATTTGACGCCTGGGGATTTTGAAGTCAGAACAAAGGATTCCCCAAAAGATGACTTATTCAGCTGGTGTTGTATATTTGTTGCTACTAGTTTTACGGTAATTTCCGATCAATTTGCCACCAATATTCAGACGTTAAATATCTTATCGTTATACTAACGTGGAACCACTTCATTTGATTGGACGAAACATCGGGTGCTTTACGACGTACAGTGTCAAACTTGAATGGTCATTTAGGTTTTTAGTGAAAGAATCATTTCTTAGACAATGACAACAAGGGCTAAACATTAGGCAATCCGTTCGTAAAACTGGTTTGCGAATAACGACTGCTGTTTTCTTCATCGGACAAAACTAACCGGAAGCATTTAACGCTAATGTCAACAATATAAAAACAGCGGATGACTGAAACTAGTTTTATGAGCTAGTGTTCACTGGATTGAGACAGTAAATTCCATGATTTAATGGACGTGGTCGACATAAGCGGATAAATAACTTTTGTGTATACATGTGTGAACGAAATCAGTTCAATCGATAAGCTTGTATTGACGCTTAATGAAATTTTTCATATGGTACTTTGTTTCAGTGTCCTTTCGCTGGAGTTGCCATAAATTCATGTGAACTTTCGAATCAGTTAATATGGCTGAGATGTAGTGCCGTAATTAAAGAAATAAATTTCAAGATCAGAGAACTCATAACTAATAACGATTTTATCATCCACCTCTTCCAATTTACAAATACTGTGATTGATAAATGGGTTGAGAATAACACAACGTTATGAGCAAGTTGTAATATTATACGTTTCAATCACTTCGGGTGGCCTACCTCAAGAGTGTTGTAATCGAAATCACACTAACAACTTGCTCATAACGTTGTGTTATTCTCAATTCATTTATCAACAACATGTGAAACACAACGCCCAAACTGTTTGACTTCATTCGTACAAAATTTGGTGCGGATATCTTACAAACACTGTGCTCTACTGTATCAGCCCTAGACTGGAAGCGATACAGTCTCGTCATTTCGTGCATATAAAATCAGCTATTTGTTCTTCATATGCATACACTTCGTGCTGCAATATGCTGAGAGTGGTCAACCTCATAACTTGTCAGGGCACATACTTGTAAGCTGATCGCAAGCCGATCAACAATAAACAATCTTGCAGCATTAATTTAATTATGGCAACTGTGTTGAATAACTTCACTTCTATCTAAATACCTCGTCAAACTGAATGAACAAGCCGAAATGTAGAAACGAATGAAACAACCTGAAGAAGATGTTCTTATTCTAATGAATAACAGTGCAACACCTATCGGAAATCAGTTACGGTTACTGTATCTCCTCTCAAGGCTTCTCGATAATCATGTGATTACGTACAAGTGAATATGACTGAACGTTTGCATATCATAATTCACTCATGCCTAGAGTGAAGTCAGAGGTACAGTGATCAGCATGATTGCCTCATTTAAGCGTGACCGGAGTGCTAGTCCCAGCTGATTGGCTCTAACAAGAAGTAAAATAGAGTTTAGTGCTTCTTTCCGAAAGTGGCAGACTGGAGTGTCTATGGTACCGTTAGAGATGCGATAGATGATGCTTTCTTTTCTCCTGAATCAATTATTGCCGCTGTTGTTCATTTTGGATTGGTGACAACACTGAAACCGTCGGAACACGGTGAAGACTATTGAGGAATCAATTGTCACATGTGATTAAGAATTAACCCTTCAGTGAAACCAGCCACATTGAAGATAACACGTTGAAATACTTGGTATACGATCAAGACACATACAAGTTTGTACGCAGTAAGATCTAATAAGCATGTCGCAAAACCTGAGGTGAGAGATATCGTGAAAATTGAGCAATGACGTAAAAATACAGATGAACACGAGGTTGATGGTTGTCAATTTTTTTTCTACGCCCAAGCAACAAAAACCCTAAAAATGTCTACATTGCATAAGTTAACGAACTGATTTCTGATTTCGCTGGTCTCTCCCAGATTTCTGATTAGTGCCCCACAAGCCTGGTACTACAGATTGAAGATATCCTAAAGGCTGATGAAAGTTATGGCCACGAAACGTTTGTGTTGGGCTTTAGAAACTAAAAACTAGCATTGCTGCTGGACAGAGTAAATGGTCCATAACGGTACTTAACTAAAGCACAGGTGTACCCTATTAGCCCCGTGTCGCTTCACTCATGCAAAGGTTTGCTCGCAAAAATGGCTGTTTGCTTGTGGGTTGCACTCTTATCTCCATTTCCTAAAATGTATTTTCCCAGAACTACGTCCAATATGTTGGGCCTTGTTAATGCTAAACCCGTTCGAAAAACGTGCACTTCCTTGGAATGACCACTCAACTAAACATCAGTGGTCCGCATCAGTGTGCTTATCGACGTTCGCGACCGATACTTAATGGTGTTGCTGTTCTTGTACAGCCAGTTATATAAACGTTAGATCATAGATGTAAAAATACTAGCCAGCCTTTCTTCGAAAGCAGCGATGCTTTCAAATATATGTATCGAGAAACACTGTTTGCTGTTACAGAATTACCGTGTTCAGCCGAATTTGTTCAAATGACCAGGTGAGCATTAACAAACTAATTGCAAGTGCATCCATAACGTGGTGTCCTCTTACTTAACGACTATCTCAATCGTACCGCGAAGGGTTTTTGCTATCTTTTCAATTCTAAGCTTTCGTGGGTGAAATCTTATCACCAAATATGTAGATAAAATCATCATGTATTACCTCATTCTGATAATTCCAGCTCAACGTTACTTTAGAAGGGTTTGTCGGTAATGAACGAGTGGATAAATGACCATAACTTGCTTGAATGAGCTCCACAATGTACCGATGTTTTGGTTTCATTTGCCAGTGACAATCATCATCTGTCCTCCTGCGGGGCCCCTAACGGAGTCACTTATTAGAAGTGTGTCCACTCTCAGACGGTTATGCAACAAATTACACTTTTATTTAGATGTTGGTGATGTTTCCACAATAATCGGTAGATTCTCTCTAATGAGGCTCGTTTGAAAGAATTTTCTGCTTCTAATCGTCCCAATTCGGCACTTTTCAAACCTCGCTCAATTTTGTTTTACTCTCTTCGCGGGTTGTTTTCTCGTAAACCGATCCGAAAAGTGTCCTCATGTCATAGAAGCACACGCACATATTATATGAAAGTCATTGTTGAGTTGTATATGTGAGTACGTGGGAAGTTCGCTGATCGAGTCCATCCACAAAACATTATTCATGCATTATTCATCATCCAATCATGCACTGTCATTCACCTATAAACTTCTGCACGCTGATATCCGGCCGTACAAGTTTTCAGTCATCCCTAACCTAAGTTGAAATTTCAGTCAGTCTTGAAGACTTTTCTAAAGTGCTCATTGAAAAACGAGCGTGTTTTTAATCTTTATATCTTCTTAATCTTATGGCTCCATTGTGGCTCATTTATTCTTTTAGTTCTATTGTGAATGAACACACGGTAATATTGATAGCCGAAATTCAACCGTTAAGGGTGTACAATTCAACTCCTTAACTTGAATCAAGGTCACGAAAATTGGGACGCTCATTAATTCAAGATTAATGCCTATATAATCGAACAGTGAAATAGTATGTAAGCGATTTGCAATAATCCTCTCTTTAATGGACCACTGGCCCCAGTGTTTCATGTCCTACGTGAACTGAATTGAAGGCTTGCCCGTAAACCGTTTCAGAGAACATTGGAGGTGATGTCAGAGACTGCTTTGCATAAGTGAGGAGAAGGATGTGTATACCTCATGATTAGTGCCTATATTCGGACCCATGTACCCTGGAGTGCACCCGGGTGTTTGTGGCTATTTAACCCTCGGCTTGTCAAATAGACAGACAGCCATCCCAAACCAACTAAAACTGACGGCATAATTTAGGGCCTTTCTGATGAGCGCACAGTAGATCTGGCTGGTTATAATGAACCCCAAAATGAAGGAAAATCGCAACAATCCTGTAAAAACATAAATTAAACAGGCATGAACCCAAGAGATTCAGTAAGTTGTACGTGTCATTGCCACCGGTGTGCCCCACATGTGCTTAAACTCCAACTGCAATCTCATTGGCCGCGCTTTCAACGATCAAACGCCTCATTCATCCACACATTCACGAATGACGCTACCGCTCGTAAATGTCAGAATATAGCTTATACCTTTCCTGAGTCACTATTTTTCTCTAAGATTGTTAATGTATGTGTGTCTTCTTGCTAATTGTGTTCGAATAGATACACAACAATCGTCAAAGCTAAATCAACCAAGAAACAGAATAGCGCAAATCGGCCGACTTATAAAATACCAGCCCAGGTAGTGTGGTGTTTAAAACCCAATTCCAGTGGCACACAATCAAGAACAGACTTTACTACCAACGTGCCCTACGCAGTCAGAATACACAACCACTATTCTAGACTACTTGACGTGTAGTTCTTCAATGAATTAACATCAGTCGCAAAATAATGGATCGAATCATATGGTCTTACATGCGTGACAAACACAGTTCAGAGGGTTGCAGTCAAAGAACCAGGTCTACCAAGACAATGTCTCACTAGCAAGCGGCAAGTAGCCATTGCTATTAGTATTTACAGACGTTACTTATTTTGTGAACTGTTAACGGTCTTACGTTGACCAAAAGTTATATCTAGTTAGTATAGCCAGTTACTGCTCATGCAGATGTTGATCTTCTGGCGACCTCTGAAACAAAATCGATACCAACACCATCATAACATGTTATTAAATAAAGAAACTGGTTAGTCAGTTCTGGTCTCTTCGGTTTTTTTACCATTTCGCTCCCGCAGAAAACCAATACCTGAGGGTTCCTAACGTGAGTGATCTGAAATCTACTTCAAGAACTTTTGAGAAACAGAGAAACAGACCGAACGAAAACAGTAAGTTTGGTTTTCTAATAAACAGTGCATTACTTTAGCTGTTGCATTACACTCAGTCCCACAGGATGTAGTTGATGACACATTTGTGGCTGGCCTAAAAATTTGCAAGTATTCTCCATAACCCCAGAAATGGTTAAAAATAAAAAGGCATTTTGTACTCATTTTCGGTTTATTAGGGATAAAAACTATTATAATTGACGGAAGTGGAGATAGAGACGTTGTGTAAGTAAATCATGACCCATCATTTTGCATAGCTACTCGTCATCATGTTAATTTGCAAGTAGTTTGGCAGACTTTATATTTTAGATAAGACCCAGTTATGAAAATCTGAGTCTCAGCTGAACTCGAACCATCGACAGAAACGATACATCTAAACCAAGGCTAAATTTTTATGGTTGTCTGATCTCTATTAAAGTGAACATCATGTGTCCCATTGTTCTCAGCTTTCGATGACTCAGACGAAAATATGAAGATGCCAAGTGCCCTTCAAGCACATTTTTCCAGTTTCCTGACTAGAATAAATTAATCAACCCGAGGCCTAAAATCCAAACGAATAGTAAAAATTTAAAATACACAATAATGAATGTTTACTTGCACGATAAGTTACACATGACACGGGATGGTTCTGATTTGTTCCTAATAGTTTCTGTAGATCATAGCAAAAGTCCTTCCCGTAAACAAAACACATGATGACTGTCACATTTGTTGCACGTGGTTTACAAGTGACGATACTTAGCTTCATCCACCACAAAGATCGTTGTTGTGAATAAGGCCAGAAGCAACTGTTGGTAAGGCTGGAAAACAAGAATAAATAGAGCGGTGGCTAAGACACACCACTATGTCACTACAACAAAATAATCGTAGATCGACCCCAACGACTGCACTTTCGTCATTGTACCTGCATGCAAAATTTTGTCTAGATTAACGTACTTACTTTGATAACCAAAATTACCTCGGAGTTTTAAATGTTCATAATAGTGGTATTGTTTACGGCTCCAGTTGATGGCTTAAACATCCACGTACCCACTCAGTTTAGTTTAGAGCGCCCAAACAACTACGTACGGGTGATGTCATTTCTTTTGATGGTGAATCGTTGCCAACCGTAATGCCAAGCTTCACGATCAACCCAATATCTTGCTGAGCACTACCCACAGTGCGTCGTGGCTCACCTAATTGAATGCTGTGGTGAACTCCACAAGGTAGACGTAGGGTTGCTAGCTGTGTCCACGACACCCTTCTCGGAACTGTTGGAGAGCGAGTATCCGTAATTAGAATTCGTCCTCGGGGACGGTGTAACCGAAACCTTGTCGTCAAAGCGAATGAGCAGAATTCATGCAGGATTATTCCCAGCACAGCTTGGGATTACTGCTTGCCCGACAATTGATAGTGTTTTGCTTGGTCCCTTGATCTTTAAACATACTATGACTGTATTGTTGAAATCTTTAGGGACATATTTCTGTTTTCAGATGAAATGAACTTGTATACCTGTTAAAACTAGCTCACTATGGATCAAAAGTTCCGATATCATTCCATCTTCACCTGCAACCTTTTTGCGACTGAGTTATTCAATAACTACTACCAAGTTCATGAATACACTGAATGATCGACGGCAAGCTTTTGTGAAACGCTATTCAGAGTCATCAAGTAAACTGTAGATGACCGTGTTAGTAGGCTATCAAACAGCTGGCACCAACCGTTCACGATGTCCTTCAGTTGTATACACTAAAGGTTAGAGTTTCCGCCTACCAACGTTTTGGGCGGTCCAGCCAAACATCGTTTCGAACGAATCATAGAAATCGTTGTGCTATCAGCGATCAGTGTAGCTCTCCATCAGCTCATCTTAATTTATCAACAGTTGTCCTTAATTCCTTAAATTCGTTCAAGTATGTTTCGTACTAAATACAACCCAGCACATCAATAACATGATACACAATTCTTGAGTGTGTTACGATCGAACGATCACATACTTAAACAAGTGATGATAACGAATTAGCGGATGAGTGCATTTGATGACACGTCTCGCATCGGGGTGGAACTAAGGACATATACTAACCGAATCCTGAGTAGCACACAGGTGTAATAGAAGACCATCACTATCGATGACTACGGCACTACCGTGAGACCCAAAATTACTCAGCAGAGCCTCAAGGTACGCAAATTTCTACGCCTATAAAAAAACAATGACAGACGTTCAGCCAGATTATTCGTGAAACAGAGGGAAATGGTTTAGTTAATGATTGACGGCCATTGGTCTCGGGAATAATTGTATCTGTTGACCGCGGTTCCTTATTGGGTGTGAGTTATGTCAACGACGCGTAACTTAATAGCTGTGTACTATTTTGAGTAGATCATTATACATAAGATCGTACTAACTCTATTCATTGTTGGGTGCAAACAGCGTCCCTGCCAGAATGCATCAGTTCTGTGTGCCTCTTTTATTGTTCTCTGGAACTGACTTGCTTCATAGTAAAGCGGCTCATACAGATCGTCTCAGTGTATTTACAGGACGCCTGACTAAATAATTCTAAACAGTAATACATCCGTACATGTAACTGATCCCAGTAGAAAAAATAGCTCTTTCTGGAGGTTATCTGAAACCGACTTCAAAGTGAGCACATCAAGTTATATATTATATAAACTAATAATACCAACCAGAACTATGTATCTTTTTAAGATATGCAACTTAGTATCGTGCTGATTGAGCAGACTGAGCATCACCACATTGGTGAGATGCGCACCTATCAAACAATGTATAATAAGGTATGAAACCTGTATAAGTATATATCTTATTGATTTCGTCCCAAACATCTGAGCAGCGTAGCCACTTAAAAAATTTGAACCGGTGTACGATGCCTAATATTGGTGCTAACAACCTGTTACCTGTTGTAGCATTTATTTCTCGGGGTTGATTGGTAACGTTGGTGTTAAACCTTTGGCCCCAACAAAATAGCTGTTTGGTTCCAAGGCACCTTGAGGTTGAGTGCTCATGTTTGAACATCAAATTTTGGCGTTTAACTTCCGTATGTCTACATTATTTTGTTTTCAAAAGCATAACGTCTTTTCTTATGATTGTACGGTGGGTAAACAATAGTGCCAACCAATGGTATTTTGCTGCCAATGACTGTGATGTATTTAAACCTTCACTCTCATTTTCCTTAAGTGTATCTCAAACTTCTACTGCCACTGGCATTTCCTAAAAGAATACTAATATATTTTTTCTTCCTTTGCTTTACGTTCGTTTAAGAGTGTTCAACGTATCGTTTGATGCGGTTGTAAGTTTCCTCTAATCCGCGAGATTCTCAGGATTATGGAAAACATCATGTAACAGTTCCATGAACCAGATCACCATACTCTTAGCACAAAATTACATGAAGGATTATGTAGATGAGGTTAGCTGTCTGAATAGTTATTGCAATGTGAATTTTTATAAACATTTTGATGACGAAGAAAGTGTTGAGGACACATTCAACAATACTATTTTACCAGGTCACCTGACCCCTTATTATGCCGTGCTCCACAGATTGCTCATTCTTTCCGTATCGACCAAGGATACAAACGTTAAAGGTTACATTTTACCACAGAACTAATAGAGATGAGCACGTTCGCCTGGGCGGACAGTGAAGCTGCAACTCACCTTTCCACGCTAAGAATAAGCTATTTGTAAGCGTTTGCGACGTTGTCTTTTGCGTAACAGCTGGCTGATAGTCAACGTTCTCCAAGTAACTGCAGTTGCTATTATTAGCCAGTCAACTTCCCGACCATCATACGGTCTAAAACAGAGGCGTCCTGCCACAGCAAGCACCAAACGCACTACATAGGGGAGTAAATGCCGTCGGTTGAGTGAGGATTGATCAACTCATCGCGTCCGGTCTATTTTGCGCCGTACGGTGGTCCTTCAACTGAAGGGTTAATCGAGCGCGTCAACTCAACCTGCCACATAGTGAATGATCAATACTTCAGATAGCTGATGGCTAATGCGATTGCTCAGTAGGTGGATTGGGTCTGCTGGTCAAGGACGGAAACAATAAGCATCAGATGGTCAAAATTATTGACCGGTTGCTAAAGTTACAGCGCTCGGTCCGCTTATAAATCGAACTGTAATCATACCACTTGGTGTAAAGTGAACCGTTTTAATGATCGTCAATTAACAACATTTGTTAGAGGCATAAACGCCATTGTGCATTCAGTGGCCTGGCCACCCCATATTCACACGCTTAAATTGAGATCCACCCCACCAGTCCTCTGTAGACGTCTGTGTGTGGGTTAGAGCAAATGTCCGTTTGTGCTTAGTGGTACACCTTTGCGCCATGCATATTCGCGCGTCCGTGAGGTTCACTAGTTATCTCTCATAAGACGCTGTTTCGTTCCACATAATATATGCAACCAGATTTAATTCATCTGAGCGCGTGAGCCTCAGTAGTGTACAGACAACATCCAAGCTGAAATACTGACGAACCAAATAAGATATGAACTACGAATGACCAATCATTTGAAAAATCTACCTATGTATCAGATAATATTGATAAAAATTAATCTGAGAAGCATTTTTGCAGACCTCACTTCTAATTCCGCTATCAAAGAGGACAGAGTAAATTCTCTCGTCTTCGTTTGCATGTAAGTGATAAAAACAAAGATCAGCTATGTGGTGAACGATCACTGCAGCCGTTAAAATATAAACTTCCAGCTTTTACGGGGGAAAGCACGCATTTATAAAGCAGAGTGTATACTGTTCTTAAATTTCTGGAGTAAGAAGTCAATGGACGCACAGAATTCTCCCAAAAGACACTAAACTGAGATCAAAATCGAGAGTCGTTATGCGTCCGAGAGTGCGTATTAAAAAATCTGCGAGTTTATCCATCGTAGGTTGACCTTTTCAGCAAGATTCTTTACTTGTGATGATCACGCTGTGCTTGCTGCGGTTATACACTAGGATCGTGTGGTAAAATAGTTCACACATCAAGTTTGTTTTGTATTGTGATGATCAGCCGAGGTCACTGCGGTGGTACATCCGTACAGAATGCGGACATGTCTTCCGCTACGTATTCGCACCCGATGTACCCGTATTTTTATGCACAGAGACGTTACAGTTGACTGGACATTAGAGCTGGCCAAGCAATCAGATCACGTACGCTGACGTACAGATTGGATTCAACATCAATGACCAGCCTTCGTTCACTACCAAAATGTTAGTTGAATATGGCATCAAATGGTCGAAGTCGACGGTCACCAGCTATATGTATGCATAAAATGCCAAATTACGATTGTGAAAGCCATGACATTTCAGACGATATGAGGAACACCATCTTCTTAGAACCGATGGCTAGCTGAGAACTACTTTAACAGACAATGTAACAGAGTGTCCAGTCTGTGTGTAACCTCATGTTCACAGCATCTTAGACCTATTCTATCTCCGACAGCTGTGTCCATTGAGGTTAACTTCAACGTGATAGTTCACTGTCATCAAATGCCGCAACCATATGCATTTACAGGTAGATTGTTGGACGATGACGACTGGCAATCCACGTGCCACTTAAGAAGTTTAGCAGAGAAACAGTTTCATAACATCAATCAGAAGTCCTGAAAATTTAGTCATAAACTCTCTAAACAACATCGCTGTGACCACAAAGTTTTGTTTACTGTTTGTCTTTATCATTTACTTTGAACTGTTCTCTCCATGGCGCCAATGTTTATAACGTAAAGAAGCTGAGGGTTGACAATAGTCGAGAGAAAGAAATTGTAAAACAGTGTTCTAACAAAGCCGGTATAATGAGATGTTCTTATAGTAGCGATTCGGTCATTCTATCTTCAGCATTTTGTTGATAGGCAGTAATTATTAAGCAAATAGCTTGAACCGTAGAAAGTTTGTCGAAATCCATATTGGTGCTTACCTTACCAGACAAATGGAACTCCGCCTAAGTGACACCATTTTTAAGGCATAGTGCATAACCAACCCATACGTTGTGCTGCGTCCTAAGTCACTCTTAGTGTATGTCACAGACGGTTACTAGACCGACTCCGTCAGTTTATGTGGTCATAGGTTTGCATGAATTCGCGGACAGCGCTACGACGGACACCCTGATTGACGAGAGTATTCCAACATGATCGGATACCTGGGCGGAGATTGTCGGTGCCGATTTACTAGCAAGTGTAATCTTTCATCTCAGTAACTAGATGCCAATCTGAAATCAAACACAAGGTGATCGTTCCAAACACCTTCAGTATGTTATTCCGGAGCCCTTGAACACACAATCAGCAACTTACCGAGGCGTTACCGGTTAAACTGGTCCTCGTGAATAACCGGCTTGCGTTCACATAGCGGTTGCCAAGATTAGTAGGTTGTTAGCCGATCTTGACATGTACAAACATTCTACGTAACGTAATCCTGGTATCCACTATCTGGCTTATCCACGTGTGGTTTTACTTTTAAACACGTCTACCTATATATTTCTTAAATGTGTTCCTTCCAGTTAAATTGTGACTGGATTTTTAGGTTGTACAAAGTTTTATGCTGGCTTAGAACACGATTATCTGTTTTGATTTTGTTACCCAACACCGTAAGACCTAGTTACAACCACAAATTCAAACACTTGTACGAACTACAGCCAGGCCAATCCGGGTTTGTCAAACCCATCAACCAACCTGTTGCCACCACATCCTAATCGCTAAGAAAAATCGATATGGTTGCATTCGATTAAGTCATCATGTTTTTCAGGTTTCTGACGCCACGGTGAGCGGTTGAAGACTGAGCGGACCGATGAGATTCTGATTCCGTTTGATTTATTGATGATTATTTGTACCATTCGTGTAGATGAGAAGCAACAGGGTGGATTATCAGATCTCGTAGTTAAGTCTCTTATATTTAGGTCAGTCAATACACAAATAAATGTTATCAGCCGACGAAAGTTACTTTTTGAGTTTACAAGAAGATGCAACGGTATTTGCAACATAGCATCACGTACTGTCTTCTACTTGGTTGCTAACGCAACAGCTTTAACTTATAAAACATTAATTCCTCAACAAATATCACATGCCTATACACCCCCAGTTTGTTTAGAAGTAATTAATCGATCCAAGCGTTCGTGTGTCATCACAAACCCATCATCTTCACATCAGTTGAGGTATTGCTTATCAACACCATAAGGCGAGCTATGTACGTACATTCAGAAACGCAGACCGGCACAGCTTCGATCACTAATGGACTAGAGTGTGACCGAGTTTAACGTTTTTTTGGTTTAGTTTTTTCTACATCATACTTCCCTCTCGAGCTGTGCACCCTAACTGCTATGGATGTATAAATCGATGTAACCACCTTGAGAAATCAGTTTTCTGGTTTAGCTATTCAAACGGAGAAAGCTGCTTTCTGTTATCGTTTTGAACTCCCACCTAATGATCTAGGAGTAAACCCCGTTAAGATCAGACCAAATTACGAAAACATCAGCCTTCGTCCGCACATGAACCGGTGACAGAAACACCACACCCAAACTTAACAGGCTTCCTACCAGCTGAGTTGCGAAGCGACGCATGGAGCTCAGAAATGTCACCTTCAGACTCGGTTACTGCCCCAACTCTTTATTATTTGAATACTTTTTATTAAAGGGGAACTTGTACCATCACTATGACAGTATAGTTTAAATTTGTGTGAAGAGGTAACTTTTTTGGTGTAGCTATAACGAGTTCGTCAAGCTTATTGGTAACGCCGAATAACTAGCAGTTGTACTGTTGCCAATTTCAGACCCAGTTGTATCCACTGTTATCACTCGCTGTTTAACGTGTAAACTCTTTAAAATGCAACACAGGGTAGGATGTGTTCAGTAGTGTGAAAACCCATGAACTTTTTCACAGGAAGGCACTGATAACATCTGTCACACAGCTATAAAGTCATCTGTAGTTTGCCAGTATTATCCAAGTTCGACGTACACAAACCCGGTTTGCACATAGAAGAATTAGGAGAGGTTACTGTTACTTAGAAAATGGTTTAATTGTACAAGGTTGCAGCTTAAGATAAAATGATAAAGGTGGATCAGCAATAATCACTGCGCGATTACACGACACTGTTAATCACATGGCGGAAACAACCTTTCGAACGCGTCAGGAAATTCATCAGTCGGTGGCCTAGTGCTCATGGGCACACCAAAGCCAAACGCACCCACCGCTTGGCCATTCGTTTGTCAGTGAACGCGCAGATGTACCAGCGTGACATCCTCTCAAATCCGTTCTCAAAGGCGTCCACGATCTGGTATCTAGTCCTATATTTGGTCGCTTCGTTGATCACGGTGACTAAATGAAGAATTATCCGAATCTGCTACTGACGGCAAGTGTGTAGGGCAACTAAAGCAGTATCTCAAACCTGATCAGTTTAACAAAGTTGCTCGACAGTTGCAGATGTCTTGCCCACTTGAGGCGGGATGTTCGTCGAAAATAATCCATCTCGCATTCGACCCCAAATCTTCATGTGACTTCGGACTTAATCTGAAAATATATACTGTATCCTGTGGACTCAGCCTTTCATGTGATTTTCACAAAGCAGACTGTTCTCTACTTTCTATTACTTCCAGATTTATATGCCGTGCTTTTTCTTTTAATTGTTACTGACACCCGTGTGACCGACTGTCGGAAGACTGGATGTTTTAATGTATCTGAATTTTGATTGTATGCGGTGTGCCTGTGGTTAACTGAGTATTAAGATGTAGCGATCGTCTAGTACCTCATGTTTTTGGTGTATGTGGTCTGTTACAAGGGGATCCACGGGAAAAAAACAATGATTTTAATTTGTATTTCGTGAGAGATTCAAGTTTAATCAAGCTGTGAGCTGGTGCAGCCCTTGGTCTACAAGACTATAAAAAAACTCGACTAAAAATTCCAAATATGTGTACCCAACCTACAAAATTTCCGTGACCTCAAAGGAGGA
>JTDE01000087.1:374110-400824 GCA_014338405.1 Paragonimus skrjabini miyazakii
CAACACGGCTTTCGAAAGAGAAATCCGTGCATTATAGGTTGGTTTATAGCTCGTGGTACTTGGATGAGGGCGGCTAACGCATGACTGAACATTGACGTGACTCATCTTAACTCTTGCAAAGTCCTTGACAAGGTTGGTCACTCCATCTTGTCACCGAAACTCCATAGATGTGGCTAGAACTAGCGTTTACTTAGGTAACTTAAGAACTAATTGCACATGTTTAACTAAGAGTACATACAATACACAGAATTGCAACAGTTCTTACAGGCAACATAATGTGCGATAACTTTCTTTAACCGGTTTAGACATATAGTCAAAAGGTTTTTCCTCATGCCAAGCTATCTTCATATGTTTCCCGATCCAAGGTGCCTTGAAAGAACCACCGCTTTTCTTAATACGATTCAACTTAACTAGTTATCAGTTTAATGCGATTAAAAGGGTTTCTTTTTCACTATTACTTCATTTTCCAGAATTGTTCGAATAAAGCACTTCTTTAGATGAGACGCAACACAATTCTTACTAAACTAAATGATAATTTCCCCCTATGATTCACGCTAACACCGTATGCTGTCTTGCCTTACATCTGAAAACCGTCTCTATTCAACGTCATTTGACATTGTACAACGTGTTTACAGCAGGACTTACGTCTGTTCACCAAACTAACCTATCTAAGAATTCGAAGGGAATGAGCGCAAATATTTCCTTCGTTTATTGAGACTCAGTGCTTTCAATTAACCGGGAAACAACATAACGATTTCAGGCCATCAGGGTATGTGCCTAAACATCATCTTTATTTGCAAGATCAAGCGCGGCGTGACAACCGTTTTACATTTGTGACGCTACATTTATTTGCCCGACTTTGATAGACTGTCGGGTTGATGTGTAGCACTTTGTAAGACAAGCCAGGGGAAAACTTTGGATCATCTGAAGCTGACATCGAGTCACACAAAAATACTGCGGCAGACGAAAGTGTTATCGAGATATTTCGAAGTGAAAAAAAGGTTCAATTTAAAACAAATGAGACTGGCATAGTATACAGTTCAACTATCTTGTACTTAACTAATATGCCACAGTCAGTGGGCCAATTGTCTTCGGTCAAAGTTCAAACGCAGTCATCCTTATGTTTCTAGTACATTTTGCAGTGTTCATTGTCCCGATTATAACAAACCACCGAACGGAATCATGGCAAAGGAAGATTGTTAACTGGTGTAACGATAATGCCTCTTCAATAATCGACATTCTTCACCGAAATGTTTGCAGTGCATACAACTGTTTGCCGCTCTGAACTAAATGAAATATGGATGATAAACTCTCACAAATAAACTGGCTGTAAAAAAAAATCTCATTTGTAAGCAGTAAACACTCCGTTCTTTGTACAACATGCTACTCTCACCTGTTTTGTGTAAACATCTACTACAATTTCTATTGGTCCTCGTGCCTTTTAGTGATAAAATAAGATTACTGATTCCTGCGCGCACCGAAGACTTATAATTCGGGTTCCCGTTTGTGTGGTCTGCTGTTTTCATTCTCCACAACCTTACATGTTTGTGCGTTAATTCCGTAAGTAACTGGTTGACGTGGATTTCAGATATTTTTAAATAACCTTGCGTGTGCCCTCATAGTTATCGTTGCGCACGAGCTTATGGGCATTTAACTTATAGTTTTACCACAATGCAAGTAGCATCACGTTTACACGAAGATTAACAATGTTATGCACATGGCATCTCAGTGTCACGTAGACAAAACGCAATCAAAACCAGAATTAATCGCACAATGTGCTTTATTAGTTGAGTATCCTAAATATACATGAAAACATTTTGCAGCCCAACAATAGCATTATAGTTTGAACAAATGGCTTCGATTTAAAAGTGTTAAATTTTTAGTATTAGCCTTGATAGAGATAAAGTCAAACCTGGGTGCTGCCCTCATCTCGTCATTGGTCTCACTTTCTGATCAGCCAATGTGCAATCAGTCGTCTCCGGTAATACTACCTCATTATCTGCTTTGTTTTTATAACGTAGAAATCAGCCACACACAAGTAAACAAACAATGACATCGTCACTAGGCTGACCGAGTGATCTACTCAAAATGGATAGGCATTCTTTTGCATCATAAATATCCTTCACGTACGGAAAAAGTTGACTAACCTGCTGACCATGCAGTTTACAGCAGTGTGTGAAGACTACCTCATGAAATCATGAGTGAATCGGCTAGCCGGTTTATTACTGAGTGTTGACTGCCCGTTTAGATGAGAAGCTAGGGTATTCGACATGTCACCCAGACGGATTGTCAACACTGAGTACCAAACATTTATTCACTTCACGTACAGCTTGACTAGTTAGTTTGTTATAATGTGTGATCAGTAAGGCAGCTCATTCATGTTGTATGTAGGAGTGTGTACACCACTTGAGTTGATTATCACGGTGGTGGCCCGAGATGTGAACTCAGTCATCAAGGCATATGCCAATACATAACTGAATTAATTAAGCAGAAAGTTCCTTCAAACATGACATTTTTAATACAAACTGATGATGGGGTGTGTCAGTGCCAACTATTTGGTATGCACTGAAATTGATTAAATGTGAATATATCATTGGAATCCCAGTATCAAAACACCCTCTTACCTGAGAACCAAAATGGTATTACATCTTGAAGAGTTTGGAAAACATGATCATGTGCCAACTCATTATTAAAGCCACCGGGCAGTAGTTTCAAGTCGATTGAAATGTGAGTATTCCTACCGCTTATATGATGTGAAAGACTGAAGGTGGTTAAAATCGCTGTAAGGATAAAAATGATTGGACTAACAGCATTGAAGTCATCTAACGGCACAATTCTCTGAATAGATGTGACATTCACAAAGAAGGTTTGTGGGTTTTGTGCTGGAGGTGCAAACGAATGAATTTCTCACCCTGTTCTCCAACTACCTACAATATAATAAACATTCAACGAATGTTTTAAGTCAAGCAGTTTTAAAATATTTGTTTGCATCACTGCTGTTTCTATTTAGGTGATCTAGGACCAGACCGACAATAGCTCAAAGACTAGGTTGTGTTTGTTTCGCCGTTTGCCTTGACTTCGAAACGATAAAGATTCTTCTGCTACGTTTGCCTCACAAACGCTGACATACCTGGATGGCCAAAATCAGGCTAGTCATGCCAAAATACTCACGGTTCTGCTGGTGTTTAGCAATACTTGGTTGAGTCCGTCGACTACCAATGAATGGCTCCGGATAAAATCATCGTCCAAATATTACATAACCCAGAGTGACAGCAACTTAAATAACTGACGGATGATTTGATTTAGTATGCTAATCTGGTTGATTTTCGACAGTTTTCTAGTGAATCATTCCACGGATGTTAAGTCTCTAGGTTTCGTAGATCAACACGGTTTTTATTTCGAAGTCAAATTGACGTCAGCACGTCTAAACGGAAGTTATGGAAACACTGTATACATTTTCAAACTAACGGCAGTGCGATAACAGAAAACAAGACTGTCTACTGTCCACAATCAATCTGTGCAAAACAGGTATGTCTAACAACGTCTCAGAATCTATCCCATAGTGAGCAGTAGCCAGAACTGGTTTGAGACTTTTTAACTGGATCACCATTCTATGACAAAAAATTGTGATATGAAAATTGTCACATAAATTTTTTAAAATATAAACTGGTGTGTATATGCAGTCGTTCCCTATTATGGTCTCTCAATCCGTTTTGATTTGCGAAGGTCTCTGTATGTCCGTCTGTGAGGAGGTACTGTGTAAGAATTGAGTCTCCACAAATTTTGCACTACTTGAATGAGTCACCTTCAACAAGTTTGACACGCGACTCGTGTATACGATTTCATAAACCTAGTACCACCTTTTCACAGATCGTTGCACGCTTTCTAATACATTCCCACTCAACCCAAGGAAATTATCACGGACAAAGCATATTCAAGATGTTGTCAGTTGTACACTCAATAGCGGATTTGTAAAGCTCTCCAGTTTTCTCTAGAACCATTCCTAAAGTTTGTCCTTAAAACAGTTAATTCGTTTTGTTACAATCTCGTTAACCAGTCACATGATTAAACAAGAATACATTTTTAAGACCCAAGGCAATAAAAGAATCTGTACTTTAAGCATTAAAGGCAGATGATTCTTTTGGTCATAGAATTTGATTAACATGTATACTAAAGCCAGTTGTCACTGTAGAAGTAAATCTAATGGATTATTATGAGAAATCGCAGAAGGATTACGAAAGATACCGATGGCTTTTTGTTTATTTCACATTAACAACCACTGTGAATATCTTCAGTCACTTCTAAACGTTACAACCTTGTGTCAGCAAAGCATTTTATCGACAGAATGGCAGCACACGGACTTCCTCAGTTTGAAACCTCTAGTCTCTTCAAGACCTGAAAATATGATTCAGTTACAAAAATCTAACATTTAATAACCATGATTATTTAGTAGAACAGACACAGTGATTACAATTACCTAACTCCGTATCGCATAAAAGCAACCATGCCTTCTCACCACACTATGTAGTTTATGCAAATAGACGGTGATCGTGTTTCTCATGGCTATCTATAGTTTCACAACGCATAGAATTGTCAGTAGTAAGTCCAATTCAGTCTATCTTGTCTGTTAGTTAACTAGCAGTTGTTTTCTAGCTTATTTAAAAAGATTATATGACCACTATGGGGCGCCAATTTGAATAACAGATGTCTTCTTATACACATTGATCACTAAGAGGTGGGTCATATGCTCTTCTAGTGCGCCAATGTAAGCCAGTTAGCGGTACTTGAAAAATGTTACATTGGTTTCTAACTATTCCCCTTGGGTTCAAAACGGAAGTTTATTCTGTCATTAATCCCACATTGGTCGGCAGTCTAGTTTAAAACAAATGTAACCTCTCATACGGCCAGCCAGTGGACACTGGAAAAAAGTAACCAATACATTGAATTCGACAAAGTGCGGTGACCCTGAAAAGAAGTGGTTTCACGTTCTGTTCATGATAGCTGTCTTAACAAGCGTTGTCAGCCAAGAGTATAAGGATCGCTAGTTTGGAAAATCGACATAAGAGCATGTGCCCTAACATCACCGTCAACACAAGCACTGATTTACACACAACAATAATTCCCGGAAACCATAATTACCAAAGCCAGGTTCATGTATGAAAAACCTCATTTCTTGCCAGAGTTCACCTCAACTTACGTTGTGCTTTCATCCTGTTAACTCAATACCCAATTAGGTATCTCGACCTGACAACTCAAGAGTAGCATAATGTGATCGTTCCCCTCAATACACACAGTGTTTAGAAAAATTTTACTTACCCGCATACATGAAAAACGGTTGTATCCAGCCTATCAATGATTTCTGGTATTCCGACATAGACATTGAATTTAAGATATCTTCACAATGGGGAGTTAAATGGTATCAAGACTGGTGGTTTAGATGGTCATTCAAGTGGTTCACCACCTGCCCTCCATTGTGTTGAAATTTTTGAACCGAGGCATACCCAAAACGAGGCGTTCAATGTGTACGCGGAATTCACAGGGTGTTCTAATCTGTGGTTGGCAGCTGTTAAACTCTGATAATCGGACGTTGATATAACATGATACCTCATTTGTATATATTGTTCAGTGGCAGACCGAATAAGTGATGCTTTATATCAAGATAGTTGCCAAGCCACCAAACTCAAAAGCAATTATTCACCAAACTTCCCAGAGGATATGTGAGTATCATCTTAACCGCTTTATTGTTACTCTGCCATCATTCTGACGTAGTCATATACCTTAGTTTAGCTACAGCGGGATCATCGATAACTTGTTTCGGATGTGTATTTACTCCAGTCACATTAGAAAAGTCTGAAATTCCTGAACCATATAGTTTTGGACGTTTACTTAAAGGTCTGTCCAAAAAGCATAGTGCTTTTCCAATAATTTCGAACACAACCTACCCACTAAGTTATGCGGATTTTCTTAAAATGTTAGCTGTTCAGAGTAAAGCTACCAGTAACTTAGCCTTCTTTTTAATGTTAGAGTAACTACCAAGTTTCACCATCAGAACTGTTCAAAGGTGATCGTTCAGTTTGCGTTCACATAACTTGATTTGCTAATTTAGTACACCACTAGAAAGGATTAGTTAACCTTGGTTAACCAGTTTCACACAATTAAACTGTTGTTCACGTTTAGCTTGGTACCACTATTAGTAACTAAACCAATATACCAATGCCATCAAGATTAGTTGCTTGAGATCAGCAGGAACAATTTTGTTAGCGACAAAGTTTCGTGAACAGTAAATAAATAAACAGTAATGTTTACAAATGCATATAATACAAAACACCCCAGTGGGAATTATTAACTTAAGAAGACAGCGTGAATTCAAAGGTTTCTGCACAGCTCACAGAAAAACACTCCAACCTTTGATTGAAACAAAAGATGACAGGAAACAAAGATTAGTGGTTTACATTTAAGTCGAGGAAAAATACTCTATCTTTGTGATTTGTATTTTCGCATCTTATGCATTTCCAAGAAGGGCATTAATGGGTTGCACACTGAGTAGAAAAACCCCTGGTAAATTATGTTTTTCACATAGTTGCTCAATTACTATTTTTAAGCATAATGTTCACAGATTTTTCAAGAAACCTCTTCAATGAAAGGTGTAACAGTTACTTTAGAAGCAACCAATGACAGTTGTGCTTGTAAATCAGAATGTCCGAGATGTCACTTCCATTTATATTCATGTCATAAAAATGGATAGTGCACAGCCCTTCTTTTTTCGAAATATCCTGCACCCATGTTAACTGGGGAACAGGAAAAGGGATTCGTATATTTTACCTTGATAGTTATTCAAAAACAGTTAACTGGTTTCAAAACCGTCTAGTCTCTGAAAATGCAGTTTGCTTTTTCAGCAGTGGGCATTCCAAGGAGGAATTTGCAAAAACTGGATCGATTTTTACATGCCGTTTTTATGCCATAAATTATGCATCAATATTAAAATCACATCATATGACAAATAACGACCATAACTTGGCCAACCCATAGAAAAGCTCAGGTGTACGATAGTAACGTATACTTCTTAATGAAATCGAGTCACCCAGAAATGGAAGTCGACTTATTCGAGTTTATTCGACATACAACCTATGACCATGTTTCAATCATTCAGGAACAATGTTTGTTCATAAACGATGAATGCAAAATCGGAATCGTTTGATTTTCTGCGACTTGCAGTAAAGGTTCCGAAAATGACTCCACAAGAGTAAAGGCATCAATGGGTCTCAACTCACTGAATTATTTTCGTCTTATAAATTTCCTATCCCTCCAACTTGTGACACAGCCGATGATAGTTGCTTCAAAGTTGGTGTAACAATAAAATTTTCCTGGACTTTTACTTCCTGGAAATTCGTGAGCACACATAGGGCGAACAAAGATTTCATGTTTCTTCAGTTGCACACTTTAATTCTTTCGACCCCATACGGCTCTTTGTACTTGGTTATCGCCAACAGAATATTATCCCGGTGACTAGCCCTCAAACACCGCACTTGCAATAAAGCCTCAACGGTTAGTTCTAAGTCAAGCTGATGAATACATAGGTAGCTATTGTTTTTCTCATCAATGGTTTTGTGATGTTCGTGGCCTGTCTCCACCATTTAGAAAAACGATTGTAAACCACTTTCACTGTTAATTTTCTTTAACGTCGATACCACAACGGACTACATGACTAGCTAGTAATTTTTGTTAGCGGATCTGGTAAATGACCACGCCGATGGCAGGATGAAATGCCCATGCTGCGGTGGTGACTGATTGAACATCATCAGCTTGTTTCACCTACTACCACCTGTGCCTACGTCAAAAGAGTGGTCAGATGCCAAGTTTTAGCGCGGGTCGATGGCAGCGACAGAGGGAAAGCCGTATGCATTCCTTTTAATGGGCGACAAATTCGACTCGGCTGGTTATTTTCAAACAAGTTCGAGACAGCTAAAGAAACCAAGCTGTATGACTGACCGGGAATTCATAGTGGAAGAATTTTGGAAAGCATTATTTTAAGGATTCGATGAACATGGGAATACTGTGGTAGCCGTACTCATGCCTTCACTTACACAAAATGGGACATGTCACGTTTCGGTTGCCCGCTTCCGTCAAGAGCGTAAGACATGTGTGCGTAAAACGTGTGTGTAGCAACAACGATAATAACAGTGGCGACCGCGCGAGGAGTGAAGTTTGCTAGTTCGAAAGCTGACAAGGGGCCAGAGTGGACGGTTTATGCATACGTGAAGCCGGATGAAAAGTATCGATTAACACTGCTTTAGTGAAAGCAAGCGGTTGGGGGTTCTGACTGCGCCATAACGTGTTGAACTAGTGGTGGGCCCCATCCCAATAACCACTCCCGAAAATCAATACATCATAGTCACGATAGAACAATTCACAAGATGGATCAAAGCAGCCGCTATAACCGATCAGCGTGCAAGCACTGTATGCAAGATGGTGCTGGAACAAATCGTGGCAGATCACGGAATACCGCGAACCATATTGACTGATCAAGTTTCCTGCTTCGATAGTGAAGAGTTTCGGAACTTTTTGGGCGCTTGGGAATCAACAAAATTCACATGACGCCATACCATCCTCAACCAAACGGATTGACAGAAAGAAACAATCGCACAACCAAGGAGTGGTTGGCGGCGAAAGGAAGGAGCTAGGAGGACACACTACCATTGATTCCGTTGGTCCATCGCTGTTCGCCTCGAAGGACAGTAAAGAATTCGTCGTTCGAGCTAATGTACGGGTGCGTGCCACTTCTGTCAGTCGATTAAGAGATTGGTTTATGGGGAGACCGACGGATGAGTACGCGTGAAATAGTAGAAGCTTGGAGATTGACCAACCAAAACTCGGCAAACATACAAGAAGTTTCCAAGGTGCAGTCAAACGCGAAGTTGTCGGGTCAAAGTGCTGTGTTTGAAATTTGTTCGAATGTTAAGTGCAGAGACCGGCGGAGTCCACGTGTCAGCAGTGGGGTAAGAGTACGGGAAAAATACAAGCATCAGAGAGCAGTATTGCATGAAATGGTTCACGGTACATGCAGGAGCCGAGCATTGGCGTCTGTGGCAGCCGTGACGTTCTGGGACCAGTACCGTAGGCAGATGAGTGTTTTTGTTTGTTGTCATGTTGAAACGCACAACCCATGTGTTGGTTTCCCGAACAATTAACCCTTGTGCCATCCGTGTTCTTGGCTCATAACACTAGTTGACTAGACCATCAAAGTAACCTGCTTCTGTGATGCGCCTGAAAATGGTGATGCATGACTGTAGTTCATTTATTGTTGTTGCTTAGTGTGTTTATCTCATGTTCTCTATTACAAACGTGACGGAGGAGGACGATTAGATGATTGCACTAAACGCTCACCTCACTTATCAACACCCCAGTTTTCTTTAGAACAGCCGTTTGTAAGTGATCTGGTGAGTATCGCTCGGTTACATCAAACCAAACAAAATGAGCCGAATGTGTGTGCGTGCGTGTGTTTGCAGGCTAACTGTGGTTTGTTGCAGCGTATATTCCAAACAACCGGTCTACCCAACTCTTATGCGTTCAGTTGTGTCGGGCCTGAACTGTCGTGTGCCATACTTCGCAAGGTGAAATATAAGTTGTGATATGTGACATTGACTTTAGAATCTAATTTGAATTAATGTTGGCGCCATTTTGTATTGTATTTAGCAGTTTACTTGTAGATACAACCAGGGCTACATTGGCGGAATCATTAATTAGTCGAATGATAGTGTAGGGACATTTGCTTATATGGTTTCTGATTGCGACCACGCAGCCTAATTCGTTCATCTCTGGCTACCTCACACTTCCGGCCTATCTAATCGCTAGGGACATGTTGATTACAATTTGTCGAATGGTCGTTGGTTTGCCGTTCAGGCCTAGAATTTACAATTTTAATCCATCCTTCCGGTGATTTGTAAACACAAGTGCAATTAGACGTTTCAAATTTGCATTATGTATGTACAATCCACTGCATTACTACCAGTTGTAGCATACCGTTTCAAATTGGCAGAATACAAAAGAAAACAATCAATTTTATCATTTGTACTTTCTTAATAAGGCACAAAATTCGTACAATCTAATATTTATCAAATGGTATGGAAATGTCCACTTTTTGTACAAGGACCGATTGTACAATTCAGAAGTTGGAAATCAGCTGGTTGTTTCAGGCGTATAACAGGCGAGATTTTTCAGATATGTACCTTATACTTATAGCGCTGCAGCAGTAAAAGCACAATGAATTAATCGTTTGTGTGCAGAAAAGTTTTACTTGGTAGCGCCTGAACATAATTTTCCATCTGAATCCCACTTGAGAATAGCAGTTCGGACGAACTGACAAAAACCAAGAGGACGTACTCCTCCCACATGTTTGAGTCCGGTGCAGGTCTAGATCGATTCAAACGGCGTCACTCCTATCTTAAAATATCTGCCACACTACTAATCAGTAATGTAGTAACACTGCTCACTATTGGTTCTGGTGGATTACACCGTGAATTGCTTCAGAAATCTTACCAGGAAAGTCTATACTTCCATAATTTCGTTGACTTCGCATTACACAGTTGAATACATGTTTAACTCGATTCAAATGTGACAGTTCTGAGATTCAAGCATAGCTGCTTAGATCAGGCGACAATTTCTGCTATTCGGCACGTTGTTTCTATCGCTATCTCGAGCACAGTCAAGGCTCGGAATTTTAAAGTTGTTTTATTTAATAACCTAACAAGTCTACTTCATTGTTTACCATTTCCAGAGGCGACTGAATCACCACGTCGTCTTAATACGATCATTTGCGATTGGCGTGACTATAATAGTTTCCATCAAGTCCTAAACGATCTAAGATAAAAATCAACTAGTATGAAAACAACACAGATAAATGTATCATCTGCCTAACATAGTTATTAATGCGTTTGATAATGGGTCCGCCATGGTGTTTGTCAAATGCTTCACTGGGAAAAAGATAACAAACACCGTATGATTTTGTTGCCTATGGTCTTGGGAAAGTCCAGTGTTAAAGTGTGTTAATTACTATTTAGTCTGCTACCTTCCACGGGCACCTCGCTGAGCACAACACTGTCCGCTTTTGAAAGCCAATTTAATATCGTCGCAGTCCTACGCAAAGTGCAACAGTCTTTACAAGCTCTGATATGTTTATTCAATTTTTGAAGTGCATCCTGTGATTCAAACGGTTTTATAAATAACTTGGAACAAACAATGATTCTAAAACACAGAACGAGGGATATCCAGTTGTTCGGCGAAACGTTATTGCTTCTTCCTTCTATTCATTGAGTGATGCTCACAATGTGAGAGGGACTGCTCGCGCCTTTTCACCGGTGGATGGGTGAACAATTCACTTATGAACACCATCCATATAAGACCTCTCATTATTAGGACTTCAGTCATCTCATAACGTCTTACGGTGTAAAAATGGGCGGAGAGATTTTCAGGCGTTTCCGAGCGAATCCAAAAAGGAGCACACTTTTACTTAATGCCGCTTCACACCACGTAGCCAAAAAATCTCGGTTGCAGAACACTTTACCCCAAACAGATGAAAAGACGTTTAGTGACAATCATGGTAGAAAACCTTAGCGATAGTTCATCATCAGTTCGCTACAGTTGTGCAAGTTCGACGAAGCTAAAAGAGTATATAAACAGTACAAAGAGGTTTAGCAGAATGTCAATGGGTCATGTAAAACGTCATAAAAAGTTCTAACCATCTACGAACCATTCACTCACGGTAAACCACTAATGTTAATGTTGGGTGATGTGGATGTCCACCCACCATTAAGTCACAGAGTCATCAACTGGAGTTCGAATAGTAGTCGACTCAGTAATAACCCGCATTCGTTGTCGGACCACTCTGAGGTGATCGACTGAAACTTTGTAATTTAGTCGAATCCATACAGTTATATTGATCTGCTAATGGAATATTGAAAAGAACAGCCGCCCGTTCCATTTAGAAGACACCATCAAGTGCGTTTCACATGAAAGTGACATTTAAATCTCAGGTTATGACATCAGATACTCAACAATGTACACAATTTAAATTATCAGGTGCTGGATCATATACTTTTACCCACGGAAGCGCATATACATCACCTATTGAAGTGAATAGGACACCACGTCTTCCTGAGTGATTGTTGGAATGGCGGTATCCTAAGTGATGGAAAGAAGTTTCATTTGGATTGTCCCGGTTGGTGGCCACTTTACTGGCACGACGAAATAGAAATATTTCACCTCGGAAATTACACAACAACAGCATGGTGACGGTTTAGGAGCAATTATTCCTTGAAGGACCAAAATTTAACAACACTGGATGAACTGCAGATTTCAGCCTTTTAAATCAACACCCGTAGGACAAACATTCTAATTTTACCGCCCATTTGCCCAGTGAAAAATATGGCTTCATTACAATATGATGCCTTGTGCTTGTTGAGAACATTGGTAAATTTGAGAGTTTTGGTTAATGGTTTGCTCGTTTGGCTGTTTGTCCAGCTTGACATTTAGTTTGCAGACCATTTAGGCTGCATCGTTTATGTTGTGTTTGTCCAATGTGATTCTCATTGACTGAGATTATGTACACTTGTTTGTGTCTCATGATGGTTACTTCACGTTAATGTAATGTGGTGGAAAACTTTCATCCGTTTTTGGTCGATTCAATATGTAACGCAGTCACTAACATTAATTTTGTGTAGCACGTTGTTCGGCCAAAATGAGACCGGTTATAATGAAAAGGACGGCAGTGTAACATACAAGCCGGCTGTTTCTTCTCTGGTTGTCCGTTACACTTACGGACCAACTCTGGGGTAATGTGGAGACACCGGGAGACAGCGTTCTTCTGAAGTAGAGGGTTCCAGCAACAATCCTGTAGAAGGAAACAACAGGAAACAAGCATGCGCCAAAGGCCCAGTGAGCCGTGCACACGACTTACACAAACGATAACTAAAACAGCGCCGACAACACAGCAGCACGCTCCGTCACCAATTCAAGTTCAACTGGTGCGCGCTTGCTGGATTCGGTCGCACGTTACAGTAGTATCAACTGAAATCTTAGCTTTGTCTCCTTCTATTTTGACATTTCCTGGTTTGTTTAGGAATCATCGTGTCGCAAAGCGTTGTTGTAGTTCATCGATGAAGCATCGTAGTCCTTCCCACAGGTCTTCAACCAGATTTTACTTCGGAGTTCTCAACAAGGATATCATGGCTTGCAATCGGGCAAAGCAGTGGTATACTACAGGTAATCTTTAGAACCGAGCGATATTCGCAGTGTGCTTGAGTTTCTCAATGACTATATTGCAAAATTATCAAACAAAATCACCGGTACTCTAAAAAAAACGTTACGCAAGAAATAAGCGAACAACAGCGCGGCCTTGTAAATATTTTGCACCTACATGGTGTTCAGTGAATACCGTTCATTCAGATTCGCCTTACTTATAAGAACAATGGCCATATTCAGTTTTGTATTTCGTGCTTCTATATATTTCTGCTGGAAACGAATTCCACGAGTTGAAAATTTACCAAGACAGTGTAAGTAAACCTGTAGCGATGTAATATATCCCGAGTAGCAATAATAAGGTTGATTTCATGTGAAGTCGAAGTTTCGTCTCACAAAGTCCACCAGTTACTTCTCTATTGGGATAAGCTTACGGCGGGAACTGAACATGATCAATAAAATTTTGGAATTAATGGATTCGTGCATGTCATTAACACATGTGTTGTCGTTCTGTTTACAGTTACTCCCGCTGTAGGCGCTCTCTTCTAATTGTGCAGTTCAGGTTAGAGCTTTCTGTCGTGGACACAACTAACCGCAACTGTAGGCCTCCGTTGTTGGTGGCAGTAATGCATACTTTCATTGTGTAAAACTTGTGTAAAACAGGTTGAAGTGTGTCGCGTTAATTCAGTAACGTGCACAGTTCCGATTCTGTGTGACTTGTGAGGTCGTAGTTCGTAAGTGAAACGGTCAACATGCAGCCACTTGCAGACATTTTTACCGTGAACTCTAATCAGACGACATATTAAATGTAGGTCGCCACTTTTTTCAAACCCTTCAAATTGGCCTCCGTTCTGATGCGAAGTTATTTGTGTTTGTCGCCACTGAACGGTTTTAGAATTCCACAACATGTTTACAAAGTTTATTGACTGTGGTAATGTTGCAGACCACATAGAGATTGACGTTGTTCGCTCATTCGTTATCTTTGTCCCAAATATAATACAGTGTACTATTTACTCGGACATCTTCCTATCGTGCTAGCCGGTCAAAATTGAATTGACGCAGAACACATTCTGCTATGTCAACCATAAGTAAATTTTATGGCCTGAAAGTACGCTTGAGAAACTTTACTGCCCCTGGACAAAAGGCTTTAATCTAAAGGATCCCTTTCTGTGTTTAAAGAAGAAACTCTTGAAAAACTTGATGGTATTATTTGAAATGAGTTGGAGGTATGTTTTAACTGTAGACAAAGACTGTTAACATGTATGAATAAACTCCAGTTCAATCAACATCCACTAACTAAAGAGTAATAAAACTTGACAGAGGTGACCCGATTTCGCTTTGGTGTGATCCGAACAATACAGTCGATTTAGGTCACGGCCTGAGATTAACCTGCTGACAACAGATTGTTGACAAGTGTGTGCTACCAAACATTGGTGCCTGAGAGGTCAAACATGTGATTTTCAGGCAAGTTCGTGTAAACTGTCTGATGAGTAGTTTTAACGTAGTATGCGTAAACTGGTAACTTACAATTTTACCATAACTATTATACATTCATTCAACTTGCGATAAGATATCATCTGAGATTGGAACTGGAAACAGCAAAATAACAAACAAGGCTTGGTTATTATGGTGGGTTATCACGCTATTTGTCACGTCGTATACAGCTGATCGGATAACATGTTAACCCTTATTCTAGCAACAAGAATACACGAAATTTTCAGTAGTTTTACTTTTTCACTCCCTAGACGATACACACATTTGCATGTTGAAGTACATCTTCTTAGACATGGTAACAAATCTGTATTGACTGCGCCGTGCTTACCAGTATGTTTACTGTCTGGTTGTTTACTGATTCTGAGACCATGATCGGATGGCTGTGTTTGCCCTCAGTGACAATAAAACCGTTTATGTCTAGTGATCTAGTGACCAAGATGAGTCGTTTCAAGGGCTGAACAGGTTGTGGGCAAACAGAAACGTACGCCTTGGTCAGAGTGACGCCTGGGCATCTTTATCCATCCGTAAGTTTGGGCTTCAATCGACCACAAATTGCATCCGGCCCAAATCGATGCAAGTCTATTCAGGAAAGACTGAACGGCAGGTTTGGTAACGTTTAACGAAAACGAGTGGACTGAAATTACCATCCTGTCTTTCAAGGTAATTATGTTGTAAAATACTAAGTAGGGATCCACACTACTGACAAGCTGTTACAGGAAGGCGAGGCTTCACCATAGTATTTTTTCAGAGGCAGCTGCCTGAAACGTTTACGGAAATAAAGAGACTGTGATCGATTGTGAGTAGCCGTTAGTTTATGATATCGAACGCAGAAAGAAAATCATCAGTAGTTTAACCGCGTTTCACAGGTTTCTTCAATGGTTATGGAAGCCAGAGATGACGAAGTTAAAGAGCTGGGTTGCTGTTTTCCTCGCTGTTCAGTTGGTGGTCAGAAGACCGTGAAGAACCAAGTCTGTGCGTAGGATTATAAGGAAGGGGAACTTACGATCATTTGGAGATATATAGCGAGAGATCCGAGTAACCGTACAACAATTTCTTGTTCACCAATTGAACTTTTGGGTCTTCAACGGGCCCTTTCAATCCATAAAGCCGTATTTTGCAAGTTAGCTTATCTTAGTGAGGATATCATACTAAAAGGGGTGATAAAATATCATACCACCACTGTTTGATCTGGTGAAGTTTATCTGGTATGTTTATCGCCTTTTGTTTGGTATGATGCGGAACGCTGAATCCGTTGAAGCATGTTTGTTTTGTTTTTAGAAAGCCGATCCCAAATTTGCTTTTATTTGTCATTGCAGTTTGCAGTAAACGATCATGACGAATTTTGTACCATAACTGCTCATAAATTGTTTGCTTTCTTCCTTTTTATAGCTATCATTGTTTATCTGCTAAAACTTCCTTCTTGGTATTGTTCGACACGTTCTCACCTTCATCTGAATCCGTTTGTTTTAATGAAGTCATTTCCCGTTGACTGGTGGCTGTTTGTGGACGCGTGTTTAGTTACCCCATTTTGAAAACCTTTGAGGAATAATTTATGTATTCGGTTGATTCACATTTAAGGTGAGATAGTACCTTTATTGCAATTTTACTAAGCAGTACCGCATAAATTCCGATCCCTTCGATCGCCTTTTCTGACGTGTTTTTGGGCTTGAAAGATAGTCCCGTTAGCCCGACCGTCTGAATAGGTGTTATTGGAATTGTTGAGTACGTGTTATTGAGTGAATTACCCTTAATCGCCCGGAATGATTAATTAATCATCATTAACAGACAACATACATGAACTGATTGACTGAATACTGGTTGGGTGGATTCTGATAATTTGCCGTACCAAAGGACTTGCCTAAAAGCGTATACCACAGTGAGTGTTGCTTTCCATTTCAGTCCAATGGCAATGATAGCCCTAGAACTGGTTGTATTCGACCTGAGAGATAGTTTGAACGACATTAACGTTGCAAATCTTATACGTTTCAGCTCAGAGTATACACTCCTTCAGGCGATAGTCTTATAAGTTACCAACACTTTTTCAGCGTTCCGAGAATAAAGCAATATGGAACCATTATATTGCGTTGACTAACGATCTGGCCAAATGCGTCTCAACACTGCTTTTGTAGGCAAGTGTAACTGCGCATTTTTTGTCTGAAAGCCGCAACAATCGTAATAAACCTGATTACACTAGGCAGGCAGTATCTACATACTAGTCCTGTTACAGTATTGATTTCCGCAGCGTGGTGTACTCAGTGTATGTATCCACAGTCACTGTGAAAATTCAGTTAAACTGACAGCAACTTCGATTTTCAAACATTTGTTTAAACTCACTTGAATTTTTTTTAAAGGCGTGCTGTATTTTGTTTCGTTATAACTAAACGACGTCAATAGCTGTTCTATTTTGTGTTACAGTGAACAAACGCGAGACCTATTTGATTGCGAGTGGGTCTTGGAGGGACAAACCCCAAACAGGTCAACGTTCGTATGTTTCGAACTTTCAAACTTGTCGCACGCCGCCTTGCGATTCCAGTAGTTACGCTTCAGCTGCCTATGATCCAGACAAGAAATCGGCTTTTTGTCTTCTCATAGTTTTGTTCATCTATCATTGACAGCTTCTATTCCGTTGGCACACCCAGCAGTGTACGCGTGATTGACTTTTCAGGCTTCTACCAAATATTGCCCATGTCTGTAATAGACGGACATTAGAGTTTCATGGACTATTTTATAGAACACTGGTGAACGACTTGATTTATCGTTGATGTTCTTCAAATCTTCGGTGTCTCCTGGTTCCGGTAAAAACATTCTTGCACATCAAACATCGTCAGAATAGAACAGAAAGATACAACAAACGGTTAGATGTGTATTTCAGTAATAAATCCATTACACGAACACAACTGATTATCACTCATTCAAATTAGCGAGAACGTTGGTTAAAATCTACTCATTAATAGAGATGAACGAAACAGAAGCTCACAGGTGAAGGTATACTAAAGTTGGACGTCATTCAAAACTAAGAATGGTTGTTGGGAAGGAAGCAAGCGGAATTTTGGCCCACTGAAGATCACAACTCTATAGAGCACTGAATTCAGCCACACATGTCCATCGACCTTCGTAGATTTCCAATTGTTGTGCAGTATACATATATATATATATATATATGTACTCGGCGTAAGAAAAGATTGCCTATTTTTATCAGTGTAATCCGTCAGGAAAAAATCGCCCCCACCTTGAAAGAGTATGGTCTAGATTAGCAACACCGATTTGAAGTTCCAGAAGGTGTCCACTCAGACTTTCAAAGCCCTTATCAAATTGTCTGACTTGAGTGAGTTTTGAATTGCATTTTATGGGTCAATAGCGGTCACATTTCTTTTACCCAGCAGTTCGCCAGAACGCGTCATGATCAAGCAAAGTACGTTTTGGTCGCAATTAATTAAATGCAGATATTAGATGAGGCCCAATTGTGAAAAGTCAGGGCTTCGGCTGGATTCGAACCAGCGACAGAAACAACATGCCTCAATGCGGCAACCGCTCTACCAGCTGAGATACGAAGCCAAACCAGGAGCTCGAAAATTTCACATTTGGATTCGTTTACCTACCCGTCCCACAGTCTAATATGGAATCCACCAAATGTTCCAGGGATCGACTGCCCCGGCAGGATTTCCCGAACAGTTCACTTTGGAACCCACCAACGTCACAGATAAAGGGTAAATGCAGATAAGTGCAGATGAATTACACTTGATAGGCGCGATTAGTTTATTAACTTAGGTTCAGTTCTTAGGAAGTTGCCATTCTGCACTAGCTAACACAGATGTGGGAAATGGTCTTAGTTAAGCGTTTGTCCATCCTAACTAATCCACTGTCTCACTGACAGCTTAGCAAGAACTTGCACATAAACAGACGATGACTCGAACAATTTTTGACTATCCTAAACAGTTCATACAACGACAGTTACACTCAGTTCGTGACTCATTACCAAAGGCTTTAAGCGAATAGAGAGGTACAGTCGTTGTCCGTTCTAAGGAATGACTCGGAATACAGTCTTAGTTTGTAAATGGCATTTGTCCAGAACGGATGAATACTGAGGCTCACAGCAAAATCACTCCGAATTTTTCACAGACGACAGGTAATAAACTGTAATTCCGCAATTGCCAATGAGAATTTCGACACCAGTCCTAAAACTAAACCGGAAACTGTCCAGATAACGATCTGGGGGCTCAGATCAACACAAGAATGTTTAGTTTATTAAGTTATGGAAATTGGTAACGACCAGTAATATTATAAACAGAAACGACGATTATGGCCCTTCATGTTTGTGGCATTCAGACTCACATCGATCGGTAAGTGAGTGGGTTGATCATTGAAAGGGGTGATCAACCAGTATTATGTGTTAAAGTTTTTACCTCCTTCTTTTTCTAGAACATTGACTCTATAGAATCAACTTGTACAAGTTAGTACACCAAATCCATTTCTGGTTTACGTGCACATTTTCTAGTTTGATAAAATCAATCATTCGGCTTCAGTTTGGACTCCTGATCACGTACCACTGACTTAGAACTGTTTAGCCTCGGATTAATGAATTGACTCACGTTTTTCTTACTTTCAACATATAAATACGTATAGTTAGCTTGCCATCCTGAATGAAGTATCTCAGTCAGGGACGAGACTTGTCAGATAAAAATCATAATAGGGTTTAAACAAAATTCTCCGTAGTCACTAAATTGATCGACTTCGGAACGTTAATATTGGTGGATAATGTGACTATGTGAGACTTCTTAAGCTATGGTAGTGACAGGGTTTATAATAAAAACTACGAACATAGTTAAAAGAATTAGCGTTTGTTTCCAATTACAGGGCGTAACTTAACTTTGCTAAGAAAGTAAATCTTCTTCATTTGC
This sequence comes from Paragonimus skrjabini miyazakii, assembly GCA_014338405.1. Lineage (NCBI taxonomy): Eukaryota > Metazoa > Platyhelminthes > Trematoda > Plagiorchiida > Troglotrematidae > Paragonimus > Paragonimus skrjabini miyazakii. The sequence continues at coordinate 393,736 of JTDE01000087.1, forward strand.
AATTAATTTTCAAATGAGATTTCGAAAAAACTGCGTGGCGATGATAATTCTGTCATAAATCTGTATGGAAGTTAGCAGGAATCGAAGATTATAATTGTACTCCAACATTCATTTGCATCTAAGTCAACTGAACGAACAGAAACTTTGTTGTGGCTTTGCCTGCTCAATAGGATAGCAGCTGTACACTGGTTACGGAGTCCCTGAGGAAAATTCCCAACACTTGAAGTCTCACCTTGAGGTCAAAAACTGACCGTAAAATGGCGGATCAATCTGACCAAACTGTATCAAAACACTTCACTAATGCATTTCAAAAACGGTTGTTTCCTTCTCGATAAAACACTCTACATTATGGAAATATGAACATTTTCTCTAGTGTATATCGCTGTCTGCCATACAGTCAAGTAGATCAGGTCGAAATAAGCGACTTTGTCAGAAACGAAAGGCAAACTATAAACATTAGTACTGCACACAAGTTATTCTTAAACTATGGAATCACGACCAATTTCACGAGCAGCTTACATGCAGCTCTTGGGTAAGACATCCGATTATGCAACCTCAGTGGCCATCTCGACTGGGTGATATGTATGATCCAAACCAGATTGTCGATGTAACTGAAAGTTATCATACTGAAGGCACACATGGTTAGCTGCATTCATTTTGGGTTAATCTGTTACAGTGCTCAAAGCCACATGACACCTGCTCATAGCATTGATCAAAACTGGCTCGCATTTAACCACTTATGTTTCCATTCACACACCATGTATCTAGTGTCAACCAGAAGGAATAAGACCAATAGGCGTATGATTGAAAATTTTCGTGTCAAACCGTCTAATGCTGGCAAGCCACTTGTTAGATTAGTATGAAAGTGAAACCCTTATTTCTCGAATAAAATCAGACGGACTCCTGGTACAATCTCTGAATTGATAGAAGTTATTAAAAATAAGAGGTAATAGGTAGTTAAGTGCAGGAATATATGTTACTGCATTCTAGATAGGGGTCAAAAGAACAACAAAAATTGACGTTGGATTAAATACCAAACGATACAATCAGTATAAAATACACCAACAAAACTGAAGAAAAGAATGGGTGGAAGGTTACAGTGACCCACATTTCTGTAAAAGGGAGACAGAGTGATTTATCAAGCGTCCGCTGTCGCTCATTGATACAAAAGGGATAAGAACGATGTGACCAACTTAAGCCCAATATATTCGTCTTATCTTCAACGACGGTAAGTTGATGATTCACTGATCTGAGACGGCCAGCACATTCGCGGCCGCACTCGTCACAAAATCATATTGTCATGACACCTATTGGTCCATTGCGAACCGCTCGCTTGTATTCACGGCCGCGCAATTGATTCCCATTAAACCATCGGACGCCCGCCAGGATCATACTCCTCTAGTCTTTCCGGTTCAAGGTAAGTCATCTGAAGGTCTGAAGTGGATGTTACAACGTGAAAGACTTACTTGCATACCACCTTATTGTCTTCGTTTTTGACCACCTGGATTTCACTTACCCGCTTTCACTTGCGGGGATGTCCTAGACACTGAAGCTGATTGAGCGCTAGCATGACTTCGATCACATCCCTGTGCATTCGCCGAAGTACCTCGGTGTTTGGAACCATGTCCCACAAACCGGTACAAAGAATGCGACAGGCACTGAAAATGTAAACGGTTCAGGTAACGTGCGTTCACCTGATACCATGTCCAAATTTCACTGTCGTACAGCAACACAGACAGCACCATTGAGCGTAGTCGCCATCTTCAGGCTGCGGTTCTTCTAGTCTTGCCTGCAAAGACTCCCAAAAGTCTCAATAACCTTCGCCACTCGAGCTCGGAACTCGCGCTTTAGAGACAAATCTCTTGAATGTTACTTAAGTAGCGGAAGTCTACGTAACTATCGACGTTAACTCCTTTTATGCGTATCTCATGTGTAGGCAAAGCACGTCCGCCCGGAAGAGGCTAGAAGAAAGAAAGTGTTTTACCCGTGTTGATGTCCAAGCCAAAATTGAATACTGCAGTCAGGAAAGCCGTGGTCAGTCACTGAAGTTTATCTTCGCTTTGTGCATATAGCGCGCTGTAATATGCAAACATGCGTTTAAGCATCGTTGGGGTACGGTGCTGCCTTGGAGTACCAAAACGTCGAATATTTAACGGGCACCTATCTGTGTGGTGCTCAACCCAAACGCCGCCCTCCACCGTGTCTTGAAAACAGTTGTTACCATGGAAGTTAATTGTAGACTAAACAGGGCTGGAAATATGGCACAATCCTGCTTCACACCTGCGACCATGTCAAAGTCATCAGGGGTCAATTCAACGCCCTTTCCGACAGCTTACCTTAGTCCATAAAATTAGCCTCATTCGAGGCTGCGAAATCAACGGCGTTGCGGCTCAGCTCCATGGCGATCAGTGCGGTACAGTTTTTGAACCATCCGACGTTGCATCGACCCAGAAGCCTTTGCACATTCAGTGTCACGACAAACACCGTTTTGCGTCCAAGCGCACTTCTCGGATTGAAAAGTGGAGCCTCGGTATGTGTCTGTGACTAAACAGTTCGACTTGTGGTACACTAAGAAATAGGGGTTTTTTGGGAACTACATCCGGAGCATCTAACCCAAATGTCTGACTCACTCGGCAGTGGGAGGCTAACCCAGTTCGGGGGCACAGTGAGTAAGACGTTTGCGACTCATTCCGGATACAGCTTTGCGCAGCAGATGTACAATGAACCACATCAAGTATCCGAGATTTTGTGCGGGCTTTCGACGGTACGGAATAATACGCTGACGGTCACAGCCAATCATTGGGCGACTTGGCTGTTCTTTGTTTGAAGGTATCTCATCTAGTCTTTTCCTGCAGTAAGCAGAAGGCATTAATGCTACAGCTATAAAATACAGTTCTGCTATGTACTCGGATTCTTGCCCCATTGCTTAAGCACCTCTACACAGTCAGTAGTGCAGCATAAAAACCTATCAGCCCCACCGGTTTTTGCCTGGCTGCTCCCCTCCGACCTATCTGTTATGGCTAAACTTGGAATGACCGAAGTACTGGTCAGCACAGCCATCTAGATCCAAACAGTGCACAGGACAGACCAACACGTCAAGGTAGCAGAAAAGGTCAGGTGAAAGTGGATACACACACAGGAACACGAGTGAATTGTGAATATTGCTGCCTATGATGGTGATGATGATTTCACTGTGCTCGGAAAGGGGAGGAATGTCTTTATTTAATTATAGCAGACTTATGTTGGTTTAACCCAGCGTAAAACGAAATAAATCCATATGATTAATGTAATGGGTTTGTTATGAAAACCGCTGACATGTATTATCAAAACAGTCAAGCCAAAAAGGGGTAGATATCTAAAATGTCACCAAAAAGAGTTATTATACTGTAGTGTCTCATAGCCGGAACCCCTTTTCAGTTTTCATAAAACTATATGAAAATCACTGTAAAATATCAATCGTTGGAAATACAGTCATTGGATGTACAGAAGTGAACTGAATTTGTACTAAATAAGATGAAACCCTGTAGATTTTATTTTGATTAAATATGTGTGGAAAGGTAGGTCGACCCTCCGGATTTGAAGAGGAGATAGAACAACAAACTTTTGAATTGAATTATTCACCAACAAAGTAATCAAATGTCTACACTTTATTACACACTGTGATCCAGTGAACTCCACAGAAAGACATGAGTTTGGTGCTCACTGTAGTTCTGCCTATACAGTAGATCGCAGAGTAAATGCATGCTTGGATATTAAGGCCAAAATGTCAAATATGTCTACTAGTTGACTTTGGAGTCAATATGGTTGAAGCGGGTGAAAAACAAAAATAAACATGCCAGGCTTTCCTGAACCCAGGGCGTCATCACGAACTATGTTCGTTTAGGACGGAAAAATAGACTCATATTCCGCAGTGGTTCTGGAGCAGTGAAGGTTTTTGATGTAAAATCTCTCATCCCGGTCTATAGTCTGTTTAAACAGACATGAACTAGTACGAATTGTAAAATGTTCCGTTACGGTTTAAGCTCCTGTCCGTCTCATCTGGTTGTCAATCAGATAGCTTGCTGAACAAGATGAGTCGTGGAATATTCTGTGAGTGGCTTTCTTTGAAATAATGAGAGAACAAACGTTTCGACCTGGTTACTGGGAAATTAACGAAAGTCTTTTAAATGCACACAGCATTAGAGTGCCCTTGGCTTAAACGTGACACTGCGAAAATCTGTGATCAATTCAAGCTGGCTTGCTTTGTTTTATAAGCAACCAGGTTGCCTCTGCAACCATTAACGTGTTCAGATAGATACATGAGAACTGAGTTCTTTATTCAGAAATGAACATTAATAGATTAGTCCTGTAGAAGTCCATTGGGCTTCCGTTACTCATCGCTACGATCACTCATGACCACTCAGTACAAACTCATTCAATAAACCAATCAATCAAACATCCAGACTTCTGTTAATTAGATTACATAAGCGAAAATAGATTCTGCTGAATCACATGGAACTTGCTAATTTGAGGAGTTGGTCATTTTGGACGGATGCATTAGGTTACAAAAACAAAGATACACTACAAAATAACTTAACATAAGCGGATAACAATTTCAATACGTGTCGATCAAAGATCTTGCAAGTTGACTGCCTGTTAGCGACAGGAATGACACAAATTGCAAAGACGAAGTGTCCACATTCATACAGAAACAAATTCAAAAATACTGTCATAAAAATTGTAAATTACCCCAATTCTATGTTTTTGTGTACAGCATCAGAAACTTTGAACCAAAATTGAAAACGGCGATAAATAATCCGGTCACAAATAGTCTGGCTAAGCTGTTTGTGAATAAGTTGACAAGTCAAGTTGAAAATAAAACGAAAGTAGATAAACTGTTGGAAGTGAGCCAAAACATTAGAGAGGCATTGAACAGTGAAGATCAAAAACAACTCAAAAAATGAAATCGTTCTTAACCACATGCTGCAAATGAAAATTCTCCTTCTAATTTATCATTTGTGTGATATATCTGTCAGAAAGTATTTACCATCTATTCATACACCAAGAATCGACCTAACAATAACAGTTAGATTATGGAGTGCACTGTACATTTTACAACCCTTCAAGTAAACGTTGATTTGAGTATCTTCAGAATTTACCAGTTCAGACGAAGACTGAGTGTGTTTCGAACAAAGCCGATTTCAGTTTTGAGAATTCACATACACAGTGATAATGTTGATAGGTCGAATCAGATCCGCTGATTCTGTAAGTGAAACCAAAACTTTTCATGATCCACAAATCAAACCAGAAATAGATATAGAGAGTAAACCATGGATTGTAAACGATGCCCTCAACATTCAGTCAGATGGATAGTGTTAACCCATCTCATCACTCAAAAAATGATTTGACCTGCACGCAGTTACACTTTCTGAAGACAGTGTTTAACAAGTTCATAATAAGTTTGCTTCTGGGTAGATTTTTACTTTTACCCAGTGGTGGCGGTGATAGTGGCCAAACTCTTTATCTTTTGGCGGGTCATTGGCATATGGCATGCAGCAAATGATCGAATTTCACAAAGTAGTGAACGCCGAGTGGTAACCAAGATCAAGATGTTTCATAAGTCACTGCAATTTTACGTATTTCGCAGCAAAGAACATCGATACCTTATTAGGATGGCAGAATTAAATTTCCATTTCTTCAGGCTCAACATGAATTAGGTTGCAACGTTTTAAACCTCTGCATGCAACACTAAGGAAGCATGGGGATCTGATTTAGGATTTTAGCCTGTGCATCCTCTCTAAGTGGAGATGAAAGAAAGCAGGAACTGATTAGACAATCGAACGTCGTATGTTTCTAGATACCACGTGAATTCGAACCACCGGGGTACACCAACTGAGATTTAGCTTGCATCATCGTGACTGAAGATTTCGGGTGCAGAGAGTAAACTGTCAGTTACGTAGGATGCAATCTACGTACACACGATTTGCAGAGTGTGGATGCAATCTAGTAGTTCCTTCCTTCGTGGATTGGGTGTTTATGAGTGTGCGTAATAAACTGACAGTGTTAGTTTGACAGAACGCTTGTACGAGATCAGCTATGTTATTCGTACACGCTTCCTGTTTGTCCTATGAGGTGAGGGGGATTCTTTCATCCTTGCATTGATATAAATAAATTTTGGTCCAAACTGTACAGGTGATTCAGTACTTGATGTATTGTTTATGTGATACCTAGGTAGCTCAGGTCCATCTATCTACAAATCACCCAAACGCAACATCAGGTATACGCCCGATAGTCTGTGCATCTTTAATAAGTCAACAAGTTCCTATTAGAGGAAGAGGAACATTTGGTTGCTGCCTTCTGTGACGGGATTTGAATAAACTGGTGCGTGTACACGGCTAGTAAATTGAAATATTGTCAGAAACGAACGCGAAAACACCCTGAGGCAACATCTAGTCCTGTAAGTACATTCAGCTACCTGCCTATGTAAGTTAGAATAGTGTCCAGGAGACTTGTAATGCATACTGTCGTCCACCCATATGCTAATCGAATGAGTGTTATGCTGTCAACCGACTCGACCGTATACACAGAGTTAGGCGATGTATTCCAAACTGAACAAATCCTAACGGTGAAAAAATTCTGCTTACATTATGGTATGGGCAATTCATATTTCATTTCACTTATGATCCCTTGGACGTACATCTGTTTGTGATTGTATGAGATTTTGTTGTATGGACAACTTCATGGGTCATTAGTAAGTTATTTGGGGGTACATTTAGAACGGATAGAGTCTTACTGGTTCCTCTGGATATGACAATTTCAGAAATTCCACAACTTTCCTTGCGGACCGTTTTTAGACACTTTCAGTAAATCTCAAATCTTTTTTAAGATATGAAAGGCCTGCTTATAAGTTTGTCTTCAAGGGTGGGTGGAATTAAGAAGCTGAAAGCAAGGAAAGACAATTTAGATTGATAGGCCAGAAAAATTCTCCTCAAAAGATATAATTTCAAGTGTGTTGGTAGCCATGGCCACACATTTTGTAGACAGATTTAATCGGTGTGTTACTGAGGTCCCTAGGTCTCTATCGTATACATACTTGAATCGAGAACTCAG